>CM037631.1:17844293-17927563 GCA_015227895.2 Colaptes auratus
TTGTGTGTGGAGAGAAGGATTTAGTCATGCAAGTTAACAAATTGTGTCGTTATTAATGAACAGACATATACACTTTAGGGGGGAAATCCTCCTGCAGGCTTTTTAGACCTTTCTCCCCACATCACATGGCTCTCCCTAGTCCTTGAATTATCCTTCTACTGATACTGTTGGGTAAGTGTAGAACTGTGAGCTTGAAATCCTGCCTAACTTGGCAAGGAGAAGTGCCTGGTCACAAGGACTGGGGGGTTCTTTCCTGAACCACAGCCCCCCAGAGAAGGTGCAGAATTCTGCCTCCAGTAGTCTCCATCCATGGAGAAACTACAGACGCAGCTGGACATGATGAGCAACCTACTGTACATGAGCCTCCGATTGGGCAGAGGGTGGACATGACCAGTAGTGTGGCCAGCAGGAGCAGGGAGGTCATTCTGCCCAGGTAATCAGTACTGGTTAGGCTACACTTGAGTCCTGTGTCCAGTTCTGAGCCTCTCAGTTTAGGAAAGATGTTGACTTGCTGCGGAATGTGTCCAGAGAAAGACAACAAAGCTGGGTGAGGGGTCTGGAGCACAAGCCCTATGAGGAGAGGCTGAGGGAGCTGGGGTTGCTTAGCCTGGGGAAGAGGAGGCTCAGGGGAGACCTTATTGCTGCCTACTACTACCTGAAGGGAGGTTGTAGCCAGGAGGGGGTTGGTCTCTTCTCCCAGGAAACCAGCACCAGAACAAGAGGACACAGTCTCAAGCTGTGCCAGGGGAAGTTTAAGCTCGAGGTGAGGAGAAAGCTCTTCACAGATAGTTGTTGGCCATTGGAATACGCTGCCCAGGGAGGTGGTGAAGTCACCATCCCTGGTAGATGTTCAAGAGGGGATTGGATGTGGCACTTGGTGCCATGGTTTAGTAGTCATGAGGTCTGTGGTGACAGGTTGGCCTTGATGATCT
Source organism: Colaptes auratus (assembly GCA_015227895.2). Classification (NCBI taxonomy): domain Eukaryota; kingdom Metazoa; phylum Chordata; class Aves; order Piciformes; family Picidae; genus Colaptes; species Colaptes auratus. The sequence goes on from CM037631.1 coordinate 17,845,226, forward strand.
TTGAGGTCTTCCAACCTTGGTGATTCTGTGTTGTGTGATTTGTTTGGTCATTCATTGATGGGCCTTGAAAATCTCTCTAAAGTGTTTTAAAGTGCAAAGGACATTTTGCATTTCTTTTAAAAATTCTTCAAGACATGGGATTGCCATACCAGCAATTCTGCCAATAATAAAAGGAAGGAAGTATTCTAGGCTTTGGAATATCTTCTAAAAATTGATTTGACTTAACACTGGGTCTGAATTTATAAAACCTGATTTTTGAAACTGAGTTTCAAAGCCTCTTTTGTGTATTGCTTGTAGAAAGTTGCTGTGGCACAGAGATGCTTTAATGAAAAATGGAACTAGTTACATAACAGCAGTTCCTGTCTTAGATGCTCCAATTTCATGCTGACAAAGGATTTTTGCTTCATTTGAAAGCATTTCAATTCCAGAAACAGTATGAAGAGAGAACAGGATAAAAAGACCTGGGTACCCTTCAAATAGTTTTCTGTAAAGAAGGAAAAATTATTAACTGCTCTTCATTGCATTTTATTAGATAAGTAATAAGAACAGACATCTCAACCTTTTTGTTGTATCATCTCAAGTAGCAGGTGCACTGAGATGAGCTTTCTCGGATCGGTCTGAAATCAGTTTACCCTCGAAGATGAACATGGTTTGGAGTAGCATAGAATCAATAAGGTTGGAAAAGACCTCAGAGATCATCAAGTCCAACTGTCACCCACAACTCCTCATGACTAAACTAAACCATGGCACCAAGTGCTACGTCCAATCCCCTATTGAAAACCTCCAGGCATGGTGACTCCACCACCCCACTGGGCAGCATATTCCAATGGCTAACAACTCCCTGGAAAGAACTTTCTCCTCACCTCGAGCCTAAACTTCCCCTGGTGCAGCTTGAGACTGTCCCCCCTTGTTCTGGTGCTGGTTGCCTTGGAGAAGAGACCAACTCCCACCTGGCTACAACCTCCTTTCAGGTAGTGGTAGGCAGTAATGAGGTCTGCCCTTAGCCTCCTCTTCTCCAGGCTAAACAATCCCAGCTCCCTCAGCTCTCCTTTAGGGCTTGTGCTCAAGGCTTCTCATCAGCCTCGCTGCCCTTCTCTGGCACACTTCACGGTCTCAATATCCTTCTAAACTGAGGAGCCCAGAACTGGGTGCAATGTATTTCAGCATATTTGACCAAGACTATCAATAAACAAAGTTAGAGTTCCCAGAATGAGAGAGCAGAATGCTAATTTCTGCATTTTCATTAGCTGCTTTGCTGGAGTCCCTAGGAGATTTAAGTACAAATTGGACATCTGTTGAATTCGCATTAACAGGAGCGTGACTGGGCAACGCACTCTGGAAAAGAGCAAGGGAGATCTTAAATGAATTTGCACAGAAGTATTTTACAGCTGTTGCAGACCTGAAGATCACCTAGAAGATTCTGCACTCCTTGAAACTCTGGAGAAAAATGTTTAAGATGTACATTATTATTTTTAAAAAGATAATGGCAAGGTCATGAATGGCCTTCCAGTATCTGAAGGGGACCTACAAGAAGGCTGGGGAGGGAATTCTCAGGGTATCAGGTAGTGCTAGGACTAGGGGGAATGGAATGAAGCTGGAGGTGGGGAGATTCAGGCTGGACATGAGGAGGAAGTTCTTCCCCATGAGAGTGGTGAAGCCCTGGAAGGGGCTCTGTGACCGTTTTAGGCTGCACCTTTGAGAAAGGGGCAGTTGCTGGAACACTCTGGCTGAATGTTTTGAAAAAACATTCAGATATTCTAAATTAATTTCATTGGTAGATTGGTAGAATGCAACTGGAAGTTTTAGTTCTGTTTGAATTTCAGTTCAGTTCTGTCTGTTTCTGTCGGCCTGTCTATTTCTGTCTCTCTCTGAAGCAACAGCTGCTGGATGGAGTCAACCTTGAATTAACAAAGCTAACCAGATAAGAAAACTAATTCTTGCACATGCTTTGAGCTAACAGAATTTCCTCTTAATTACCTTTTTCTCTCTCTCTAACCCTTTTTGGGAAAAAAGAAAGGAGGTAGGGAGGGAGAGGGGGTACAGCGGGGTGGCAACCCTCCTGGCTGGAGGAGGGAAAAGGTCTTCTGTATTACGTTCATGCTGTAATTTCTGTATATATATTGTAAATACTGTACATTGTGTACTACATCCTCTGCATTTCAATCCTGCTTGTAAATACAGCACATTTGTTTTTCTTCTTCACTGAGTTAGCTGTGGTTTCTTTTGTGTGTGTGGGGAAAAACTTTCTCTCACCACCACAGTTCTCCAGGGAGGTGGTTGAGGCCCCATCCCTGGAGGTGTTTAAGCCCAGGCTGGCTGAGGCTCTGGCCAGCCTGATCTAGTGTGGGGTGTCCCTGCCCATGGCAGGGGGATTGGAACTAGATGATCCTTGTGGTCCCTTCCCACCCTGACTGATCCTATGATACTATGACCTCAGGAACCTTACACTTTTTCAGCTGGGGAAACACAGAGCTGCTTTGCACGTTGCAGATTTGAAAAAGCATTCGCTCATGTGAGGACAAGGACAAACTGATGAAATTAGCTAGCCAGAGTCATGTAGGCACATAGCAATGCCAGATGAGTGGAGCTTTATGCCATCCTTGAACACTTAGCAATTGCTGAGCTGATGTCTGCACAGTGCATTTCTGAAGGGCAAAAGAAATGTCTCCGTTAAGTGTGTCCTTGTCCGCTGTACATGAGAGAACTGCTTCCTCTGTTAGGAAATGTCTCTTCTGAGTGCCTTTGATTTTTCTTTTAATTAAATCTTTTTGTAATTAAAAAAAAAAAAAAGAAGAAAAAATGATGAATTATTTCTCTGAGTAATGAGGACCAAATCAAAGGGGATAAACATGCTCACTGGAACAGCTGATTGTTCTAGGTCAGCGGCATTACCACACAGAATAAAGCACACATGCATGAGCACGGGCTACAAAGCTGGGTCCCCAGGCTGTATGCTTTCTATATTTCACTTATCAGAAAGGGTGTCTAGCTAGTGAAGAATTAATTTGGCAAAATTTTAATGTCCTCATTCAGTCCAAAATCCAGCGAGGGCCCAAGGCAGCTTTAGCTTAACACAAGAACCTTAATGAAAAATTTTTGGCAACACTCTAAAAGCGGAGAATATATTTTGTCAAGATTGCAGTTCAAACCACTGCATGTAAAACTAACATCAGTTTTAATGGTATTTTCATTCAAGATGCTTGTCCCAAACTATATGACAATAAAGTTATAATGAAAGGTTTAATCAGAACTTTGGCTATGGAAGCTATGCTCGTTCGCCATTGGAATGGGCTGCCCAGGGAGGTGGTGGAGTCACCGTCCCTGGAAGTGTTCAAGAGGGGATTGGACGTGGCATTTGGTGCCATGGTCTAGTCATGAGTTCTGTGGTGACAGGTTGGACTCGATGATCTTTGAGGTCTCTTCCAACCTCAGTGATACTGTGATACTGTGTGATGTTCCAGAGGCAACAGAGTGAAATTTGCTTCTAAGTTGGGAGAAATACCTGCACTCACCAGGGTAGGTGAAATCTCAGTTTGGTACTTCTCCAGCTTGAGAGACAACATTGCACCATTAGTAAAAATTCATTTGAAAGTATACTTGCAAATACAATACAATACAATAAATCCAGGTTGGAAGAGACCTTCAAGATCATCGTGTCCAACCTATCAATCAATCCAACCCACCTAAACAACTAGATCATGGCACCAAGCACCCCATCAAGTCTCCTCCTGAACACCTCCAATGATGGTGACTCCACCACCTCCCCAGGCAGCCCATTCCAATGGGCAATCACTCTCTCTGTATAGAACTTCCTCCTTACATCCAGTCTAAATAGTTGTAGTTGTCTAGGCCTTAGTCTTTGGAATGGTAAAACTAGGCACATAATTAATGAATTCTGTTTAATTCACAGTATCACAGTATCACAGTATAACCAGGTTGGAAGAGAACCCAAGGATCATCAAGTCCAACCTGTCCCAACAGACCTCACAACTAGACCATGGCACCAGTGCCAGTTCCAATCTCCCCTTGAACACCTCAGGGACGGCGACTCCACCACCTCCCTGGGCAGCCCATTCCAATGACGAATGACTCGCTCAGTGAAGAACTTCCTCCTCACCTCGAGTCTAAACCTCCCCTGGCACAGCTTGAGACTGTGTCCCCTTGTTCTGGTGCTGGTTGCCTGGGAGAAGAGACCAACCCCCTCCTGTCTACAACCACCTTTCAGGTAGTTGTAGAGGGCATGAGGTCACCTGATCCTTCTCTTCTCCAGGCTAAACAACCCCGCTCCCTCAGCCTCTCCTCATAGGGCTTGTGCTCAAGGCCTCTCCCCAGCCTTGTGCCCTTTTCTGGACACGTTCAAGTATCTCGATGTCCTTCTTAAACTGAGGGCCCAGAACTGGACACAGTACTCAAGGTGTGGCTAACCAATGCAGAGTACAGGGCACAATGACCTCCCTGCTCCTGCTGGCCACACTATTCCCAATACAGCCAGGATGCCATTGGCCTTCTTGCCACCTGGGCACACTGTTGGCTCATGTTTAGGTGGGTGTCAATCAGCACCCCCAGGTCCCTCTCTGTTTGGCAGCTCTCCAGCCACTTGACCCAGCCTGTAGCTCTGCATGGGGTTGCCGTGGCCAAAGTGCAGCACCCGGCACTTGGACTTAACTCTGTGTACTTAAGTGCTAGATGAACACCAATGAACATAAAAAGATTCTGCCTAGCCAACATGGATTTAGGAAGGTCAGGTCCTGCCTCACCAATCTGCTCTCCTTCTATGACCAGGTGACCGCCACACCTTGCATACTGTGTCCAGTTCTGGGCTCCTCAATTCAAGAAGGACATTGAGACACTTAAATGTGTCCAGTAAAGGGTAATGAGGCTGGGGAGGGGTCTGGAGCACAAGCCCTATGAGGAGAGGCTGAGGGAGCTGGGTTGTTCAGCCTGGTGAAGAGGAGGCTCAGGGGTAACCTTATTGCTCTCTACAACTACCTGAGGGAGGTGTAGCAGGTGGGGGTTGGTCTCTTCTCCCAGGCAACCAGCACCAGAACAAGGGGACACAGTCTCAAGCTGCACCAGAGGAAGTTTAGGCTTGAGGATGAGGAGAAAGTTCTTCAGAGAGAGAGTGTTAGCATTGGAATGTGCTGCCCAGGGAGGTGGTGGAGTCACGTCCCTGGAGGTGTTCAGAAGGGGATTGGACGTGGCACTTGAATCCATGTTTAGTATAGTCATGAGGGTGTTGGGTGACAGGTTGGACTCGATGATCTCTGAGGTATTTTCCAACCTTATTGATTCTATGGTTCTGTGATAATCCTATATTGGCTATTTCCTCTGGTTAAAACAGCACTCAGTTGGATGCTTAGCTCTGCCTGGTTTAGGTGAGATGCAGAGCTTAAGCAGGAGGTTCCTTTGCCAGCAGGGAGCAGATTCTGCATGACAAGCAAGGACATCTTGCTGGAGACAAGCCCATGGAGGCTGTGACCAGCACGAAGTCTAGGAGAACACCCTACTGTGACTACCAGAAATGCTGTGCTGCTGTCACAAGAATTCACAAGAAGACCCAGCATGGATGTTATCCTGCTGTGGAAATCTCTCCCAGCAGATCATGGGCTTGAGTTCATCTGAATTCCAAATAATCACTCAGAGTTTCTTCCTTCAAAAGCAATATTTATTTCTGGTTTTCATCAAGGTAGAGACATATTACATACTGCATAAAGTAAAAAATACTGCTAGGAAAGCTGCATTTAACTGAGAGAACAAAATTAAAAACAAGGTAAAAAATACAGATTGCACTTGAGAAAGTAGGTTTTATCCCAGAAGAAATAAAAGCTAGTGGCTTGAAATTAGGAGTTTTTACTGAATTTCCTTTGAAAAGGTATTTATTTTGGGAAGGTCGAAGTGCAGCAGTGAAAATGAACCAGATTAGTTACTTTTTGATAGCTTTGCTTTTTAAGTGAAAAATAGTATGCAAATAACATAAGAATCATTTTGTGGACAAAGGAGACAACAAATGTATGGGAAAACATTTCTGCAATTTCTGCTAATAAATAAGAAGGGAAAATTATTGCTGGTATTTAGTTTACTTTACAGATGAATTTTGCTGCTGGACTCTGGCATCTGCTGATGCCTGTATCTAATTCAGTAAGATAAGCTATAAGCTCTTCAGTCTTTAAAAATGAATATTCATACCATCTAACTTTGTGTATTTCACCACCTGGATGTTCAAACTGGATTTCACATCTTTCTACATAATCAAAAGTGAGAAAGAAAAGCTCAACAGTGAGTGAATTCAGCCTGAGGGCTTAAGGCACACTTTGGAAGATCCTCTCTTTTTCAGTTGCCTGTAGTGGTAATTCAGGCTCCCAGACCAGGATGGATCCCACGGATTAGCAGACTGGGTGAGCAGACAAAAGTCTGTGAGAGGCAGCAGGCACAGCTGATGCTTGGTGCACTTTTTAGAATAGAATAGAATAGAATAGAATAGAATAGAATAGAATAGAATAGAATAGAATAGAATAGAATAGAATAGACCAGGTTGGAAGAGACCTTCAAGATCATCGTGTCCAACCTATCAACCAATCCAACCCACCTAAACAACTAAACCATGGCACCAAGCACCCCATCCCGGTGGGTGGGAATTAAAGATGATTCAGTGCATAAATCCATACTAAACTGGTGTTTCCTATAACCAATGCTACCTACAAGGTCATAGTGCTTAGGTATAATTTCAGAATTCAGTCAGGAATATACATTTGAGTGCACTCTCTCAAAAACCAGTCAGCATTGTCAAGGTCTTGCATGCATATTTCTTCCAAAATTAGCTAAAACTTAAGGAAGGGCTGCACCAATCTCTTTGTTAAGCTAGAGAAGAAAAAGAATGAAGTCTTCTTTAAACACTTCTGAGCTACGAAACAAAGCTGGCAATCTTTGGTTACAGTGCTGTTCTTTCAGTGTGAATTGCTTTGAAAAATGATGAATCACTTCCCAAGTCAGCATTCAGGAGCATTTTTAAATAGACATCTGGGAGCCAGAGAGGAAAAATAATATAAAAATAATAATAAAAAAAAAAAACCACCAAAACAACACACTTTTTGAATCTCAAAGGTTAAAGTACAGGAAAGAAAGCAAGACAACATTTCTAAGCCATGGTTCAGTAAAGCTTTGCTACAATTATAGCCCAGCACTTACAAAATACTTGAGCTGAATAAAGGGTAAGGCAGAACATTAGAGCACCTCTGCAAGAAAATGGTAGATTTCTAAAGCACAGTGTCTTGAAGAATCTCAACATTCCATTATAGCACATGCCAGTTTCCACTGTCTATAATGCATTATTGTCAAACCATTTCATTCTCTCAGAGAGACAGAAACAGAAGAGGCAACACAAAACAGGACGAGTCAACGCAGCCTATGTCTGCTATTAAATGCAACCCCTCTGCCATTACACGTGCAGCCCCATTCCCTCTGCTACATTCATGATCAAAACTCCAATTTGCAAGATGTACATTTGCCTGCATTTTCTGCTTTTGCAGCAGCATTTAAAAATCCTTTAAAGCTAGTTTGGAAGGTTTGGTTGGTGGTTTTTTTTTCCCTCCTTTTTCAGCTAGAGCACTTTCATAATATTTTGAAAGGTATAGGAAACTATGCCGTGGCTCTTAAAGTGCTTATTTCATTATGAGGTGGCATTTAATGATATTCTTCTGGAAGTTAATAAATGATGCACATTTTCCATGACAGCAAGATGTTGCTTAATGAGTTAATACGCCTCAGCAAAATGCAGTCAAAATGAAATTCACTGTCAAAAGTTCAACCATGGCAACACACAGAGCTGAAAGGAGACAACTAACCTCAGATAACTAAGATTAATGCATATATGATGAAGTTATAATAATCTATATTTAAAACAAACAAACAAACAACCCCCCAAACCAAACACATAATTAAATCTTATGCAGTTTTGTTTCCCAGTAACTCAACTGCAAAACAGATCAATATTTTCAACAAACAGGTTCCCTATCTTCATCACCTGCATGGGGAAACATGGCACTCCTCAAACTGCAGTGAGGAGGATGCAAGTGGAGGGTGGTCTCTCCTTTTTCATGTAGCAAGGAATCCTGCTGAGCAGATGTGGGCAGCTCTGGGCAAAAGGCAGTCCAGGTAGGTGGAGCCCACAATCAGATCCAACCCGTGGGGATTGATCTGGAGACCTGGCAGGGGCCCTCTCTTGCACAAGGGCCTGGGTGATGGTTCCTGTGGTGTCACCATGGCAAAAGTACCAACCTCCTATCGCCCCTCTACTGCCACCAGTGTCTCAGCCTGTGTGCAAAGCATCTACTGGTTTCACCACGATTTGCTTGACTGGTGTGTTGTATTCATGTAGTGATGGACTTAGTATATCTCACTCTGTTGGGCCAGAGCGCTGGGAAGTTCCTCTTGAAGTTGCACAACCCACTTTATACTAATACAGGCTCAAATTACCTCTTCATTTATACCCATAAAACCCTACTGACCCTCAAGAGGGCTGAGCAGAATTTGAGTTAGGAAGTGGAGAGTGAGAAATGCACACACAATGTCATTCCATTGCCAGCTACCACAAATACCTACACAGCCTGTGTTTAACTTCAGTGGGCACTGTGTGCCTAAGGACTGTAAGTGAGCATTGAAAATCTCAACACTCAGCATCTAGTTACAGATAACCCTAATCCTATATTCTTGGATGCTGATACATAAATCTATGGTACACCTGTTTATCTGCCATGGCGCTAATCAGCATAGCTATGCTGAAACACTGCGGATCATTTCTGCTAATTGCAAAGGCAGGCGAGTAGCAAAATTCAAATGATTAGTGAGTAAAGGTCCTCAGAGCAATCCTGCTTGAAAGGAAATGTCAGCAACCTGCAATCAGTGTGGCTTGTTTCTTTCTTTCTTTCTTTCTTTTTTTATCGGGGTGGCCTTGAACTGCAGATACAATCACACCGCTCATGGTGATCCAGCTGTATGTCGACTAAGGCCATGTTGTTCCTGGTTCTGCCTCTTCTTCGGGATGCCCAGCCTCAGGATGAATTTCAGCACCTGAATGACACAGATTAGAAAACATTGTTAAGAGACTTTAAAATGAGAGTGTGTTTGGCCCCTGAGGGCACCAACACCTCAATGGCCCTGACCACTGTTTCATCAGTTTGCTGACGAAGGGCCTACTGCAGTTAAAAGAAACATATATTAATTTCTGATTTCTACCCTGAAGCTCAAACATTAGTTTGGATATGATGCAACAAATGAGCTAAGACTAGGAACACTTAACACTTAACTACAGCATTTTTCTTCCAAGTCTCACAGTGGACTGCACAGAAAGATATGCACCACTGCCAAACTTGTATTGATGAAGAATCTGAAACGGATTCATCAAGGTTCTGCAGCACAGTCAGCAGAAAAATTACTGGTGGTGTCATATGGTCCCTTGCCTTTGGAATCACTCATTGGAGGTGTTTAAGGGGAGACTGGATGAGGCACTTGGTGCCATGGTTTGGTTGATTAGATGGTGTTGGGTGATAGGTTGGACTTGATGATCTCAAAGGTTTTTCCAACCTGGTTAATTCTATTTAATGACGGGGAGCAGGACACAAGAAAGCAGCAATACTGGAGCTCCACAGTGAACAGCAGGCTGGGGGGTCTCATTCTGCTTTCTGTGACCTCAAGCACTTGAGTCTAGAAACCATACACCAGTAAAGCACTAGAGCTAACTCATCTCATCTCTTGGCAGGCTGTTGTGACGCATGCTACTGGGCCTAGTTACTGACAGACAAGCTTTTTGTCCTGCTTGTTCAAAAGGTGGAGAGAAGTCTGTCTCTGTCTATGACCTTCCAAAACCACTGGTCAAGTAGGAAGTGGGACCTCTATATCTTGAGCAGCTCAACCACAGAAACACCACACTTCTGCCCTGAATAATCACAGATTATATTGTACTCAAAACAATTATTTTTTTTTCCAAAGTACTATCTGTAGTTTGATGTCAGAGCACCATACAAGAAATGAGATGGTCTTGGAAAGAGAGGGGATAAAAGGAATAATCTCAAAGGTCTTTTTCCAACCTGGTACTATTCTATTCTATTCTATTCTATTCTATTCTATTCTATTTCTATCTATTCTATTCTATTCTATTCTATTCTATCTGCATACCAGATCAACCAATTAACTATTTCAAAAGAATTAGAAAGTCTCCAAGAGTAAATGCAAATGACTTGACACAAGTCAGGCTGTGAAGTTGGGGAGGGAAGGGCAGGCAAGTGAGTAGCCTTCCGGGTGAGTTCATTTGCTCTTTACCATTAATGCCTGGAGGGTAAAAAGGCTATGGGATGTAACAAAAGTGATAAACAATGAACACACTTCATTATTTTGTCCTCCCTTTGTGATAAAACTTATGCTTAAACTATGTAATACTGAGAAAAGTCTGTGCCTAAGGACATACTGCTTCAATGTGCTGGGAAGATAGAACTACATTTCCCTGTCAGAAATAGAATCATAGAATCAGTCAGGGTGGGAAGGGACCACAAGGATCATCTACTTCCAACCCACCTGCCAGGGGCAGGGATGCCCCACACTAGATCAGGCTGGCCAGAGCCTCAGCCAGCCTGGGCTTAAACACCTCCAGGGATGGGGCCTCAACCACCTCCGTGGACAACCCATTCCAGGGCTTCACTATTCTCATGGTGAAGAACTTCCTCCTCACATCTAGCCTGAATCTCCCCACTTCCAGTTTCATTCCATTCCCCCTAGTCCTATCACTACCTGATAGCCTGAGAAGTCCCTCCCCAGCCTTTTTCTAGCCCCCTTCAGATACTGGAAGGCCACAATGAGGTCACCTCAGAGCCTTCTTTTCTCCAGACTGAACAGCCCCAACTCCTTCAGTCTGTCCTTATAGGGGAGGTGCTCCAGCCCTCTGATCATCCTCGTGGCCCTTCTCTGGACACCTTCCAGCACCTCCAGATCCCTCTTGTAATAGGGGCTCCAAACTGGAGGCAGTACTCCCAGGTGGGGTCTCACCAGAGCTGAGTAGAGGGGAAGAATCACCTCCCTTGACCTGCTGGCCACACTTCTCTTGATGCAGCCCAGGATCTGATTGGCTTTCTGGGCTGCAAGTGCACAGTGAGAGCTCCTGTTGAGCTTCTTGTTCACCAGCCCCCCCAAGTCTCTCTCCTGAGGGCTGCTCTCCAGCCAGTCACATCACCTTTTTATTGTTTTTCTTTCAAGAAAAATACAAGTATTTGAATTGATTTCAACACTGACTGTCTCAATATGTGCAAATAAATCCTGATGGACACTGGGACCATACACTGCACCACACTGTCATCCAAAATACAGAAGAACTGAACCTATTCAGGTTGCTGCAATTGCTGCCAAGCTGAAAAATAAAACTAAAAAAACCCCCAACCCTCAGTACAGCTGCTGATCCTGAACCCATGATAACATTCTATATTTAAAGAAGCCTTTCATAAAAATCTGCCAAATTCAGATGATTGGCACTTTGCAAGATCATGGGTAGGGAGATCTGTTTTGTTTTTTTTCACCTGAGAACAAATGAAAGTATGCAAGGGGATGAGAGCAAAGATGTGGGCTATATTCAAGCTAACAGACCTCTTGACAGCTTGGGGATTTTCTCTGTGTTTTGTATCAAAAAACATGAGCATGAGCATATGGGCTTCGCTGACAAGAGTAGGAAAATGAATTGGCAGGTACTTCCCAGGCAAGACAGGAAAGCAGTGTTTGAATACAGATGGAATTATAGAATCATAGAGGTGTTTAGATTGTAAAACACCCTGAATCCAACCGTTAAGCTAGCATTACGAAGTCCACCATCAAACCCAATTCCTAAGTGCCACATCTATATGTCTTTTAAATGCCTCCAGCATTGAGTATTCAACCACTTTCCTGGGCAGCCTGTTCCAATATGTGACAACCTTTTCAGTGAAGAATTTTTCCCAAATATCCAATCTAACCCCCCCCTGCCCCGGTGCAACCTGAGGCCACTTCCTTTTGTTCTGTAACTTGTTACTTGAGAGATGAGACCTACACCCACCTCACTACAACTTGTCTCAGGTAGTTGTGGAGATTGACAAGGTTTCTCCTCAGCCTTCTTTTCTCCAGGCTAAACAACCCCAGTTGCTTCACTCTCTCCTTATAGGACTTTGTCTCTAGACCCTTCACCAGCTTCACTGCTCTTCTTTGGGCATGCTCCAACACCTCAATGTCTTTCTTGCAGTGAGGGCCCCAAAACTGAACACAGTATTCAAGCCACAGCCTCAATAGTGCCAAGTACAGGGGCATGATCACTTCCCTACTCCTACTGACCACAGTATTCCTGATACAAGTCAGGATGCTGTTGGCCTTCTTGGCCACCTGGGCACTGTGCTGGCTCATATTTAGCTGAGTATTCACTAATACTCCCAGGGCTTTTACTGTTGTCTCTCATTCCAAGCCACTCTTCCCCAAGGCTGTAGTGTTGAATGGGATTGTTGTGACCAAAGTGCAGGATCCATCACACGGCCTTTATTGAACCTCATACAATCCAGGCTGTCCAGATCCCTCTGTAGGACTGCTTTCATAGCTGATCACAGAACTTATGTTCAATGCCCTCCATCTAGATTCCATCTAATAGTTTTAGTTTCAGATAAACACAAGGGAATTGAAAAGAACCAGGAAGTAAGACCATTTCTGGTGACCATAGTACTTGAAATAAACCCTTTTACTCTGAAAATAGATGCTCTTTATTCTTTACATTGTTAGGTCCTTAAAGGTAAGGAACTACTGAATTAATGAAAGCAGTTCAAAGAAATTGTGTTCAGGACACTTTATTGCTCCATTTCTGATAGGATCAGTAGCTGTAAAAAACTATGGATGTGAGGAAGGTCTGGAATGCCCAAAAGGGTTGTTTTATGTGGGTGGAAAAAAAAGCATAACCTTGCAGTTTTTAAATTAAAGGAGCAATGCCTGTCAGTACTAATCAGAATATGATGCCTCAGCTGTTCAGATCATTGCCTCATGAGAAGTATATAACTACATCCATATCTATCTCATCAAACACTGAATTAATTATGGTCATAAAACTATTAAAGGCAATAAAAAACAATATCAAGACAGAGGACTTAGCTACTGAGCTGGATTTGGTGTTTATAGGTAATACAAAAAAAGGGTATTAGAGTCTTCCAGCATCACTTGTGCAGATAGCTCCATAGGAGCACATCAATATGCTGGATGGCATTTTACTTTGATGATGTGCCTGAGCATCTGAGATGTTTCAAGGTGAGGTGACTGTGGCCACTGCATAATTTTCCTCGGGGGCAGTGGTGGAGGAAATGTAAAGAAAATGCTTGCATGTGATTCCCTGCCAGGAATCTTCTTCATTGATTGTGTATTGAATTTGGATGCCAGGTTCTGAGGGACTCTTTAAATGAGAGGGCAGAGCCATCACAAAAAACAGTATCTGGAAGCTGAAGTCAAAAACCCCTTCAAACTAGAACCAGGGCACACTTGTTAAAATCAGGCTGACTCACCACCTGGAGAGTGCTCCCAGGAATTGTGGAGTTTCCAGCCTGTTTGAGGATGTCAAAAAATGACCACCTTCACAGAAAGCATACAGTACAAGTCTGAGTCCTGCTTTGGGGGCAGCAAGGTGCAGTACAGGAGGTCAAGGCTGATGGCCCAGTGGTCACCCTAATATCAGCAGATCTGTCACTCTCCTCTCAGCAGATCTGTAAAAGCACTTCATGATCAGGGGCTGAGGTAAGCAGAGTGGTGATGACTGCTAGGGAAAGGACCCCACTGGAGAAAACTTATTCACCCTGACATATACCAAGCATTTCTCCAGCAGAAGCAGGAACAAAGAGATCACTCTAGTGAATGATTCACCTCTAATGCCCATCTCTGGTGGGGACAGTGCTAACTAGTGAAGGAGCCCAAAGGCTGGACTTGCAAATTTAAACACGTAGAGCCAGATGAGGTGAACCACTCTCTACACCACTCACCGATGGTAACAGCCATGTATCATTTAAGTCAAGCAACATTTAGCCCTGACAAATCAATGATGGCTAATTTCTGTTTTAATAAAAAAAGAGTAATAGGAAGTCCAGTCAACACTTCTCAAAAAAGAAAGAAAATAAAAGGGGGGTGGGGTGGGGTGTAGCTAATCAGCTGCTCATAGCAGGTTTTTTTCCCCTTACTATAATTTCATTGTTTATTCGGAACAGTAGTAACATTCCTGGCTAATTTCTTGACCAGTAGTTTAAAAACCAATAGAAATTTAAAGTCTTTCTCAAAAATCAGCTTTAACAATTTTTTTTCTGATTAGCTTAAGACCACCACAGATAATCAACAACAAGTCTATGGCTTGCCATGTATCTGGTTAGATTCGCGTTCCGGCGACAGAGGACGGAGAGCAACTCTGGAAGCTATTTTAGATAATGAAATTTGCACTTTGCAGAACTTATTTTAAAATCTTGCTAGGCAGCATTATCTAATCTCCTTCTGCTCATCTAAAAATACCATCATTCTAGCATGCAAACCAAATTATGTTTTCTCTGAAACTCATGAAAGAGGAAGCATCAAAAGTGCAAACATTCAACACAGATCCAAGTTCTGATACAGATGAAAAAAAAAACAACCTTACTCTGCGGTTTTTGAAAGTTATCTAATCCAAAGGTCATACTCAGTTTAGCTATGCTCTGAGCATAAGAAACTAAGCATTATGGGAATGTGGTTCATAATTTAGCATAAGAACTTTTATTCTAGTAGGAACGTAGCCCAAAATAACGACACAGACCCAAATCTGTATTCTCTCCCACCAGAGATAATTGCAGGATATCAGGAACAAGAAAAAAGACTTTGCTCAGTGATAACATTCAGACTTGGAATGGTTCATTGAATCTACATGGCAATATTGATTCCACTTCTTTTATTTTTATTGATAAGAAATATGTGATTTTTTTAACACAGCAAATAGAGGAAAAAAATTAATTGGCTTAAAACTCAGGCGTCTGAAAGACTAGACTAGACTAGACTAGACTAGACTAGAATTGAATTAACCAGATTGGAGAAGACCTTTGAGATCATTGAGTCCAACCTATCACCCAACATCATCTAATCAACTAAACCATGGCACCAAGTGCTCCATCCAGTCTCTTTTTAAACACTTCCAGTGATGGTGACTCCACCACTTCCCTGGGCAGCACCTTGCAATGGCCAATCACTCTTTCTGTATAGAACTTCTTCCTAACATCCAGCCTAAACCACCCCTGGCACAGCTTGAGTCTGTGTCCTCTTGTTCTGCTGCTGAGTGCCTGGGAGAAGAGACCAACCCCCACCTGGCTGCAACCTCCCTCCAGGTAGTTGTAGAGAGCAATAAGGTCTCCCCTGAGCCTCCTCTTCTCCAGGCTAAGCAACCCCAGCTCCCTCAGCCTCTCCTCACAGGGCTTGTGCTCGAGACCCCTCACCAAACTTTTGTTGGCCTATTCTGGACACGTTCCAGCAAGTCAACATCCTTCCTAAACTGAGGGACCCAGAACTGGACACAGGACTCAAGGTGTGGCCTAAACAGTGCTGAGTACAAGGGCAGAATGACCTCCCTGCTCCTGCTGGCCACACTGTTCCTGATACAGGCCTGGATGCCATTGGCCTTCTTGGCCACCTGGGCACACTGCTGGCTCATGTTCAGCCTACAATCAACCAGTACCCCCAGGTCCCTCTCTGCCTGGCCGCTCTCCAGCCACTCTGTCCCCAGCCAATGCATAGGATCTGGCACTTAGATGTGTTAAATCTGCACTAAAGCCATGATTTTCTTTTTGTCTGACATGACAAATCCCCTTACTTCTGTCATGTGTTATGGCTCCAGCTATTTACGTTTTCAATGACCAGGTAAGGGTGTTTCCCCTTCTTAAGTGCCTCTCTGGCCAGATAGGTATCACAGGGTGTCTCACATGATTCACTTCCTGATGTCACTCCAAGAACTTTCATTTTCATCTAGTAAAAAATGAACATTTTTCCTGTACCTCTGTTCCCTCTGCTCTTCCTGTGACCTAGCAGTCATTTCTGACTCATTCTGTTTCCTTGTATTTGTATTCCAAACAAATTCCCCTGCTCTTTGTTATGTAATATTTCTATGCACTAACTATGCATTTCTGTGCATTTTGTCAGGTTAATTCTGTGCCCTTATCATGATAACATCCTTTTATCTCCTGTATCCATATACTATCAACTCCAGAACACACAACCATCACATTATACTCCTTGCACACTGCTTTGATGATGTTCTTTTAGTGAATTTCCTCTGTTGTATGAGCAGCATGTGGGTAATTTTTGCCTGGTATTTTTGTCCAGCAGCAGCTCTTAATGCTACTGCAACAATTCCTCTGTCTTACTCATGTCCTTTATCACCTTTGCATTTTAACCCCTGCTCTCCTGTTTGTTCTTCCCAATAATACTCCTTACAGTCTTGTTTTTGGTTTACAATGTTGAGACCAGTTAGAGTTGCTTCTATGCCCCAGCAATTTGTGCACACTATTGTGTAGGTACTCTGAGGCGTCTGCTACCTTTCTCAGGGCAGCAAGAGGTTATGAACTAACCACTCTAACACCAATCTAAGCCTTGTCATTGAGAATGAATTAATTGCATGTATGTCCTCTAAAGGCACCAGACAAGTCACAGTCAATATGAAACTTGAATGGAGATGTGATGTTTCAAAAAGACATAGATTGGGACTGGGAAAGAAGGTAAAGACAGTGAAAAATATATCAGTCTTTACAGGAGAGACAAGCAAAAGATGCAATTGTCTTTCACCACTTTGATTCTTTTCCTTATGTGCCTTTCAGCTGTGGTGATCAGCACTGTTTGTGGAGGTTTATCCACTGACAAATTCTGTTTTGCTAACTTAAGAGCATTTATTCCTCACAGAAACTCATTTCACATCTCATCAGTTACAGTAATGTGATGAGGAAACGGACTTCTTGTTCCTCAGAGGTATGTGTGTGCTGGGCACACGGCACAGCTGCAGCCCAAGCTGCATTGAAACCTGGCTCGAGTTCCCCCACATCTCCTCTGAGCAGGGTGACCTACAGGTTTAGAGCTGCTTCCTCTCTAAAGAGAATCTCCAGGCATTTCCAAACACCACACTGCAGGAAAGACACACTTTCCTTTCAGCTCCCCTTTAGCAAGTCAGACGGCAATGGTTGTGAGCATTTGATTAAGGTACATTGCATCCATTTCCATACATTGCTTTGTCTTTCCTTTGTAGCATCACTTATGGTAGACTGAGCCTGAGAGATGTTTTGAGTGACTGCCAGCACTTGGCCTGTTTGGTTTGCAGGGTTCGTGACACTATGGGGTAAGCCATGAGTATTTGTCTGCAAGCTCTCCACTCAAGCAAACCCAGAAGCCACGGAAAACCACAGAGCATCACAAGACTGATGCGGAAAAAAACCCCTCAGCCATAAAACTATCTGTTTACTCCAGTTATGAACTCTTTTACTTCTGGAAACTGCTGAGGACTTTGGTAAAACGATGGCGAACTTCCACGTTGAAGAAAACAACCAAGATCTCCTTGGTTATCATTTCCCAGGCCAATAAAGAAAAAGATACCCCTCAGCGGGGCATTCTCATTTTCCTGTTTTCCCTGCTGCTGCACTACTTCTCACAATTGTACATGGTAGGAAAGGGCTGTACTCTCTGTTCTGAGAACTGGAGCAGCACTCTTAGCTTGGGGAAATCAAAGGCCACACGTGGTATCTATTAGTACTGCAATACTAGGAGGGGAGTGCTTGGTGATGAGTATAGTCTGAGGCTTTCAATGGGAATTAAGGGGGAACTGAAAAACATTAAGAGCATAAGGGGAAGATAGCCTTGAAATCTCTCTGGACTCGCAACCTCTCTCTCAACAAACACTGTGGGCATTAGCATCCCCACAGCTGCCAGCATGCAGCTACTCCAGCACCACAAGGCACTGGCTATGAAGCTGAAAAAGGAGCCCAGCACTTCTGCAAAATTTGCCTGCTTCTCTCTCACACAGAAATATTAGGTAGTTCCAAAATATCAGATAACTTTAAAGTGATTTCTAGTCACATTTTTACTGCTAAGGACAAGAATATACATGTGCAGGACAAGTAGCTCTGGTAGATGAAGTCCAGGATAGTGGTTAGGCAAAATCATTCTGGCAAGAGAAGGAGTCCAGGATCTGCAGGATTCAGTTTCAGCTGCTACAAACAGCTTCTTTGCTCCACTACCTTATACTTCCTTCTGGTTTATTTTGCACATAAATCAAAGTAATTGAGACTTGTGTTTGAATCTGGCCAATATTCTCCTGCAGCAGAAGGCAGAAATTGTTAACTGAATTAACAGCACTGCGGATTTCATGAAGTGTGAAGCTCTGTCCTTCATTATGCAACTAGAGGCTGTTTGGTTAAGGTTAGTGGGTTTCAAATTGGCTTTGAAAAGAGTAAACCAGCTCCACAGTTCTGAAAGTGGTGTGTTTAGAGGTGTGGTGGTTTAAGCCTTAACTGGGAGTTAAGAGCTCAGATGGGGGCAAGGCTGAGGATCTCTCCCCCGCTCCCCCCTCCTCCCTCCCCGCAGAGAGGGAAAAAAAAGGAAAGCAGCAAATCCACCAAACAATATTTTGGAGTCGGCTTGGAAGTAGAGAGGTAAACAGTTTTTTCTTTAAACAAAACAAAACAACACAACACAACAAAAATATATATCTCAATAACAGGTAAGGTTCACAAGGGCAAGGAACAAGGATGGATGGGAGTGGGACAAAGAGGAAGAATACGAAACCAGTTTCTCTCTGAAGAGGTGCAGAGGCAGCAGCGAGAAGGATCAGGCCCAACCATGTGGCAGAGGAGCAGGAGGGCAGCCGCAGCAGCTCTTATCCAGGAGAGGCAGGAGCCAAAAGGAGGGCTAATGACTCCAATGCCTTCCCTTTTATACCCTAGCTGGGCAGGGAGGGGGGAATGGAACAGACTCAGTTTCCCAGGGGGAAAACACCCTGCAGGGAGGGCTAAACACTCGCCAGCCCTCCACCCCGTTTTCCAGAATAGGTGTTAACCCACCACCAGAGGCCATTCCTCAGTGCCTTTACTGCCAGGCATTTAAATACAATCAGAGTCAAGTGTCAAAGGAGAATAAAGAATAAAGCTGATTAGCTGTGTGTGGCTAATAATAATAATAATAAAGTGGAAAATATTTTGGACTAAAATTAATGGACACATCTTTAGCATGGCACACATGAGTTTATCTGCATGACTTCCACTCATGTTAATGGGAGCCACTCGGCTAAATTTCTGCTCAGCAAGCTGTTAATTCGTCCCTAAGGGATTAAGTTTAAATTTAGACTTACAAAAGCCATTTTATGTTACATATGCTTTTTAGAGAACAAAGGAGTAGTGAAACAAATTAGCAGTGATGTATTAGTGTGAATATTGAATTTCTTGAGTTAGTGATTAATTGTGGGTTATGACAAGTTGTGACATCCTGATTCTGGCGAATACCTCTGTGATATTCTAGTGTGATATGCTAGTATCCCAGGACCAGACACTCCAAAACACCTGATAAAAAAAATAAGTGCTTGACAATGTGTACATAATCAGCTTTTTTTTTTCTTGCTATTGCAGATAGTTGGCTTAAGCTCTGAAACAGGTGTGACTCAATCCTTTAGTTTATATTTCACTTGGCGGGTGTTGATCTGTTGGAGGGTAGGAGAGCTCTGCAGAGGGACCTTGACAGGCTGCACAGACGGGCAGAGTCCAACATGATGGCATTCAATAAGTCCAAGTGCTAGGTGCTGCAGTTTGGTCACAACAGCCCCATGCAGTACTACAGGCAGGGCACAGAGTGACTGGAGAGCAGCCTGGCAGAAAGGGACCTGGGGGTACTCATTGATAGTAGGCTGAACATGAGCCAGCAGTGTGCCCAGGTGGCCAGGAAGGCAAATGACATCCTGGCCTGCATCAAGAATAGTATGGCCAGCAGAAGGAGGGAGGTCATTCTTCTCCTGAACTCAACAGTGGTTAGGCCACACCTTGAGTCCTGTGTCCAGTTCTGGGTCCCTCAGTTTAGGAAAGATGTGGAGTTGATGGAACATGTCCAGAGAAGGGCAGCAAAGCTGGGGAGGGGTTTGGAGCACAAGCCCTGTGAGGAGAGGCTGAGGGAGCTGGGGTTGCTTAGCCTGGAGATCCTGGACTCAATGATCTGGAAGGTCTTTTCCAAACTAGTTAATTCTATTCTATTCTATTCTATTCTATTCTATTCTATTCTATTCTATTCTATTCCATTCCATTCCATTCCATTCCATTCTATTCTATTTCTGGTTGTCCCAAAGTCCTTCTGTATTATGCACTACTCCTATCTAAAGGTTGAAGTTCCATATAAATATACTATGCAAAAGAAATAAATTCCTTTTTGTAATTTAACATTAATTCACTTTAATCTCTCTCTTGTACTTGAGGAAAAGATTATTTAGGATGACCCACTTTTTTTGTGGGTTCTATTCACTATTTTCTATCTTTCACTGTATCCTCTCATTTCATGTTTTTTTTTTCCAAGTCAAATTATTCAAAACTTTTGAGCCACTCTCTTAACAAATATTTTTGATGTGTGTCTTCTCTAGTACCTCTTTTGATGTATGTTTTCTGCTTGTGTGTACTTTTTTCTACTCCTGTCTGTATCCTTCTAAGCACCAATAGTCAAAATTTGGTATAGACATCCACCAATTTACCCAGGACATATTGTTTGCAGTTACTATCTCTTCACTTCTATTCCAGATGATTGTCACCTGTTTTTTCTCTATCACTGCTGCTGTCACTAAATACCTATTTTCCTGCAGCTCTTAATGGTGGTTCACTACTTGATCTTCAGTCCATCTTTGAGCCCATGCTTTTCCCTCTCCTCATGCACCCAGTGTTATATGAGTAGTTGAGACTGTTCATCCTAAGGCCTGCTGCTTTTCCAAACTGTATGTATAAGTACTTACACAGGCTTTCTGAAATCCCTTACAGCCTTCTCTGTTGTTGTAGAATAGAATAGGATAGAATAGAATAGAATAGGATAGAATAGAATAGAATAGAATAGAATAGAATAGAATAGAATAGAATAGAATAGATTTAACCAGGTTGGAAGAGACCTTTTAAATCATCACATCCAACCCATCATCCAACACTATCTAATCAACTAAACCATGGCACCAAGCAGCCCATCCAATCTCTTCCTAAACACCTCCAGTGATGGCAACTCCACCACCTCCCCAGGCAACACATTCCAATGGTCAATCACTCTCTCTATGAAGAATTTCTTCCTAACATCCAGCCTAAACTTGACACTGGCTCCTCTTGTTCTGGTGCTGGTTGCCTGGGAGAAGAGACCAACCCCCATCTCGCTACAACCTCCCTTCAGGTAGTTGTAGAGAGCAATGAGGTCTCCCCTGAGCCTCCTCTTCTCCAGGCTAAGCAACCCCAGCTCCCTCAGCCTCTCCTCACAGGGCTTGTGTTCCAAACCCCTCACCAGCTTTGTTGCCCTCCTATGGACATGTTCCAGCAAGCCAACATCTCTCTTAAACTGAGGGGCCCAGAACTGGACACAGTATTCAAGGTGTGGCCTAAGCATTGCTGAGTACAGGGGCAGAATGACCTCCCTGTTATCTCCTATGCTGTCATTTTTGTCACCTCTTTCTTCACCTCCCTCCGTGTTGATCATACATGAAATAACAATCCATGTGATGGGGGTACCCACAAGATAGCCGCTTCCTATGTAGAAAGTTGCTCATCTCTTTCACCTCTTTGCTCTGTATCTCTTAACCAGCTTTTTATCCATGTCTGATCTTGTCTGGTCAACAGTTCACTCTCTGAAGAAGGTGCCAAGTCTTTTAGCATTCTTGTACAATGTTGCGGTGCTGCACAAATAGTTATCCATACATAAGGCATGCTGAGCTCATTTTATCAGCTTATAGTTGTCTATCTGTTTTGTACCTACTAGTTTTTTTTTGTCCAATTAACTTCTCTCCCACTGAGAAGAGGCTTTCCAATCTGTAATTACCAGGGCCATGCCCTGCATCTTGCTTAAAATTAGATAAAATATTAACTATTCTCCAGTCCCAGCAGATGTGCAGTATGATGTATTCTGCAGTTAGGTTTGGAAAAAATCTTACTTTGGAGAAGGTCTGACCTTCAATAGCCTTCTGCTATTGCAGCCCTAGAGTCTCCCAGGTTAATATCTTTATGGTATGAGTGCATATAACATTCAGGTTTAAAGTCCATAAAGCTCATTTTCACTTGAGAGTTTAGCCAAGTGGTAAATCAGGCTCTTGCAAGAGATCTATGTCAGAAATTGAGTCAGCATGGCATACAGCTACCTACTTGCAACAACTGAAAGCACAATACCAAGTAACTCATCCTGTTCAATATCTTCATTGATGATCTGGATGAGGGGATTGAGTCAGTCATCAGTAAATTTGCAGATGACACCAAGTTGGGAGCAGGTGTTAGAATAGAATAGAATAGAATAGAATAGAATAGAATAGAATAGAATAGAATAGAATAGCATAGCATAGCATAGAATAGCATAGCATAGCATAGCATACATAGAATAGAATAGAATAAAATAGAATAGAATAGAATAGAACAGCATAGCATAGCATAGCATACATAGAATAGAATAGAATAGAACAGAACAGCATAGCATAGCATAGCATAGAATAGCATAGCATAGCATAGCATACATAGAATAGAATAGAACAGAACAGCATAGCATAGCATAGCATAGAATAGCATAGCATAGCATACATATAGAATAGAACAGAACAGCATAGCATAGCATAGCATAGAATAGCATAGCATAGCATACATAGAATAGAATAGAATAGAATAGAATAGAGTAGAATAGAACAGCATAGCATAGCATAGCATACATAGAATAGAATAGAATAGAATAGAACAGAACAGCATAGCATAGCATAGCATAGCCTACATAAAATAGAATAGAATAGAACGGAATGGAATGGAATGGAATGGAATGGAATGGAATGGAATGGAATGGAATGGAATAGAATTAACCAGGTTGGAAAAGACCTTTGAGATCATCACTCCAACCTATCATGCAACACCATCTAATCAACTAAACTATGGCACCAAGAGCCCCATCCAGTCTCTTCCTCCAGGTAATAAATACACAAAGGATGTGAGTTTACAAGTGACTTAATTGTCATTTCCAAGCATGGTCCTTAAGTTTAATAAATGTAGCACAAAACAAGAGGAAATGCAAATGTGTCTCAAGGAACATGTCTCTGTACTATAAAAAGAATTTTCTCAGTGGTACATAAATTCATGTTCTATCAGTCCTTTGCTGAGAAAAATCAGTGCAACATAAGCCTCACTCTTGCAACAAAGTTCAGCTAGCATGTTGTGGTATCATCCATACAGACTGGTGGCAAAAGCTCTTTCCAACTTCTTCTAAATTAACTTCCCATAAATGATTGCTGATGTTCCTTTCTATCACATATACAAATTGCTCCCACTCTGCTCCTTCACCACTTCCAAATGCAAATTGCTGGGCATTGTGGTGGCATTAAAGACATTAGTGTTATTTAAAATCAGGTCTTCCTGCAGCTTGAGTCTGTGTGTGTGTCTCTCTGTGGCTTACTGCAGTGGAGGGCACAAATACTGCTCCACAAGGTACTCAGCTGGTATCTAGCATGGTCAGCAAGAGTAATGCCATTAACTTGGTCTAGGTTCCAGTCTAAAGCTATCTGAACCTTTCTGGAAGTTTAAGTAGATCCTTCACCTCAGGAAGAATGGTGACCACAAAGAGCATTCATATACACAATCTAATCCTCTGGTCTATTCTATTCTATTCTATTCTATTCTATTCTATTCTATTCTATTCTATTCTATTCTATTCTACTCTATTACACTCCGTTCTATTCTATTCTATTCTATTCTATTCTATTCTATTCTATTCTATGCTATTCTATTCTATTCTATTCTATTCTACTCTACTCTACTCTGTCCCAAAGGATAGCATCTTGGCCTATGACACTACACTGCAGACAGTGATTTTTGCCCATTGATTCTTGCACTGCAGATCCAACAGGATAATCAATATAAGCATGATGATATAACATTGCAATGATAATATAACAGGCTATAGCATAATTATAACATGATATAGCATGGTCAATATAACATGAGAAAAGTCTTCAAAATCCATGTAAGTAATAAGTACTCAAAAGAAGTACCAATGAGAAGAAGAAGAGTGAAAATACCTCATGATATTTTTTCACTGTTTTTCCTGATGTGCACATGCAGGATTTCCAGTTTGAAGTCCCACAGCCACAGTTTCCTCCACAGCGCTGGACAAGGAGGCAGCGGGGGAAGAAAACTACGTTTGTCAACTTGAGTTCCTCCCTTAAATTGACAGAGTAGTTCCTTGGAGTGCAGCTGTAACGTTTCACATCATCATTCAACCTGTCCAGGTCAACTACAATGCAAAAGAACTTTCATTAGTGAGGGTTAAGTGGGACATTCCTTTGGCTCATACCACACAGCAGGCAGTCAATTACACAAAGTGAAGAGACACTGGTTGGACAGAATGTGAAGTATAGCAGTGACTTCTGAACAGACAAACGAAAACCCACCAGTTTTAGATCATTACAGCTGGTCACCTAGGCTCTCATCCTACTTCCACTGACTCCCACAGACGAGCTTACACTGACTATAAATGTGGAGCCCTACGAGGAGAGACTGAGGGAGCTGGGGTTGTTTAGCCTGGAGAAGAGGAGGCACAAGGGAGACCTTCTTGCTCTCTACAACTACCTGAAGGGAGGTTGTAGCCAGGTGGGGGTTGGTCTCTTCTCCCAAACAACCAGCAGCAGAACAAGAGGACACAGTCTCAAGCTGTGCCAGGGAAAGTTTAGGCTGGATGTTAGGAAGAAGTTCTTCACAGGAAGAGTGATTGGCCATTGGAATGTGCTGCCCAGGGAGGTGGTGGAGTCACCATCACTGGAGGTGTTTAGGAAGAGACTGAATGGGGTTCTTGGTGTGATGGTTTAGTGGTCATGAGGTCTTGGGTGACAGGTTGGACTCACTGATCTCAAAGGTCTTTTCTAACCTGGTTAATTGTATTGTATTGTATTGTATTGTATTGTATTGTATTGTATTGTATTGTATTCTGTTCTGTTCTATTCTATTCTATTCTGTTCTATTCTCTGCTGATGGGGAAGTCATGCTCAATTTATTCATGGTATGCATAGTTTGCATCAGTTCTTTGTATGGAATTAATTTAACCTTCTGTCTTCTTTAGTACCAAAATAAACATCATATTTGCTTATAACTGTCACACAGTTGAAGCCCTGCAAGGAGAGGCTGAGGGAGCTGGGGTTGCTTAGCCTGGAGAAGAGGAGGCTCAGGGGAGACCTTATTGCTCTCTACAACTACCTGAAGGGAGGTTTTAGCCAGGTGGGGGTTGGATGGTTGCAGCCAGGTGGGGGTGGTGTTGGATGATAGGTTGGACTCAATGACCTCAAAGGTCTTTTCCAACAGGCATACAAATATGATCACTTAAATGACCACACAAAATGATCACATAAAACTAATGAGCTTCACTGAATGCCAGCAGTTGGTTCATGTTTAACTCCCTGGTATCTCTGTGAGGTGTGTCGTGTGAACAAGTTGCAAAGCCAAGCCACACAAATAACTTACAGGCTGTCGGCTATGACTTGAAGAGCTGCGTCTAGCATGAGCTTGTGAAACAAAACCAAACCATGCTTCCATATATCCATTTTGCAGAATTATAACACAGATAAAAGTAATAACATTAATTTAATGTTTTTAATTATTTTCAGCTTTTCACCACAAACACAAACACACACACACACACACACACACACCCCCTCCTTTTCTCCCTTCTTCTTTTCCTTAGGAGTATGTTCACCAAGTATGTTTTTTCAAAGCTCAATAATTCATTCAGGACTGGAGGATATGTGAACTTGTGTTGAGCTCCCACCCCAAACACTTTTTGCACACAGAAACACCAACAGGAAAATAGGAATGGCTCAAATAAGAACCAAGATAACAATCTACTATTGGTGAACGTATCAGATTTTCATGGACACGTTTAACAGCTCAAAACTGTATCTGGTCCTGAGTGCACCTATGCTTGTGCTTTACCACAAACACGTGAAAACCTCCAGCAAAGACATTTCATACCTTCTGTGACTCAGTGCTTGTCAACATCACAAACCAAACTGTGGAAAAAGCTGTGATTTGTAAATATCATGCACCTTTAAATTCTGGCCTGGAGGTAGTCACAAGGCAGATATGCAAGAGGAACGAGAACCCAAATGTCATGAGTGCTATTATGGAAAATCACAGCAGCTTCGCATTTCTGGTGAGATGTTATCTCAGTCAATGGGAATTTAGCAGATGAATTGCAATTTTATAGCAATTGTGATACATCTCACCATGGAATCTCAGTGGTTCTCTCCAGAGAGCTAGCATCTCTCCAGAAGAGGCATAGATCATCCTCCTGATACAAGCACAAAATCAATGGGGCTGCTGGTATACTCCTGCACTGGGAGACAAATACACTTTGAATGTCTACAGCTAGGACTTAGAAGTCCAGAGAATATAGTTTTTTTTGTTTTAACAGATGATATTTTATCCACTGTCATTCTCCAAAGCCATCTCTTCTCACTGCAGGCTCTCAGGCTAATCCTTCTTGCAGAGAAGTGTTTCCCACTCATCTAAATGTTCTTGTCAGGACCTTTGCCATCAGCTTTGCTTACCATTAAAGGAAAGAGGCATCTGGCTACTATTCATTGCAACTGATTGATGTAAAGGAAATAATAACCAAGGAAGAATGGGGCAAAAAATATACTGCTTTCATGATTAATGAGATTTCTTGAGGGGAAAGCATGGCTCATTCACACTCCAGCACTGAAGTAATCCAGGGGAATGGATACTGGTATGAGGAGGCTGGACAGGCTGGCTGTGGACTATGATGGTATTTGCGGATGGTGCATCTCTAGAGAATAAAACGCTCAAAGGCTTAATTCAGCTTTAATTTAGCAGAGTTAACATAGGAAACAAGGCTTCCAGTAACAAACTGGTCATTAAAGAGGGCTCAGACCCAGGTCACATGAACTGACATCTGTGTCCAGAGGAAGATGTCCAGGGAACTGAACAAAATGTGCTCTATTACAGATGAAATTCTCCCTCAGGCTCAACAGCCCTCTCGATTGCATTGAGTTGATACTTATCAACACTGCTGCATTATCAACAACACAGGAGTTACACTTTGTAACAAGAGAGGGCAGAGAGGGAAAGCACCAGGATTGAAAGGACCAGAGTGAGGGTGTGTGTGAATTCTCCTTGGTATTCTCAAAGCATCCTGATCCTGACTGACCAGTTTTCAGGAGCCTAAATCCCAGAGTTATCAGTTAAATATGAATATTCTGCTCTTTGCCACATCTCATATCTAAGAGTTGAGGCTAAAATGGACAAATATAATAGTAGAAAGGCCTTATGTTAGTGATGATGAAGTCATGACAATAAATTAAGCAGAGAAGGAAAGACTAAACAAAGGGTAAGAGATACACAAGCTGTCCTCCATAAAAAATCATCTGGAGGTAAAAACCTGTGCTTTTTGATTCTGCTCTACAGAAACACAATACTTGGTGAGGTAAGATGAGAATGCAATGTCTTCTGCTCTCTAGTAACATCACACTGACACCCAAGAACAGTTCCCAGAGGCACTTGGTGCCAAGGTTTAGTTGATTAGATGGTGTTGGGTGGTAGGTTGGACTTCATGATCTCGGAGGTCTTTTCCAACCTGCTCAATTCAATTCAATTCAATTCAATTCAATTCAATTCAATTCAATTCAATTCAATGCAAATCAATGCAATTCAATTCAATTCAATTCAATTCAATTCAATTCAATTCAACTCAATTCAATTCAATTCAATTCAATTCAATTCAATTCAATTCAATTCAATTCAATTCATTTCAATTCGATTCAGTTCAATTTGCTGTAGACCATGGTTTGCAGCCCCCTAATGAAAGACCACATCTTGCTCTGAACAACTTCTGTGCTGAAAGAGTTGATATGCATTTTTTCCCCTGGCCTGAAATTGTTTTACTGTCAGGAGCCGGTCCATTTCCTCATCCATATAACAATGAGATTTTACAGTACAGTCAGTGTCATGCATCACTTCACTGCTGTGACTAAAATGTAACTGAGCCTTGGTATGATTGGTGTGAAATCCTGCTGCTTTGCTTATCAAGGACTGAAACCACTGGAGTCCTTAATTTAAAACTAGAATAAAAAAGTTCTGTAGACTTGATGCAAATAACTTCAAAGTATTATTACAGAATGACTGCCTCAGAGATTCAATTTAAAGGAAAGGCAGACATGAAAAGATGCAGTGGTGCAGCAAGCTGGATACTTGGGCTACGGTGTTTGTTCCCTCCTCCCCCTTAAATTGTATACATAAACCCATTGTCATGTCAGGTAGCAAATGGTTAACTTGAAATATTATGTTAATCAGAGGTAAGCATTGAAATCAGGGACTGCAGCTAATGTCATGTCTTATTCAGAAGGGACAGCTTTACAGATTAGAGAGAAAACCTGTGCTGCTGGTCACTGATTCATTTTTAAATGACAGGAGGTCTGTTAGGGGTTCTTTCAACACTTTATCTCTTGCAGTTCATACATGGCCTTAACATTGTCATATCAGAACATTTTAGATGTTTTTCATGCATGAGCCACAGACCAGAACTGAGGTGTAAGAAATGGTAGTCACCTTGCCACAGTATTCCTATACCAGCTGTCAAAGTCAGTTACGAGCAAGGTATGAGGGATTCAGGCAGCTTATGATCATTCAACCCAACCCCATCCCATGCTAAAATTATGTGGTAAATCCTTCTGGAAGCAATGTCTAGGCAACTGAAAGACACTGGGTTGACAGGAAACACCCAGGATAGATTTACCAAGTGCAAGTTGTAATGGACCAACACAAGAGTTTGCCATGAGACAACTGACTTGCCGGATGAGGTAAAAGCAGCAGAGGCATTTGTTGATTTTTGACAGTGATCTATAGCATCCTTGGAACCAAAGTGCTGTGATATAATGGGATAGGTAAACTGTAAGTTCAGTGGATAACCAGAAGGTCCAAGAAACTTCGTCAAAATGTGCACTTGCAGCCCGGAAAGCCAATCAGATCCTGGGCTGCATCAAGAGAAGTGTGGCCAGCAGGTCAAGGGAGGGGATTCTCCCCCTCTACTCAGCTCTGGTGAGACCCCACCTGGAGTACTGCCTCCAGTTCTGGAGCCCCTATTACAAGAGGGATCTGGAGGTGCTGGAAGGTGTCCAGAGAAGGGCCACGAGGATGATCAGAGGGCTGGAGCACCTCTCCTATGAGGACAGACTGAAGGAGTTGGGGCTGTTCAGTCTGGAGAAGAGAAGGCTCCGAGGTGACCTCATTGTGGCCTTCCAGTATCTGAAGGGGGCCTACAAGAAGGCTGGGTAGGGACTTCTCAGGTTATCAGGTAGTGATAGGACTAGGGGGAATGGAATGAAGCTGGAGGTGGGGAGATTCAGGCTGGACATGAGGAGGAAGTTCTTCACCATGAGAGGCCCTGGAATGGGTTGCTCAGGGAGGTGGTTGAGGCCCAGTCCCTGGGAGTGTTTAAGACCAGGCTGGATGAGGCTCTGGCCAGTCTGATCTAGTGTAGGGTGTCCCTGCCCATGGCAGGTGGGTTGGAACTAGATGATCCTTGTGGTCCCTTCCAACCCTGACTGATTCTATGATAAAAAGATCAACATTTCCAAATGCAGCTGGTGGCTGATTATTAACAGCCTTGCCCAGGAGTTGACACTGGTGTCAATACTACTAGAATTCTTGTCTGACACCATAATAGGGAAATCTGTTGTAATTAGGGTTTGATCCTCAAAGATGTTAAAATGCCTAACTCTCACTGGAGGGACTTGCCCACATTATATATGGAATGGGCATACAGACTTTTCAGCTTCTGACCAACCTCCCCTGGATGTTAAGCAGAAATCTCCATCTACCTGGGTCTCCTGCCAAAGGCACGAAAACAAGTGCCCATTCTGGTAGCATTTCTAACTTTGGAATTCTTTCAGGCACCTAAAGAGGTCTACTCATGAGAAGGACCTGCACTTGGTAGCTTGCCCCTGCTCATATTTGGTGCATCAGTAGTGTACACCAACTGTAGTTGGAGTTCTGTGTATCAAGTGGGGATCTAGAGCTCAGTTCTAATTTGACCCTCATCCCTTTTCATGTGTAGGTTGCAGTTTAGAACAAAGCTTGTCGTGCTGCTGTTTGAATTTTCACTCTTGCCTTTTATAGTGCATGGAATTTCTTCAAGACATGAATATACTGAATCCTTTATGCACTAAGCATAAAGGTGTGTGCTAGGGCAGTGTTGAATAGAGGTAATCTACATGCAAAGACATTCAGAGCTGTGCTGCAGCTCAATAAGCTATGGCATGGTTGAACTTGAGTTGGAAAATGCAGTCACATACATCTGATAAAATCATATCTTCCACTGGTTAAGTGACTGAAATGCACTGACACAGCTGAAATGATTCTTCTCCATACTAAATGTTGACCAAACCCTGTGGTTTTCAGGATTCAGCACATATGGCTGACAGTTTTCACTGCTCCATTGCACATACTTAATAATACCACAATAAGCACTTTGTGTAATATACCTGAAAACTTTGGGAGCTGTCCAAGTTTTTCTCGTGGCAGCTGGGGATAAGATGCTGCAATTTGGATTTACTACAGAATCACAATGCCAAGACAAACCTGCTCAATACAGTAACTTATTTTAGAGGAATTCTAGAGGAATGAGAGATCAGAAATTCAGTGGGATTATAACTGTCCACATGAAACAAGGTCTACAACTACCTGAAGGAAGGTTATAGCCAGGTGGGGGTTGGTCTCTTCTCCCAGACAACCACCAACAGAACAGGAGGATGCAGTCTCCTGCACCAGGGGAGGGGTTTAGGCTGGATGTTAGGAAGAAGTTCATCACAGAAAGAGTGATTTGCCATTGGAATGGGCTGCCCAGGGAGGTGGTGGAGTCACCATCACTGGAGGTGTTTAAGAAGAGACTGGATGGGGCACTTGGTGCCATGGTGTTGGGTGATAGGTTGGACTCGATGATCATGAAAGTCTTTTCTTGAAGGTCTATTCTATTCTATTCTAATCTATTTGCCTGTTATAGACTGGCAAACCAATTATCAGCTATGGTATAGGTCAAGTGGCAAGTGCAGAGCAAAGTAACAGTGCTGTAAATGGACATGGCTTCAAGGCAATCAGTGGAATCAAAACAGCTTATTCCATTGATAAACAATGTACTACCAGATACACTAGCACTAAAACAAAACCCAACCAACCAGAGTTGGATATGAAAAACATTAACTACAGTGATCAACAGCAACGTAATGTAGAGAGGACACAGTCTCAAGCTGCGCCAGGGAAAGTTTAAGCTTGAGGTGAGGAGGTGAGGAGAAAGTTCTTCACAGAAAGAGTAATTGGCCATTGGAATGTGCTGCCCAGGGAGGTGGTGGAATGACCGTCCATGGAGGTGTAAAAGAAGGGGTTGGACTTGGCACTTAAAGCCATGGTTTAGTTAGTCTTGAGGTGTTGGGTGATAGGTTGGACTTGATGATCCCTGAGGTCTTTTCCAACCTTATTGATTCTATGATTCTATGATTCTGTGAATGAGGGAGAACTCATTTGTCACTCAAGGGAAGAGTGTGGATGTTGGTCTGAATTAGACTGTGAAATGAAAGAATGCGTGTAGTTTGCGTGCAGCAGACAACATGGTTCCCAACTGAAGAGGGATGGTAGGAATATCCTTTTGAAGCAGAGGGAGTACTTTAAATTAGCAGATATTTGAGAAGGTATTCCATCTACTTGGAATATTCACATCTGCCATGACTGAGCGGGCATTTGACATATGCAGTGCCTGCCCTCCCTGTCTGTTGCACTACAACTTGTTGGCAGCCATCCCAGAACCTGTCAAAGAAGAGTATATGGACATTTGCAGTAATTTATTTGCCACTGTTTGCAAAACACCTGAGAAATTGCATTCCTGAGGTAAAATTTTAACTTCTTACTATGACAATTTAATGCTATTGTTAAGGACATGGTAAAACTTGCCTGGCCTTGGGAACCTGTTTGGCAATGGAGGTGTTTA
Source organism: Colaptes auratus (assembly GCA_015227895.2). Taxonomy (NCBI): domain Eukaryota; kingdom Metazoa; phylum Chordata; class Aves; order Piciformes; family Picidae; genus Colaptes; species Colaptes auratus. The sequence continues at coordinate 17,877,473 of CM037631.1, forward strand.
GGAGGAGACTGGATGGGGTGCTTGGTGCCATGGTTTGGTTGATTAGATACTGCTGGATGATAGGTTGGACTTGATGATCTCAAAGGTCTTTTCCAACCTGGTCAGTTCAATTCAATTCAATTCAATCCAATCCAATCCAATCCAATCCAATTCAATTCAATTCAATTCAATTCAATTCAATTCAATTCAATTCAATTCAATTCAATTCAATTCAAGCCAATTCAATCCAATCCAATCCAATCCAATCCAATCCAATCCAATCCAATCCAATCCAATCCAATCCAATCCAATCCAATCCTATTCTATTCTATTCTATTCTATTCTATTCTATTCTATTCTATTCTATTCTATTCTATTCTATTCTATAAGAAACATTCCATGAAGATCTGTGGTTTCATGTGCTACTCCTGTTCTAGAGAGCACTGTGGCCGTGACAGCCAGTGTTTGTTTATTTAACTTGTAAAGTTGTCACTGCAGACAGATGTTATTGCAAGAATATCCCACCTGATTCATTTCTTCTGATAGCCAAAGGCTACTTTCATACTATTTCCATAAAAGAAAAGAAAATGAGTTCAGAGGTTCAAAAAGGACAGGGACTTTCTGGAAAATATACAGAAAATGGCTACAAAGATTATTAGGGGGCTAGAACATCTCTCTTATGAGAAGAGGCTGAGGAAACTGGGTCTTTTTAGTCTGGAAAAGAGAAGACTGAGGGGTGATCTCATAAATGCTTACAATGACTTAAAGGGTGGGTGTCAGGAGGATGGGACCAGTCTGTTTCAGTGGTGCTCAGTGACATGACAAGGGGTAATAGGCACAAACCTTAACATAAGAAGTTCCATCTAAACATGAGGTGGAACTTGTTTAATTTAAGTGAGATAGAGGACTGGAACAAGCTGTCCAGAGGGGTGGTGGAATCTCCATCTCCAGAGACATTCAAAACTCACCTGGATGTGAGCTTCTCTAGGTGAACCTGATTTGGAGTTTCATAGTTTCATAGTTTCATAGTTTCAGTTAGGGCTGGAAGGGACCACAAGGATCATCTAGTTCCAACCCCCCTGCCATGGGCAGGGACACTCTACATTAGATCAGGCTGGCCAGAGCCTCATCCAGCCTGGTCTTAAACACCTCAAGGGACGGGGCCTCAACCACCTCCCTGGACAACCCATTCCAGGGCTGAACAACCCATTCCAGGGTTGGACTTCAGATCTCCAGAGGTCCCTTCTAACCCCTACCACTCTCTGATTCTTTGATTCTGTGATTCTGTGTTGTGGATGAGGGAAAGGCTGTGGATGTTGTTTACCTAGATTTCAGTAAAGCCTTTGATACTGTTCCCCACAGCATTCTCACAAACAAACTGCCTGTCCAAGGCCTGGCCAGGTTCATATTCTGCTGGATCTAACAGTAGCTGGATGGCTGGTCCCAGAGAGTGGTAGTGGATGGAGTTAAATCCAGCTGGTGGCTGGGCACAAGTTGTGTTCCCCAGGACTTAGTGCTGGGGCCACTGCTGTTTAATCCCTTTATCAATGATCTTGACAAGGAGATTGATATCACCATCAGTAAGTTTGCAAATGACATCAAGTTGATCTGCTGGAGGGCATTAAGGCTCTTCAGAGGGACCTGGACAGGCTGGATCAATGAGCTGAGGCCAACCACATGGGCTTCATCAACGCCAAGTGCTAAATCCTGCACTTTGTCTGCAACAACCCCATGCAACAATACTGGCTTGGGGTTCAGTGTCAGGAAATCTGCTTGGCAGAAAGGGACCTGGGGGTGTCAATCAACAGCCAACTGAATATAAGCCAATAGTGTGTTCAGGTGGCCAAGATGGTCAACAGCAGCCAGGTCTGCATCAGGAATAGCGTGGCTAGCAGGGCTAGAGAGATGATTGTCTGACTATTTGGCACTGGTGTGGCATCACTTGAATACTGTGTTCAGTTTTGGGCTCCACAGTATAAGAGAGACATTGATGTGCTGGAGCAGGTCCAGAGAAGGGCAACAAAGCCAGTGAACATTCTTGAGAATAGGTCTTAGGAGGAGCAGCTGAAGGAGCTGGGGTTGTTTAGTCCAAAGAAAAGGAAGCTGAAGGGAGACCTTATGTGGTGGTGAGAGAAAGTTCTCCCCCCACACACAAAGAAACCACAGCTAACTCAGTTGGAGAAGCAGAATGAATGTGCTATATTTACAAAGCAGGAATGAAATGCAGTGAATATGTACACAATATACAATATACACCAAAAGAGTCATCAAAGACTGGAACAGGCTGCCCAGGGAAGTGGTTGAATTGCTATCTCTGGATGTATGTAAAGGTTGTCTAGATATGGTGCTCAAGGATATCCTATAGAAGTGGCCCAGGTAGAGTTAGATAATGGTTGGACTTGATGATCTTGAAGGTCTTTTCCAACCACAGTGATTCTGTGATTCTATAGTCCTATTAATTGCCAGAATGTTTCTATCTACATGCATTTGTGCTTCCCAGGTTTATTTGTGAAAAACATAACAACCCATCAAAACAAAACCTAAACAAACAACAAAAATCTCATTCTTTTTTAAAGACAACCTCTTTCTCTATGCACCACCTCCCAGACAGTGAATTTTTTCTTTATCCCTTCTTTTTTCACTTGTGCACAAGTCATTTCACTAGCAGAAGCCTTTAAATTATCAAGCCTTTTTAAATGGGATGTAAGGCTTCAGAGTGATAAATAAACAAAGATAAATGCAAACAAGCATGTAGGAAATGTGAAGTAATGTTTAATTGGTGATTGTAACTGTTTACAAGGCTATCTCTGAGGAGCTCTTCTAATATTATCAAGCAGATACCTTGATGTTTTCAAAAAACTAAACAGTAGAATGAAAGGGTTTTCTCCAAACATATGTAAATTCTCTTTATGACTCTCTAAAAGAATAGAAACCTATTTGAATAGAATATAGAATGGAATAGAATGGAATAGAATGGAATGTAATGGAATAGAATAGAATAGAATAGAATAGAATAGAATAGAATAGAATAGAATAGAATAGAATAGACCAGGTTGGAAGAGACCTTTGAGATCATTGCATCCAACCTATCATCCAACACCATCTAATCAACTAAACCATGCAACCAAGCACCCTATCAAGTCTCCTTCTAAGCATCTCCAATGATGATGACTCCACCACCTCCCCAGGCAGCACATTCCAATGGGCAATCACTCTCTCTGTGTAGAATTTCTTCCTAACCTCCAGCCTACACTTCCCCTGGTACAGATTGAGACTGTGTCCTCTTGCTCTGGTGCTAGTTGCTTCAGAGAAGAGACCAACCTCTGCCTGTCCACAACCTCCCTTCAGGTAGTTGTAGAGAGCAATAAGGTCTCCCCTGAGTCTCCTCTTCTCCAGGCTAAGCAACCCCAGCTCTCTCAGCCTCTCCCCATAGGGCTTGTGTTCCAAACCCCTCACCAACTTTGTTGCTCTTCTCTGGACACGTTCCAGCAAGTCAACATCAACATAATTGTAGATTAGCAGCATTTTTGCTTTTATATTTACCTACATTCTTGCTAAGAACAGTATTAAATAACCCAATAGCCAGTGATATCCTTTTAGAGATGCTTCATATTTTTAATAGCCAAATTACTATTAAGCTCTGGTCAGCTAAAACATATTACAGCAATGAAAAAGGAATTATTTAGAGGACATTATTTTGTATGACCTGCTGTTTTTCCTAAGAGTCTTGGATGAGCTTAAGGTTGACTATTCATACTATCAGAGTACCTTAAATGCAGCAATGGCTTGCAGAGTATTTTTATATACAATTGATGCAAAGGTGTTTGGAAATACACATAAGACAGAGTAAAGAAGATGGATCTAGTTTTTTGTCCATTTGTTCAAAGAGTGGTCAGACACAGACTGTCCAGAGAGGTTATGCAATCTCTGTCCTTGGAGACATTCAAACCTGTCTGGACATGGTCCTGAGCAATTTGGTACTGGTGACCCTGTCTTGACCACAAATGCTGGACTAGAAAAACTCCTGAGGTGCTTTCCAATTTAATCAATTTTGTGATTCTGTGAGTTTCTGCTATGCTAAGCTACTGTACTTCTTATTTCCCTGATCCTTATCTTTGTAGATTACTGATTGTCAAATTAAGAAAACTGTACTGGGTTTGGCTGAGCTGGAGTTAATTCTCCCCAGAGCACCTTTCCAGTGCTGTGTTTTGCAGTACTGTAGCTGGGTGTCGACAATGCACCAGTGTTTTGGCTGCTGCTGAATGAGCACCCAGGTTGTGCTTTTCCAACATTTCCCCTCGTTCAGGGCTGGCAAGATCTTGGGAGAGGACACAGGTGGGCCAGCTGACCCAAACTGGCCAAAGGGGGTATTCCTTGCCATATGTTGTCAGCTCAGATATATAAGCTAAGTAAAAGAAGGAAGCGAGGGGATATTCATCCATGGTGTCTGTCCTCCAGAGCAACTGCCATGCATGGAACCCTGCTTCCCGGGAGTGACCAACTACAATCTTCTGATGGGAGGTAGAGAATAACATCTTGCTTTGCTTTTGCTTCCACACACAGCCTGTGCTTTTCCTTTGCATTATTAAATTGCTTCTAACTTATTACCAGCCTTTTGTTACATTTTTCCCCACTTCCCTGTCCAACTAAGAATGGGAGTGATAGATTGGCTTTGGCAGGCATTTGGCCTCCAGCCAGGGCCAAACCACCACAAAATCATACAATTTAAATATAACTTATCACATATCTCCATTATCAGAATTGGCATTCAGCAACACTGCCTCTTAAGCTCAATTTTGTGGCAAATTTAGTATAGGCAGAGAGCTGTGTAGGAGCGAAATCATTAGTGATTCATTTATACCATTTATATGATATGTTGTAAAAACGCTGTGAAAGATAGGCAGAGATTACATCAAATTGTTCTTATCTGCCTCAGGGTTGTTCTAAGAATAAAATATAAAACCCAAGCTGAAAGCAGAAACAGATAAATATCTGAAATAAATGATGATATAATCTATTGCTCTCTTTGCTACAAGGTTACCGCAGAGCCTACACACATCCTTCGGAGATCCACAGCGTCTGTGGTTAAAAGCCACCAGCGCTTCTAATTTAAAGACTTGTTAAAGCTATTCCCTGCTCCTAACTTCATCCAAGAACAAGCCTTTAATCTTGTCAGAAATTTATGACTAAATAAAACTCTTAACTGAGATTCTAAAAGGATCTGATCACGTTGAGGTACTTCCATCCAGAGAGCTGCTAACAGTCAGGAAATTTGGCCTTTATTTTGAAGATGAAAGAAAAACTGTTATAAAACTTCTTTTCTTATTCCTGTAACCAAAACAACAACAACAACAAATATCCTATTAGAATAAATCAAGTGTTAAAATAATAACTGGAACATTCTTTATTTTTATTGTTTTGCAGTGCTTTGTTACTCAAGAAGGTGAATTACATTTATACTAAACTGAGAAATCTGAATTCCCTCAGCACTGCCAGATCAGAATTGATACCGCTAGCCTGTATGATGTACCCCTAACATTGATGTAGCAACAAACTCTACTTCATATAGAATAGAATAGAATAGAATAGAATAGAATAGAATAGAATAGAATAGAAATTAACCAGGTTGCAAAAGACCTTTGAGATCATCGAGTCCAACCTATCACCCAACACCATCTAATCAACTAAACCATAGCACCAAGCACCCCATCAAGTCTCTTCCTAAACACCTTCAGTGATGGTGACTCCACCACCTGCTAAGGCAGCCCATTCCAATGGCCAATCTCCCTTTCTGTGAAGAACTTCTTCCTAACATCCAGCCTAAACCTCCCCTGGCACAGCTTGAGACTGTGTCCTCTTGTTCTGCTGCTGGTTGTTTGGGAGAAGAGACCAATGCCCACCTGGCTACAACCTCCCTTCAGGTAGTTGTAGACAGCAATAAGGTCTCCTCTGAGCCTCCTCTTCTCCAGGCTAAACAACCCCAGCTCGCTCAGCCTCTCCTCATGGGGCGTGTGCTCCATACCTCTCCCCAGCTTTGTTGCCCTTCTCTGGACACATTCCAGCAAGTCAACATCTTTGCTAATCTGAAGGGTCCAGGACACTGGACTCAAGGTGTGGCTAATCAGTCCTGAGTACAGGGGCACAATGACTTCCCTGCTCCTGCTGGCCATGCTATTCCTGATACAGGCCAGGATGCCATTGGCCCTCTTGTCCACCTGGGCACACTGCTGGTTTATGTTCCTCCTACTATCAACCAGCACCCCCAGGTCCCTTTCTGCCTGGTCGCTCTCCAGCCACTCTGCCCCCAGCCTGTAGCACTGCATGGGGTTGTTGTGGCCAATGTGCAGAACCCGGCACTTAGATGTGTTAAATCTCATGCCCTTGGCCTCTGCCCATCTGTCCAGCCTGTCAAGGTCCCTCTGCAGAGCTCTCTAACCCTCTAAGAGATCAACACCTGCCCCCAGCTTGGTGTCACCTGCAAATTTACTGATGATGGACTCAGTCCCCTCGTCCAGATCGTCAATAAAGATATGGAACAGGATGGGGCCCAGCACTGATTCATGGGGGACACCACTAGTGACTGTCTGCCAGCTGGATGTGGCACCATTCACCACCACTTTCTGGGCTTGGCCCTCCAGTGTGATCTGAGAAATTAAATCTGGAGAGCAGAACCAGTACAGGATCCAGGTAATCAGCTTCTATTACAATCATGACCCTTTATTTCTTTTATATACATGCCTTTTCATGCCATACCCTGGGAATAAGGGGCATATAGATCATGTTTCCCAGACCCCTAAATGAGATCAAATTGATCTCAGAAGTGATGCGCTGGCACTTAGGTGATGTTTTCACAAAACACAGGCTGTTGTGGTTGCCTGAAATTTCTGCTGTGCCAAAAAGGAATATAGAAAAGGGGTTTAGTTTTCACTGGATGAGTGCTCAGGCCTTTATCACGAATTTCTTTGAAGCACTGAGCCTAAAGCCAGAGATGGCAGTGTGCCTTGGAAACTGTATGCTAAGCTGGCTGTGCATTTACTCATTCATTGTATATGCCTGAGGTCATTATATTGCACAAAGGTCAAAAGCCATGCCATAGCCCACATCCCTAGCAGTTATTCCTTACTCCCCAAGACAAGGTGACTGCATAAAAACTACCCATGAGGAATGGGAGCTGGCCTCTGCAGGCTCTTGGCTCATGCCCAGCAATAACCTGGGAGAATGATACTTGGCCTAGGCCAAAACTTAGCAGTGACAAGGCTGAAAAATTAGCAATATGGTGACTGGATTTCAGGGTCTAGGAAGGCTTCCCCAACACTATTTCCCCTAATACACATGTAGTCTGTATAACCCTTTCAAGGTCAAAGCCTTTTCATTGACAGCAAGTAAGTTACAAGCTGCTTAATATACAGGGAATGAGATTTCAGATGCAAATAAATGGTAGATTGCACAGAATCAGAATTGTGATTTGGACATTATAAAGTTATGAAGAAGAATGCATGTGAACACATAATTTGGAAATGGAGGACAGTATTAACAAGAGAACTCAAATAAACTATTGCATTCAAGATCTTCTGTGAAAAGTACAGCAATTGTCATCTCAGAGAACTCTAACAGACCTCCTAGGTCTATACTTGCACATAAAAGGCAATTTCAGCAGGCCTTCACTGCATGGTTACCCCAGAGCATGACCATCTCTTCTAAATAGTGCTTTATTTATCATTATGGTTTTGTACTGCTTTACTGTTTGGTGGATGGATGATATGAACTAACAGAAGAAAACAAGAAACATAACCCAGAAAGTGTGCTATGCTCAAATAAAGACAAAGATGTTAAACCATAGCAATATTCCCCTCCAACATAATGAAAAACAGGGAGATGTTCACATCCTAAAAAAACAGCTGCACATACAGGTGTCTGCACCAGATGCTTCCCTCAGCACAATGTGATAAAAGTGATTATTCCTCACTCAACAGAGAACAATCCCTAAGCAGGGTATTTAAAGTATGATGATAGTGCAGGTAATTAGGGGCCCCATGCCTAACATGCAAAGCAGTGTTTAAGAGGGTGAAACTGAGAACCATCTGTCCTTTACACATGGGGCCTATGTTTTTATTTGTGAATCCATAATAACAATGGCCAGTTCTCAGTTTGTTTCCTCAAATGAAATCCTACTCAATCAGAAAACTATTAAGGATTAAATAACTTATAGAATAGAATTAACCAGATTGGAAAAGACCTTTGAGATTATCGAGTCCAACCTATCATCCAACACTATCTAATCAACTAAACCATGGCACCAAGCACCCCGTCCAGTCTCTTCCCAAACACCTCCAGTGATGGTGACTCCACCACCTCCCTGGGCAGCACATTCCAATGGCCAATCACTCTTTCTGTGAAGAACTTCTTCCTAACATCCAGCCTAAACCTCCCCTGGCGCAGCTTGAAACTGTGTCCTCTCATGCTGTCACAGGTTGTCTGGGAGTCCTCTCATTCTGTCCAAGTTGTACTTTGTCCTGTGAGTCCAACAGGAACATGGGCACCAAAATCTAATAGCTGACCAATGGACAATTTTGTGAGTGAAGGAATATCCTGGCCTTGACCCAGTGTATGTATGTAGTGTCATTTCCTACCTTTAGATTTCCTGTCGTGGTAGCTCCTGCCTCGATAGTGGTGGCCGCTCTCTGTGTACAAGTTCTCGAGATCTTCTTGCCAGGAGTCCGGGTTAAAGTGTTTGAGCAGATCCTCCACCGTGTCAAACGCAGCGATGGTCTGATCCAGTGCTTCTGCTGTGAGCGTAGGATCAGTCACTGATGGAGAGGGATAGGATACCCCCTAAGAGTGACATACATCTCAGTGCACTTGGAATAAATTACAGCACCACTTAAAACAATTGAAAACAGTTACTGAGACATTTGTTTTCCTATCGACTGAAACAGCTGGTTTGGGCCATCTTTTGAAGTCCTTAGCTGGACCAAGCTTTGTTGTGCCTGTTTCTTTTTGCAAGAAGAGGCACCAAGGAATTCCCAAGCAAATTCTCAAGGACATGCTATGGGTGGAAGCATTGCTGGACTGTCAGCATGCAGACCCACTCCTCAAAGGTTATGATGATTTGCACATATACAACGCTGTAATGGAAATGTCTTTTGACACCACTGTGAAGGCCACAGAACAGAAGTGCCACGCAGAGATGGGGTGGTGCCTTCACAACTCCACCATCTCTGTTGCTAAGTCTGCAACAGGCAGATCAGAAACCACAGCTGAGAAAGACAAAGGCAACAAGTGCACTAGACAGTCTTTATTTCCCTGGTCAACTTGGACAACAAATTTGGTTTGGTTAAAGACCTGAAAAGATGGACCTTTATCCCTAAGTATTAAATGCATTATGAAACACTGAAGAATTCATTCTCCCATCTGTTGACCAAAAATACAAGTTACTAAGCAAACGACAAAACCCACGATACTTGGATTTCAACAATCTAACAAAGAATATTGCAATTACCAACATAGTGATATTCCCACAATTACATCATAATACCAAATGCCAGCTTATTTCCCACCAGGAAGGGTCAAATAACCATTCTCTGAGCATATCTGGCTCCCCCTGAAGTTATGGCACAACTTGACTTTGACAGAAGGACCGCAGTGATTTAATTTTTACTGGAGAGGACTTTAAACATTTTTAATAAATTTTCTATCTAGAATCACAATATTCACCACCCTGATACAACTTTTTCCATTGTCTAAGCGTGAAGTCTAACACTATGTGTAAAATATGTGCAAGAAAACTCTTCTTTGAGATCTGTTACTTTCTGAAGGACAGTAACTAAACCACCTGGCAAATCATAGAATCATAGAATCAGTAAGGTTGGAAGAGACCTCAAAGATCACCAAGTCCAACCTGTCACCCAACACCTCATGACTACTAAACCATGGCACCAAGTGCCACGTCCAATCCCCTCTTGAATGCCTCCAGGGATGGTGACTCCACCACCTCCCTGGGCAGCACATTCTAATGGCTAACAACTCTCTCTGAGAAGAACCTTCTCCTCACCTCCAGCCTAAAACCTCCCCTGGTGCAGCTTGAGACTGTGTCCTCTTGTTCTGGTGCTGGTTGCCTGGGAAAAGAGACCAACTCCCACATGTCTACAACCTCCCTTCAGATAGTTGTAGGCAGCAGGAAGATCTCCCCTGAGCCTCCTCTTCTCCAGGCTAAACAACACCAGCTCCCTCAGCCTTTCCTCATAGGGCTTATGCTCGAGGCCTCTCCCCAGCCTCATTGCCCTTCTCTGGACACGTTCAAAAGTCTCAATGTCCTTCTTTCCTAAATTAAGGGGCCCAGAACTGGACAGAGGAATCAAGGTGTGTCCTAACCAGTGGTGAGTACTTGCAGGCCAGCAAGAAGCATAATAGAACAGAAAGAGTTGTTTGGGGTTTGGTGTTATAAGTTAAATCACCGGGGCAAAACCCTAGAAACCTGCTTCTCTCATGAACACCCAGCTCTGAAGTAATGTAGCAAAAAGATGTCATTTGAAATTAATGGCCCCCCAACATATTTTTTTTAACCTTATCTCCCAAGTAATTGCATATGTTAACCATTAACCAATCTTTGTGATTAACTTCACTCATTTGGGCAGTAATGGAAAGGTCAACTCATTTGAGTAAAGTTACTCACTTGTTTGCAGGATTGTATCCTTCAGTGATTACTAAAACAGTTTTAAAGCAAGTATGTCTTTTAAAATAAAACATATGTCTTTAATGGTAAGTTATATCACAATAGCAACAACACTTAAATGTTTTGCTGCATATGTTCTCTGAAAGCATGGGCAATCCAAATTATTAAAAACAAGAAAGAGAAGGAAAAGAAAACACTACAATAGTGGCATCAACGTAATTGCACTTACTGCTTCTCACCAAGAGCACAAGAAGTTTCATAAGGCCCACTTGTGACTGCAATGACTCTACAATGCAGTGCTGAAGTAGGCAGAGTGCAGATGGCTGTAAAAATTCATGACCCAGTAAAAGGGAAGGCATACCTCAAAGCATCTTTCCTGACTTGTTAGTGACATGGAATAGAAAACCTCAGAGAGATGGAAGCCCCCAGAGTTGAAAAGCTCATACCAGCAAAGTGCACACAGCTTTGTTATCTAAAACAATGCTGCAGGACAGACTGCTATGGGCAGACCCCATACAGTGTGCTAATGCAGGCTTTGAGGTTACAAAATAAAAAGGCACCCAAGTTCTACCTCCTTACTCAGGAGAGCTCTGTGGAGCTCCTGGCTCATCTGTGACAGCAGCCCAACTGGGAAAATCCAGTCCCCAACTATCTTTCAAAAGTGAGGGAGATGGTACAAGAAGAAAGAGCAGCATAAAAATCAGACCATAGGTGTCTAGCTCAGATGATGCAAGAGGTTTTTTTGTATGTTCAGCTGTGCATTTGACTACAGAACCCCAGGTCAGGCTGTGAATTTGCAGGGCATTTCAAACTCATGCAGGCAGCAGGGATTCCCCACTCAAGAGATTTGTGCAGCCTTATTCATGCACAGTGACAGCCAAGCCAAGAAGAATTTTCAACAGCTCAGATAACCTACTGGCAGCAACATCATGTGGCAGGCCCAAAAGCAACTTCAAAGCTCCCAAACCAACTGCCTTTCTTTTGTCCTGCCAAGAACGAAGCGGTAGCTTTAGAAGAGCTTGTGCTCATTGTAATCTGAATTCTGAGATCACATCCAAAGAAAGGGCAAAGGAAAGAATGAATTCCTAGAAGCAATGAAGAGCAAAGATTTTCCACATTATGTATCTCTTCTACATTTCTTAAATCACTGAAGGCATTTTTAATGTAATGGGACACAAAGGTATCTTTTTCTGTCAGGGCTCTTACCCTCTTTTCTGCTCTTCCATTCTCTGTAGTCTGAAGCTGACAGGCATTGCAGTTGCTGATCATCACGTTATGAAAAATGGAAACTAACTTAATAAGGAGTGAATTTGGGACCACTACTTTTTCCTTAATTTTATGTGTGGATGTGTTTTGTTTTGTTTTGTTTTGTTTTTCTGAATTTGCCATGCTGGATTAAGGGCAGAAGTACTTTCTGAGGGGAAAAAAAGATAAAAATGCTATGATATGAACCCAGACTCTTATTCCAACTTCTTCCAACGGCATGAGATTTAACACATCTAAGTGTTGGGTTCTACACAACAGCCCCATGCAGTGCTACAGGCTGGGGTCACAGTGGCTGGAGAGCAGCCAGGCAGAAAGGGACTGGGGTACGGGTTGACAGTCGTGTGAATATGAGCCAGCAGTGTGCCCAGGCAGCCAAGAGGGCCAATGGCATCCTGGCTGAATCAGGAACAGTGTGGCCAGCAGGCGCAGGGAAGTCATTGTGCCCCTGTACTCTGCACTGGTCAGGCCACACCTTGAGTCCTGTGTCCAGTTCTGGGCCCTTCAGTTTAGGAAGGATATTGAGTTGCTGGAACATGTCCAGAGAAGGGCAACAAAGCTGGTGAGGGGTTTGGAGCACAAGCCCTATGAGGGGAGGCTGAGGGAGCTGGGGTTGCTTAGACTGGAGAAGAGGAGGCTCAGGGGTAACCTTATTGCTCTCTACAACTACCTGAAGGGAGGTTGTAGCCAGATGGGGGTTGCTCTCTTCTCCCAGGCAACCAGCACCAGAACAAGAGGACACAGTCTCAAGCTGCGACAGGGGGAGGTTTAGGAGGGATGTTAGGAAGAAGTTCTTCATAGAAGGAGTGATTGCCCATTGGAATGTGCTGCCCAGGGAAGTGGTGGAGTCACCATCACTGAAGGTGTTTAGGAAGAGACTGGATGGGGTACTTGGTGCCATGGTTTAGTTGATTAGATGGTCTTGGGTGTTAGGTTGGATGTGATGATCTCAAAGGTCTTTTCCAACGTGGTCTATCCTATCCTATCCTATCCTATCCTATCCTATCCTATCCTATCCTATCCTATCCTATCCTTATCCTATTCCATTCCATTCCATTCCATTCCATTCCATTCCATTCCATTCCATTCCATTCCATTCCATTCCATTCCATTCCATGATTCTATTCTGAGAATTCTAATGTACCCAGACCCTAAAATGAGCCTGGGGGCTTGAAGGGCAAAACTTAGATCTGACATGCTGGGCATCAGCAGGACAGCTGGTCGTCTTATTAGCAGCTGATAGGTCTGAGTTTGTCCTTCTGTCCCTTGGCACCACAGAAGAATCCCTGAAGAATTCAGATGCCCTCAGACTTTTGCCTTGGTGCCTTTGGCACCTCTCTACCTTCTGTTCCCTGAGGATAAGAAAGGGCTAGAGCATGCAATGCACACCCAGTGGAATAAGGTATGTTTTATTAGATAGGAGAGTGCTTGGGAACACCAGTGAAACTGGGGCTTTGTTTCTGCTTTAGCTGCAGATTTCCATATGATCTTGGGCATCAGCTTGCTACTTGTAATACTTGTACTGAAGTTCCCTATTTGTAACACATTACAATACAATACACAATACAATACACCAGGCTGGGAGAGACCTTCAAGATCATTGAGTCCAACCCATCAACCAGTCCAACCCACCTAAACAACTAAACCATGGCACCAAGCACCCCATCAAGTCTCCTCCTGAACACCTCCAATGAAGGTGACTCCACCACCTCCACAGGCAGCCGATTCCAATGGGCAATCACTCTCTGTATAGAACTTCTTCCTAACATCCAGCCTAAACCTCCCCTGGTGCAGCCTGAGACTGTGTCCTCTTGTTCTGGTACTGGCTGCCTGGGAGAAGAGACCAACCCCTGCCTGCCTACAACCTCCCTTCAGGTAGTTGTAGAGAGCAATAAGGTCACCCCTGAGTCTCCTCCTCTCCAGGCTAAGCAACCCCAGCTCCCTCAGCCTCTCCTCATAGGGCTTGTGCTCCAAACCCCTCACCAACTCCGTTGCCCTTCTCTGGACACGTTCCAGCAAGTTTAACCACAACTTTCCAGAGTTTTTCTTTTTCCTTTCAGAACTCTTTTTGTCTTTCAATATGAAGTTATTAGATTATTGTTTGGCATATGGCATGCCTTACAATGCTAAGGTCTATGAGTAACATGGCGTTTACCATACACTTGATCTCATTTCCATGGTTACCTGATGAGGGAGCCCTAAGCTTACATTTTCAAACAACTGCCTACAATATTTTTAAACAAAATATTCTATTATAGAGACCTTTTTTTTTCTTTCTTTTTTTTTGTTTTTACAGCCCCATATTAGATTGAAAAATGAGCTTAGATCTTTCAGTCAAACAGTGGTTTGGCATCTCGTGCTTGGCACATCTAGTAGATCCCAGCCCTGCTAACATTACTACCCAAGACTTTCAGCACAATTAGTTCCAGGGTATCAATGCATCGTATCATGAAGGGCAAGGGTTATTTGCAAATTCAAGGGTGAATACAAGTGAGATTAGCTTAACCTCTTCTAATTTTGGCAGTACAGAATTTTCTCTCTACTTGCTGCCCAGCCTGGACACATCAGTAGAACTTTCTTGTATTTTTTTTACTGTCAGTTCTGGCAGCTACTGTAACAAAGCTGTCATCATTAAACTGCCTCCCATGGATGCTCTAAACATTGGTCTCAGATCTGCTTTGAGTGTTTATCCTCATCTCATGTGTTTTAAAAGGAGTTTACAAGACTGTGTCATGGTGCTGACCAGCCAGCAGAGTACACAGAAAAGGACTGTCCATACCATGACAGTCTATTGTCCAGAGAAGGGCCACGAGGATGATCAGAGGGCTGGAGCACCTCTCCTATGAGGACAGACTGAAGGAGTTGGGGCTGTTCAGCATGGAGAAGAGAAGGCTCTGAGGTGACCTCATTGTGGCCTTCCAGGATCTGAAGGGGGCCTACAAGAAGGCTGGGGAGGGACTTTTCAGCTATCAGGTAGTGATAGGACTAGGGGGAATGGCATGAAGCTAGAGGTGGGGAGATTCAGGCTGGATGTGAGGAGGAAAGTTCTTCACCATGAGAGTGGTGAAGCCCTGGAATGGGTTGTCCAGGGAGGTGGTTGAGGCCCCGTCCCTGGAGGTGTTTAAGACCAGGCTGGATGAGGCTCTGGCCAGCCTGATCTAGTGTAGAGTGTCCCTGCCCATGGCAGGGGGGGTTGGAACTAGATGATCCTTGTGGTCCCTTCCAACCCTAACTGAAACTATGAAACTATGAAACTAT
Source organism: Colaptes auratus (assembly GCA_015227895.2). Lineage (NCBI taxonomy): Eukaryota > Metazoa > Chordata > Aves > Piciformes > Picidae > Colaptes > Colaptes auratus. The sequence continues at coordinate 17,892,645 of CM037631.1, forward strand.
GAATTCTGATGTCATAGTAATTCCCCAGTGTATAATTTAATTTGGGAAATGAAAGTGGGGACAAATTTTGGGTCAGTGACACAAATTGAATGTGATGAAAAGCAAAATAAGATTTCATACTGAATTGCTTGACTTTCTTATTTATTTATTTTCCCTGAAGCTGCATTTCACTGCTGTATATGGAGACTTGTAATATTTGACTACAAAGACTTAAAACACCCTCAGTACTGTCAATGAAAGCTAGATTCATTTTCCTGACAACCTGTTTTAAGAGTGTTCAGGTCAAGACATTTTACAATTTGAAAATTGCAAGGAGGTTGTATCATGTCTTTTCATTTTGACAGGATAAGTTTGAAAGCAAGAAATGTTTCCCAATGCCTATCTTATGTGCTTACAACAGCTGATGGCATATCTTGAATTTTTTTCTCCTTAAAAAACATACCAGTTGATCCCAGTATGAGTTGAATAAACATGCCAAAGGTGAATATGTGGTTCCCCTATGCAGGTACCATTTTACTGAGCTAAATTCAAGGCATCCTGTCAAGCCATCCATGGGCAAAACAGTAACAAATTACTTACTGAGACAGAGCTTGTGACTGACTCCCAGTTGGTTTCTGAGGCTGTGTGCTGGAAATCATCCTAAGGGGGAAAACCCACAGGAAAAATCACCATTAAGGCAATGTTCCAAATTAACTGCAAAAGCTAAAAAATGTCTCAGTATTAATTTGTCATCTTTTTCAGCCCCCTCTAATGCAAGAGGCCCTTGCCATGTGTCATTCCTAAATAACCACAGAATCACAGAATGCCAGGTTGGAATAAGGCTACTTCCATTCAGGTTTCTCCCTTTTCATTGTTTATAAACTACCTCCCTATGAGCTTGCTGGGGCAAGAATAGGTATTATTATTATTAGTAGTACTGTGATACACATTGCTTTGGATAGCAGGATCTAATCTGGCCAAGGCTATTAAATTTATTTTCCAACAAAAATATTGAAGGCCACCTCAGTATGTCTGCACTCAGTGTTAATGCTCTTCCTCAAACTGATCTGTTCTGGAAAGAATGTGGATGTACTAATAGCCTGGCACTACTTAACCAAGGTGAAAAGCAGAGAAATCTAATCAGTTTGAAATGTAGTCAATACAATAATACAATACAATAAATCCAGGTTGGAAGAGACCTTCAAGATCATCGTGTCCAACCCATCAACCAATCCAACCCACCTAAACAACTATACAATAATAATACAATACAATACAATACACCAGGTTGGAAGAGACCTTCAAGATCATCACGCCCAACCCATCAACCAATCCAACCCACCTAAATACAATACAGTACCATACAGTACAATACAGTACAAAACAGTACAATACAGTACAATACAGTACAATACAACCCACCTAAACAACTAAAAAACTAAACCCTGGCACCAAGCACCCCATCAAGCCTCTTCTTGAACACCTCCAATGAAGGTGACTCCACCACTTCCACAGGCAGCTGATTCCAGTGGGCAATCACTCTCTCAGTATAGAACTTCTTCCTAACATCCAGTCTAAACCTCCCCTGGCACAGCCTGAGACTGTGTCCTCTTGTTCTGGTGTTGCCTGCCTGGGAAAAAAGACCAACCTCTGCCTGTCTACAATCTCCCCTCACGTAGTTGTAGAGAGCAATAAGGTCACCCCTGAGTCTCCTCTTCTCCAGGCTAAGCAACCCCAAAGTAGTCCTAACATGACTGCTCTTGGTGCTTGTGCAGAACAGGACTTGCTCACCTACGCAGAGCACTGAATGGCACTGTCCTTTACATCCAAACCCACAGCCACAGTACATGTGTATTAGAAGTGTAATCTGGGCTCTTGTGATTAATTTGAACACAGGGATGGGATTCATCTCATCTACCTTTGGACATCTATAAAGCAAGCATCTAGGCTAGTTACTTTTGTTTCTGTTTACAGCCAATTAAAATCAGCATTTTTAGGGTGCAAATAATAGATCTATTTGAAAAGCTTAATTTGCAATGATATTGCAGCCTAATTTTTCTTTTCTCTGTTTTCTATAAAGGCAATCCTGGGAGGACTATTCTTAGATACAGATGTCAAAATTGTAGATACTGACATGTGGTCACCTGAATCCCTTTCCACTTGTCTGACCAGTGATAGGAAATCATTGCTTAAATAATGAAGAACCTGTTTCTTTCATCTTTCAGTAGTTCTACTCATTTTCAACTGGAATAATTAAAGCATGAAGAATGGGGGGAAAAAAGGCAGCATTACAGAATGGTTATTAAACACACACATATGCAGTGAATACCTAATGATCAGCATGAATAGGCAGGTAAGGAAAGTAGACTGAAGTGACAGCACACCAAGATACTCATTTCTAGTAAGAGAATTTATAATGAAAGGATTTAAAGAAGATGGATCACTGCCTGGGATTGCATACTGACTATCTGCCACACATTTTTTAAGTTAGCATCTGAAAGGGAAAATGGAAGGGTAGCTGCTCAGATGATGCTCTCTTGACTCAGTGATGCATTGGGCCATGCATACATGCATATATTCAATTACTTCTTTGGAATGGTAAGGACAAAACTGTTCAAGCAATCTGCTAATTCGTCAATAAAATTGTCCTGCAACTGAGAAGAAACAAAAATGTTGTCAGATCCAGACTCTATGCATGGCACTTTAATGTTTTTCATTTGGTATGGAAAAATCACAGAAATCACAGAAAACATCCCTTTGGAAGAGACCTCAAAGATCATCCAGTCCAACCTTTGACCTAGCACTGAAGGGTCAATACTAAACCATGTCCCTAAGTGCCAGGTCCACATGCTGGTTAAATATCTCCAGGGATGGTGACTCCACCACTGGCCTGGGCAGACCATTCCAAGGTTTGATAACCCTCTCTGTGAAGATGCATTTTCCAGTATGCAGCTCGAAGCTCCTCTGGCGCAGCGTGCAACAATTTCCTCTAGTCCTGTTGCTTGCCATCAAGGAGAAGAGGCTGGCCCCCTCAATAGAATAGAATAGAATAGAATAGAATAGAATAGAATAGAATAGAATAGAATAGAATAGACTAGACCAGGTTGGAAGAGACTTACAAGATCATTGCGTCCAGGCTATCAATAAATCCAATCCACCTAAACAACTAAACCATGGCACCAAGCACCCTATCAAGTCTCCTCCTGAACATCTCCAATGATGGTTACAATAGAATAGAATAGAATAGAATAGAATAGAATAGAATAGACCAGGTTGGAAGAGACCTTCGAGATCATCGTGTCAACCCATCATCCAACACCATCTAATCAACTAAACCATGGCACCAAGCACCCCATCAAGTCTCCTCCTAAACACCTCCCCCAAAGTCACAAGATTGTTTATGCATTATTGTTACTGTTTCATCTTCCCTAAATTGTTCCTTTCTCTCAAATTTGATGCAGCAGTAATTTCTTCAGTACTTGAAGATTATTAGAAGTTAAGAAACCTCATCACACTATGGTGTCACTAAGCAACCACTGAAATTGCAGGGTTACTAACACATTAATAATTAAAGAGGTCATTTTCTTGTAGGAATACAGAAGCAAATAATTTTTGGTGAGCTTTTTTGATGCAGTTGGTTTGGGCTTTTTTGCAGATGTGATGATCAGGTCATAAATAATTCAGGAGCCGTGGGCTACCTTGGCCATATTCTCTACAGTTTGGTTGCCCAGTTCTCGGTAAGTTATTATTTAAAGTACATAAAAATGGATTTGAAAAGCTCATGGATTCTCTGGTAATGGTTGCCAGTTGCAAAACTTGGAAATCTTTTCCTCTCTGTCATTAGCTTCCATTTAACACTTCCAGAAAAAAAGTGGCATTGAGTTCTGAGGCATTATTTTAAAACAGGAACAATCTGCCTCATTGAATGTCTGGAGAAGACCATAGACAAGGAATAATTTTGTGTTTGAAGTGATGGTCCCTTATGCTACCTAATTGTAGATATCAAAATTGTTTCTTTGGTCTACAGTTGGTGTTTTTTTTTTTCAGATGGCTGATGCCAGGGAACCCCTCCAAAATCCTGAGACAGACATGAGTCCCACCTGCTTCTTGGATCTCAAACCTGATGACTGCACATTTTGACTCTGATTATATTTCATCTGCATAAACTATTCACAACTACATGGCATTGTTCCACCATCTCTCAAAGCAGCTGCAGTCATTCTTGGCTTCTCAGAGCTCTTTCAACCTCTAAAGTTTGCAGATTATTATTATCTATAGCTTCTGCTTGCAGCTATTTCAAGTAATAACATCAAAGTGGTTCTCATCATTACAAAAACCATCCCCTCCTTTCTCACCATTGTCCCTAGCAGAACCTGAAGGACAAATCTATTTTCAGTGTTGTGTATGCAATTCATACTACCTTATTTATGTGGATTTGCATATGATCACTTGGCTATTGTTTTCATCATTGCTCAGAAAGACATTAAAACCTTCAGTGAAATATTTTTTAATTATTATCAATACTGTTATTATTTTTTAAACTGTTGGAATACCGGGGTAGTAATAATTTGGCTACATCACCCTGACAACAGCGCTTTTGTTTCTGCATGTGTGTCATGGTAACATAATAACTTTCAATGAGAGTTCAGCAAAGCATTGCATTAACTGCTCTACAAGCAGCAAAAACCACAGGCAAAGTAGCAGGGCTACCAATCACTTTCTGAGCAGCTACTTCTATTGAAGAAAAACGACTTCCATGCCTCTACTTCCAAAATTACACCTCAGCAAGATAAATCCTGAATCAGTTCTTAGAGTTAAATATGTATGGACATTGATACATTGTTCTTGGCTCTGTTTCAGACAAAGATAAGCTACTCTCTCCTTCACAGACTGACTTTGTCTGTAGCCTGTCTCCCATCACTAATCTCCAATAAGTAACAGAGAGTCATGGGGAATACCCTTTGTTTCACCTGGAGTTTTCACAAGTGGAGATCATGAGAGAGTTGGGGCTATTCAGTCTGGAGAGGAGAAGGCTCCAAGGAGATCTTATTGTAGCATTCCAGTATCTGAAGGGGGCCTACAAGAGACCTGGTGAGGGACTTTAGTAAGATGTCAGATAGTGACAGGACTAGGGGAAGGGGGTAGATTCAGATTGGACATCAGGAAGAAGGTCTTCCCCATGACACGCTGGTGAGACACTGGTCTCACCATTGATTGAATAAAATTTCTTATGTAGCACTTCTGTTCCTCATATAAGAAATAAAAAATAAGTAAAATTAATGAAGATTAATAAAAGATAAGTAAAAGTACAGTGATGGATACTTTGAAATCTCTTTTTCTTTTACCATGCTTTCAGTCCACCACATTGCTGGGTTTAATTTTCATACCAGAATGATATTTATTACCACGTCTCCTATGGATGCTGGAAGATACCTATTTTGCTACAGCAGGCTACTCATTAGGAAGTCAGAGGCTGCATTTTCATTACCTGCAGTAGTGATCAAACCCCTGTTCCAACTCTGGTGACCAGGCATTAAAATACAAGATGCTGAATGTGAAAAGCATGCAACAACGATTTCGTAATGCGAAAATCACGCCTTGCATTGAAACACTAAATGGATGCCAGTGTCTTTCAAGAAGGTTAGAGGTAACTTAACCTTGTCTCTCCAGATAATAACTTGCAGTTAGCTACAAAAGGCCGTCATCAATGTCAACAATATCTTCTATCTAGCAGTGAAAGCATTTAGCAAAATCAAGTGGCTGCAATCCGAAGGTAATAGAGTTCAAGATGGAAGTATGAGTAAATGTTACCACTGATGGCAACTACTACTGCAACCAATAGGAAATGAAATAATAACATTAACCATTTTTAATGTTCTTTTCTCTTTTTTTTTTGGTGCAGTCCCTATAAAGGCAGGCCAGATATGACACCACTGTTTTAAACTGAGCAACAAAAGGTAAGACAGCCACCAATGTCTGATCCCAAATTAGAATTAGCATTAGAATTAACTAGGTTGGAAAGAACCTTCGAGATCATCGAGTCCAACCTATCATCCAACACCATCTAATCAACTAAACCATGGCACTAAGCACCCCATCCAGTCTCTTCCTAAACACCTCCAGGGATGGTGACTCCACCACCTCCCTGGGCAGCCCATTCCAATGGCCAATCCCTCTTTTTGTGAAGAACTTCTTCCTAGCATCCAGCCTAAACCTCCCCTGGTGCAGTTTGAGACTGTGTCCTCCTGCTCTGGTGCTGGTTGCCTGGGAGAAGAGATTAACCCCCACCTGGCTACATCCCTTCAGGTAGTTGTAGTCTTGCCCTTTAAAGAGAGACATAAATTGAGTTCCTGAAGCACAGTTACCACCACATATCAGTATCTACAACCTTATCCATTATGGCTAAGTTAAAACTAGTGGAAATGACATATAAAACACTTTTCATTTGTCCTGACACATTTACTAACTATAATTGAGCAGAAAGCGCAAGACACTTGCAATTTCAGAAGTGCAAGGCTGTAATAATGATTTAGGTTAACTGATATTTGATACATTTATTTGTGAAAAGTTGAAGTAAAACTGAAGCAGAAAAAGATATTTAATAACAGCTATGCTTGGTCAATACTTCTCTTCATCCTTCACCTAGTTGCACAATTAGGCATTGCTGGATGCATGTTATGAGTGCTGACATTGACATTTAAATGATCTCTCTAAAAGGTCAGATAATACTTGCTCAAACAAGATGATAGCTATTCCTATGAATAATCAGATGACATCTAAAACTGCACTGCTCATGGGCACCCCATTCAATGCACATGTCCACAAGACTTGTCTGTCCTGCTGTGCAAATTGTGTATTACCTTTAATTTTTCTATTTATCATAGAGGCCTGTCCTTATATCTCCATGTACAACGAACTTCTTTGCTAACAGCTATACTGGTGCATACTGCAGATAAGTAACTATGCACAAAATAGAATAGAATAGAATAGAATAGAATGGAATAGAATAGAATAGAATAGAACAGAACTGAATTGAATTGAATTGAATTGAATTGAATTGAATTGAATTGAATTGAATTGAATTGAATTGAATTGAATTGAATTGACCAGGTTGGAAAAGACCTTTGAGATCATCGAGTCCAACCTATCATCCAACACCATCTAATCAACTAAACCACGGCACCAAGTGCCCCATCCAGTCTCTTCCTAAACACCTCCAGTGAGAAATCAACTAGCATTCATTTACAAATGCTCTGCAATCCCTCTCTTGCCATTTTCAGCTGAATGGCAAATCTTACTTCTTCAGTTAAAGAGTGGGGCACAAATCTTGAAAGGCTCTTCCAGGTTGTCACTTCTAAAACCCACATTCTAGTTGGCTGTTTTCACAGTATCACAGTACATTAGAGGTTGGAAGGGACCTCAAGAGATCATTGAGTCTAACCCCAATTCAGGTTAAATTTCTTTTTATTGCACTTATGTAAGTGCCAACTTTGTCATTTATTTCCTCTCCCAAGTTTGCTTCCTGCAGTACATCTGAAGAGATGTTTTATCTCCCCTCAGCATCCGTTTTATTACACTAGGCAAGCCAACTTGTCTTGGCCCTCATTAAGACATGTCCTCTTTTACCCAGCTGTCCTGTAGCTGTTCCCTGAACACAGTCCAAGAACGATGTGGTTGCTCTGTACTATGGGGACCAAAACTGTACAAAGTATTCCAGAAAAGATGCAACTACCACTTCTTTGTCTAGTACACCCAGAAACTTTCTTCCCACCTCTTGCTAATCAGTGAGATGCCATTTAACAGAGAATGTTTTTGTTCTTAATCTCTACCTAAATGACCTCTCTGCTTTTTGGGAGCTGTTGCATTTCACTCCAAATCAGTTCTGCAGTGGTCAAAGTCACCCCGTTCTCCTTTCCAGCACTGATTTTTTTCCATTCTTGAGCAATTCACTTCAGCTCTGTGTGTACTGCAAAAGCCATTAAAATGCTACTCTGACAGGTTGTGCTCTGGTCCCTAAAAACACCTCAAATAGAACATAAGATTATCCTTTTAGAAACTCCCATTAGTGAGCTCTCCCTGGCTGGATACTCCCTTTTGCATTACAGTACAGTCTGCCCTTTGACTACATTGTGGCTCTCTTATTAAGTGCCATCCTTTTTCCAACATAAGTGATTGTTTCCTACGTGGCACTGGTTGAGATGCTTCTCTGAAGTCTAATTAGATTTGCTACATAACATTTCCTTCCTCTCCAGATTATCCTCTCCAGTCTGGCATGAGCTCCTTTGATGAAGAGACAGAGAGTTTTTTTTCTAGTTTCCTGTATCTTTAACCACTTTCTCTGCTGACAAGCACCCTGCAAGCTTTCTAGGTCAGACTAATGAGCACGCAGTTGCCCTCGTCACTCTCCTGCCATTGATATTATAGATTGGCACTGCATTCACTGTTTGTATGTCAGCCCTGGTTCATCTTAGGACTATCCAGCCTGGTGTGTTAAGCTAAGACTGTGGCTGCTCCCTGCTCCCTTTATATTCCTGTTACATAGAAAGGGAGACTTGCTTTCAGCAGTAACTTCTTGTGCCTTTATGGTCTGTAGTGCCCATTCTCTGGGCACCTCTCTGTGGAGGGTGTTGGAAGCAACTTGGCTCATTATTCACCTTGGCTCAGTGTGTAAGCACACCTGGGTCAAAGAGCCAGTTCATTCTGCAGGGCTTCCTGATGCTGATGCATCCATGCTGGCTCTGCCAGGGCAATGGGGAGAGGAGATCAAGAGGATTCCTGGTCAGTGTGATGCTGCACATCAAAATGGTATTGAGGAGTTGCCAGGTGGAAAAGAGCTTGGGACGTGTGATCCCAGGAGCCAAAAACTCACTCTCAGATTGTAGTCCAGTGCCCTTGAGAGGACTTTAGTGAACTTATGCCATGCTGACTGACAGGTTTTTGGAAGCAGTCTCCCTGGTTATAGCAAATCTGCCCTGAGCAAAACTGAAGAAGCTGACGCTTCACTTGCCTGGCAGTGTCCAGGTGAGCAAAAAAGTCTTTCAGAGATAACAGAAGGCAGTGACAGCTGGTTATTGCAGGTCCTCTTTCTTGGTGTGACTCATACCAAATGGGAATGTACTGAGGGGCACCAGTAGTAGGGGTATAAGGAAAAATATTAATGAAAGAAAATCTCCTAGGAGCTAGCTATTAATTTTCTGTCTTCTCTCCATTTGATACTCTACCTATTTTTCATAGATCCGAGCACGCTCTATAATGAGTGAAAAATAATCATTGACAAATGCAGTCTAATTTCATGTAATATTCCAAGTTTTCTGCTGACTAGAAGGCTCTGCTAAGCGCTCTGACACGCATGCTCATATTTTCAGATGCGATTTGAGAGAAACATGGGAGGAATAATAATAATGATGAAAAAAAAAAACCCAACACTTTAATGGAGCTAAGCAAATTTAATTCCAAAGCCGAGGACACAATGTGAAAAAGGAAGCAGTAAGGGACATTAGCTGTCCTCGCAGCAATCCCAGTCTATTGATTTTTGTGAAGGATCCATTTGTTTCTGAGCTCTCTCCCAGAGGATGTCGTTTAATTCTGCAGTAAGCATGCAGCAGGAGCATGTGTTACGTTTCACAGATAATGCAAAGAAAAACAATTTGTTCACCCTCCTGCTTTGACTGGAAGGCATTGCTTTTTCCAGGACAACAAATAGGACTGCTATGCAAACTTTCTAAGATGACAACAATAGCCAGAAAAATAGCAATAATACATAATCTCTGAAGAATACAAGACCATTTTCTCTTAGCTTTTCCAGGGTTTTGATGTGATGAAAAGCAGCAAACAGCACCAGATGCTGCTTGCTGGTGATTTCTTTTAACTGAAGTTTCATCAAACAGCTAGAATGAGGAAAAGAAACTGATTCAGGCTGGACTTCCAGCCCCAAGCCCTATTTGCAAAAGATGTCACTGTTGTTCAAGCCAAATCAAAGCACCTTAGGAACAGTCATGCTTGTCATTTCTCTTATGCATTATTCTTACAAATATCATAGAATCACAGAATCAATAAGGTTAGAAAAGACCTCAAAAATCATCAAGTCCAACCTGTCACCCAAGGTGTTCAAAAGGGGACTGGACGTGGCACTTGGTGCCATGGTTTAGTAGTCATGAGGTCTTGGGTGACAGGTTGGACTTGATGATTTTTGAGGTCTTTTCCAACCTTATTGATTCTATGATTCTAAGATTCAATGTGTGTGTGTGTGTGAATATGCATATGCAAGGGAAAACCAGAAACGCTCAGTGACATATCTGTCAACTGTGTTATTATCAAGACATGTATCAAGTGTTCAGAGCCAAACAGAAGGTTGTAAATTTAATAAAGATGTATGCACAGAAAGTACAAATCAGATTTATCCAGTGTCATGACTGCCTTTGAGGATGTGGTATATAGCGTGAAGGTCATTGATGCGAGAAGCAATGTGCTGAGCAAAGAACAGTGCCAGCCTGCAAGCACACCAGCTTCTTCAGCATGGAGAAAGGACCTTTTCTGGTGACCTCTGCCTAGAACTGCAGAGTCAGAATAAGACTAAAAATATTCAAAGGAAGTGTAGGGATCCCAAAAGCTCCACTAATGATGCAGCCCAAGGAGGAGGAGGGGAGGACAAGAATAACTGCCAGCCTTCTCCCACCCACTAAATCAGTTGCAAGTGGTTTGACATGGTCTGAGGCAAATTTTTGCTGTTTCACCTTCCCGTTCAGAATTTGGAAATGCTGTTCTCCATTTTGTAATCATACACTTGCTTAAACTAGAGAGGAAATGAGGTAAGTTTGGCAGGCAGAGAAAAAGCGAGTATCCAAATGCAAGAGTGTATCAGACAACCTCCTTTGTTCATCAGTCTTGGTTCGGTCATCTAGCCTACCCTGCTGTCAGTGGACCTGACTGCAAGCAGGAACACCACAGCATGCCTCACAGTTTCTTCTAGATATTAATCATGTGCCATTTTACAAAGGCTTATTGTGGCTGTCTTTGAGGTGGCAAGGCTTGAGACTGTGAGAAGGTGTCAGGGCAAGCGGTGGTGGACCTTAGCTCCACCCTCCCCAAGGTCATGATGCTGTGTCCAAACCTGCAGGCAGGGAACCAGCAGGCACAGGCATCTTCACTTAGGACATGGCAAACCCACAAATATTAATCTGGCCCAGCAAGGAGAAGATTACCCTGAAAAAAATGCAACCTAATGTGACTCCGAATTACATGCTAAGCAGGAGGAGAAATGTAGGAAACTTGGGAGCTCAGAGATTATAGAACACAGAATTGCTTAGTTTGGAAGGGACCTTAGAGATCATCTACTCCAACCTCCCCACCATGGGCAGGAACGCCTCTTGACTTGTCTGCTAAAGGCCTCATCCAGCCTGGCACTGAACACCTTCAGGGAAGAGGCATCCACAACATCCCTGGGCAGCCTATTGCAGTCTCACCACCTTCATACTGAAGAACTTCTTCCTAAGATCCAGTCTGAACCTGCTTTTCCTCAGCTTAACAGAGGAAAACACATAAAATGTCACATTCCTAGTGTTAGGGTAGTGAAGCTGGCCACTGCCATCTAGATCTACCTAAACGGAGTATCACGGCAGGTGGCACTCAACCCATTACACAGCTGGGATGGTGCTTGAACCACACCTTCACTACCACGGAGACATTGTAACAAGCTGGGAAAAGCTGGGGCAGTTTTGAAAAGAACATCAAAAGCTCTGAGGGGCCTGGATAGCCTGAGTATTTGGGAAACATTAAAAGCTAAACACAGACATCACTGCTTGACTAAGCAATAAGCAAAGAGTGAGAGCACTCTGCAAATATCTAAAGGAGATCAACACCCACGACAAATAGAACAGACTCCTTTATCATAAATTAGGAAGGGATATAATTTCAGGCAACAGTATGGCATTAAAAGAGGAAAATTAAAACTGTCTTTCCAGCTGTGATTTATTAGGCTGTGCTTTAATCTCCAGTGAGGTATGCTCCTACGCTTGTTACACTTAAAAATTATACCAGATGAAGAAACAATGAATTTACAGCACAGAAAACTCTGGTTCTTAAGGAAAAAATGGTCTGAATGACCTCACATCTTTAAATTATCAGACTCTGTTTAACTGTAGCACACAGTATTGAATTAAAAAAACCCAACCAACCAAACAAAAACCCCCAAACTTACAACCCTCCCTCCCCCAGCAAATTTAGACCCAGAAATCCTAAAACAATCAGCATCACTTGAGCCAGTAGTATTCTCCAGGTGCTGCACTAAACAAGGTAAACACAGATTACGAACAGTGCATTGTTTTCCCTGGCTTGCCAAGAATGACAAAAGCACATTGAACGGTGGTAAGGCTGAAAATGACCCTGCAAGCCAAATTTGGTCTAGAACAGTACAAGAGCAGGATTGCGCTGCAAGGCTTTGTAAGATAACATTGACACATAGTGGAAGAAATAGTACTGGTGTAATACAAAACTTGAAGCTGAGCCTAGGAGCTCACCTTTCCACCAGAGTGTGAAGACATGCAAGTCTTGTTTTGATTTAAAAGACAGTTTGCAACCTACACATGCTGCGATGGGTTTACAAAACTTAGTGCAAGTTTGGAGGTCTAGCATGTTCCAATTTACAGTCACTTCTTCTGGAAGTCTTTCAGAAGGAGATTCTGAAAAGACACTTCCTATTCTTCTCCAACACAGCTGGCACACATTAAAGTTAAGATTAAGATTAAAGTTAAGAACTTTAGCCTTTGTGGAAAATGTAAAGCAGAACTGCTCAACAGGATCAAGGCCTGGGAAGAACAGGCCATCTCCTTTTCCTTTGTGGCCACAGAACAGCCGTGCCACCCTGAAGCACCAGGAATTAATCAATCAAGGAGGGGGTTCGTCTCTTCTCCCAGGCAACCAGCACCAGAACAAGGGGACACAGTCTCAAGCTGTGCCAGGGGAGGTTTAGACTCGAGGTGAGGAGGAAGTTCTTCACTGAGCGAGTCATTCGTCATTGGAATGGGCTGCCCGGGGAGGTGGTGGAGTTGCCGTCCCTGGAGGTGTTCAAGGGGAGATTGGACGTGGCGCTTGGTGCCATGGTCTAGTTGTGAGGTCTGTTGGGACAGGTTGGACTTGATGATCCTTGGGGTCTCTTCCAACCTTGGTTATACTGTGATAATACCTCTTTGCAGCACCGTAATACCACTTAAGGACCTAATTAACCTTTTTATAGAATCAAATGTGGTATCTCTGTTCTCCCTACAAATCTGTCATCTGTAACTAAATTTCTATACAACAAACCTCCAGAGTTACAAAATCAAAATAAGAAGTACGTTCATCATTTCACAGGCTAACATCTTCAGCTGTTGCCAAGGTGGAATTAAAGGAGAGAATATGGATTTACAGAGGCAGCATTATGTCCTTAAGTCAACAATCTGAAATAGTCCCACTTTTCAACCAAACCACCCATGCAATGCACAGGTTAATGACTGTTGTTAAACAAGTCTGACAGTGTAAACTCACCTCATGTTAATACAATAATACAATACACCAGGTTGGAAGAGACCTTCAAGATCATCGCGTCCAACCCATCAACCAATCCAACCCACCTAAATACAATACAGTACAATACAATACAATACAATACAGTACAATACAGTACAATACAACCCACCTAAACAACTAGAAAACTAAACCGTGGCACCAAGCACCCCATCAAGCCTCTTCTTGAACACCTCCAATGAAGGTGACTCCACCACTTCCACAGGCAGCTGATTCCAGTGGGCAATCACTCTCTCGGTATAGAACTTCTTCCTAACATTCAGTCTAAACCTCCCCTGGCGCAGCCTGAGACTGTGTCCTAGTTCTGGTACTGGCTGCCTGGGAGAAGAGACCAACCTCTGCCGGCTACAACCTCCCCTCAGGTAGTTGTAGAGAGCAAGAAGGTCACCCCTGAGTCTCCTCCTCTCCAGGCTAAGCAACCCCAGCTCCCTCAGCCTCTCCTCATAGGGCTTGTCTTCCAAACCCCTCACCAACTTTGTTGCCCTTCTCTGGACACACTCCAGTTAAGAACAACATCTTTCCTAAATGAGGGGCCCAGAACTGGACACAGTACTCAGGTGCGGCCTAACCAGTGCAGTGTACAGGGGCAGAATGACCTCCCTGCTCCTGCTGGCCACACTGTTCCTGATGCAGGCTAGGATGCCATTGGCCATTGTTCTTACACACTGACACGTGGTTTAGGGTAAACTTAGGTGAAAATTGTTGGATTTAACCTTCCTAGCTTAGAGACAGAGAGGTCTGCACATCTATCAGCAGTATTGATGGGATGTTTGTTGGTATGTCCAGTTTGCTACTGTATTTCCCATGTCCCCTGGTGCTCTCCTAATGGTCAGCTCTAAACAAACAAATTAGGCATAAGGTCTTTCCACATTTTCTAACAAGGGCTATATTAAGACTGCTACTTGCCTGACCCTACTGCAGTGCTGAAATATTGGTGTTTTCTGTTTGGATACACAAACATGAGAAGCAAACTCACAGAACAGGATGGCCTTTGCCCTTTCTCAGGTTGAGCTTACTATGGCACAGATAATGTGCCCTTTCATTCAATGCATTACAATTTTCAGTGCTGGATCCAACCTAACTCAGGCTATCAGGGAGTGATAGGACTAGGGGGAATGGAATGAAGCTGGAGGTGGGGAGATTCAGGCTGGATGTGAGGAGGAAGTTCTTCACCGTGAGGGTGGTGAAGGCCTGGAATGGGTTGTCCAGGGAGGTGGTTGAGGCCCTGTCCCTTGAGGTGTTTAAGCCCAGGCTGGATGAGGCTCTGGCCAGCCTGATCTAGTGTAGAGTGTCCCTGCCCATGGCAGGGGGCTTGGAACTAGATGATCCTTGTGGTCCCTTCCAACCCTAACTGAAACTATGAAACTATGAAACTAACTTTCTACTACCTACATACATTTAAAGTTAATTAGGCGTGCCTCTTTATGGATACTCTGAAAAAACATTCCAACATACCTGGTAAATAGTATTACTAATTTTAACACTGGCAAGCTCTAAAAACAATCCTGAACTAATGAATTCGATTGTAAACTAATTAATTTGCCCAGTCCAGTTTTGACAAAAAAATATCTTGACTATCCTGCATCCAATTTTTTAACCACCACTCATTCACAGTATTTCCAGACTGTTAAATGTTTCTTCAAGAAATTAGAATAGATAGAATAGAATAGAGCATAGAATAGATAGAATAGGAGTTTGATTGGATGAATTGAATTGAATTGAATTGAATTGAATTGTAATTGAATTGAATTGAATGAATTGAATTGAATTGAATTGAATCGAATGTTTGTATCAGTGAAGGCTTCCAGGAGCTTTTGTGTGGTTTCTGGGAAATGCTGCTTCTGTTTTTGGTATCTTCCTTGCCAGAAGCTCTGTCTTTCCCTGGCCATAACTCAGTTCTTCATTCAGGTTCTTGATGACACTTTCACTTTTGAAACATTCCCAAACCCAGCCCTATTACTTCTCCAATTCACAGCAGGGTTTACCAGAAGAGGCTAATGTAGTCAAATGGCCCTACTTTTGCCCTGCTTTCTACCTCATCCACACCTGCTCTCCTACTAGACTATCAGTTGCAGTTCAACTGCCTATTTTAAAGCTCCAATTAGTTTGCCTCCTTTCCTTCCTAACCATGCCCCACAACTCCTCTGGTTCATACAACTACTCTTCCCTTCATTACCTTGTACAAAATGTGTCCTTAATTGCCATTGACCATCTTCAGTCCAACGAAAATGCTTTCATGTTACTGAGCAAAATAACTGAACGTGGACCTCTTCCTGGCAAAGAAAGCAAGCTTCCTCTTTCTCATCTTTTGTTCATGTTTGCTAGGTTTCATATTGTCAGTCATACTCTCTCTGTGCTTTGGCTTTTCAATTTTTGCTTTCAGGTCTAAGAATCTTTCTTTGACTGAGGCTACTTCTGCCCCTCCTTCAAGCCTTTTGCCATTTCTGTGCCTTCTCTCTCTCTCTAATCTTGCCTTTTCCACAGAGGCAAAGTGTATGCTTGCCTTATCCACAATTACCTTTATTTCTGACCTGAGCTATACTAAACTCCCCTCCCTTGTCTTTTGCTGCTGCTGATATACCTACTATTCCTTCATGGTCCTGTCTTTCCCTCTAGTATTCATAGCATCCTCTAATACCAGCTGGTAGGTGATTCCTCTCCTGATGCTACTTTGCTCACCACTCTCTTATCAGTGTCATCTCTGACTCACAAATGGCTTTAGAAATTAGGACATAAGACAATAAAACAACAGTCACACAGTAGGACTATCTTTGTGTCTGTGACAAGAGCAAACGTGAAAATGGCATCAGACCTTCAGAAGAGGTCTGCCAGAGAAGGATTATGTTAGTCCCAGTTTAGGGAAAACTGGGAGAATATGTGGTCTGGGACAACTACCTGTAAAGTCTTGGGCCAGGTCAAGTCCTAGCTTTGGCTGCAGACCCCAGGCTCCCTCTGACAGACGTTCTGAATTCAGTTGATGAGTCTCAGGCTTGAAAGCCTACAAAGTTTTCCATCTGAAGGCATGGGATGGTGAGATTAGAATCATAGATCAATACGCTTGGAAAAGACCTCAGAGATTCAAGGCAAACCTGTCACCCAAGACCTCATGACTACTAAACCATGGCACCAAGTGCCACACCCAACCCTTTTGAACACCTCCAGGGACGATGACTCCACCACTCCCTGGGCAGCACATTCCAATGGCTAACAACTCTCTTGTGAAGAACTTTTCCTCACCTCCAGCCTAAACTTCCTCTGGTGCAGCTTGAGACTGTGTCCTCTTGGTTCTGTGTGGTTGCCTGGGAAGAAGAGACCAACCCCACTTGGCTACAACCTCCCTTCAGGTAGTGGTAGGCAGCATAAGGTATCCCCTGAGCCTCCTCTTCTCCAGGCTAAACACCCCAACTCCCTCAGCCTCTCTCATAGGCTTGTGCTCGAGGCCTCTCCCCAGCCTCATTGCCTTCTCTGGACACATTCAAGCGTCTCAATGTCCTTCTTAAATTGAGGGGCCCAGAACTGGACACAGTAGGCTAGGCAGTAAGGTAAAGAAGTTTTGGAAGGTGTGATAGGACTTTAGAGGGAGAAATAGCTCTTGATTAGATGTAAAGTTGAAATGAACCTTTTTATTATGAGTTTTAGCTGCCCCTGGAGCGGCTGATGCTGTGCTGTTGTGAAACTGCTTGTCCAGACATGCCTTCTCAACCCAAGTATGCCATTTTCTTATTGCCAAAACTATTCAACTCCCAGTTTTGCTGCTTTTGTATCCTTCATTATGTTTGTTCTGCTCTGAGTGTTTGGATAACTGAGCTGCCTACATGCTGCCCGGCCTGTCTACCACACACTCTCCTTCCTTCATCAAACTGTGCTGAAAGACAGGCTGGGTCCTGTGAGATGAATTACACAACAGATTGAGGCTTGCTGGATTCTCAGGAACCTTCATTAAATGAAAGCATTCCGCCTCCCCATATAAAATTCCTTTGAGATGCTCATGTCTCAAGATGCCATGAGGCACAACCTCTCTTTTTACCATGCTGTCATTTTACGTTGCCTTTTAAAACATTGTAACAGCTTCCAAAGTAAAAGAAAAAGTTGTGCTTAGATAATTTCTCAAATTCTCTGCTTCTGCAAAGTTGGGGAAAGAATGCTAATGATTTTGAGTAAGTTTCACCTAATTAGAAAGGACTTAATTACTTCTCTCCTGAAGATGAGGCCTCTGGCTGATAGCTTATGATGATGCATGCCTTGAGCGAAACCACAGGAAAGTAGTGTTCTGACAGGACTACAGAAATAGAAGTTCCATCATATAAATTGTTAGGAGTTTTGCACATGGTTTGTATTTATAAAAAATCTTGCTGTCTAGCATGAGAGGGAATCCAAAATGAAATCAGAAAAAGAGCGGCAGAACAACCGGTTAAAACATCCACATGTGAGTTCTTGCGTCTTCTTCACTGTCTCATGTTCAACCAATTTCCACGTAGACATTCTCCCCCACCCTGTTCTCTCCTTTTGTACCCCCAGCAATTTTCTGGGATTCATTCTGTGGATTATCTAAAAGCAGGAAGGAATTCATGCACCATTATCATGCCTGTTGTCACATGAGATACATTATATGTGTTTTCAGGCAGAATATTTGTCTTGGAGACAGAAACGAAAGGTCTGCTCTGTGAAGGAAGTGACAAGCGAAACTGAAGCACAGCGGCAAAGACTCATGCAGCTTCCAGGCTCGATTCAGCTCTGTGGTTGGTGATAAAGAACTAATTATCCTTTATGGTCTTTCTGAATCTGTATTCACAGGGTGACTGAATCTTTTTGGGTTATGTTAACTCTTACAAGGGAGGTTACTTATCGACTTACTATAAGAGAGAAAACCTAAACCCCAAACCCTCCAGCCTGGTGCTGCATTATTTTGCAAACATTCTGGTAAATACAAGGTGCTAGTCTCTTGATTCAGAGGACTGTGTGTATGAGTACCAGAAGCAGGTGTTTTCCCTGCACATTTGCATTTTCTGATTGTGCTTTGAATTTTTTGTGTTTTCTTGTGAGCTTAACAGGCAGTATCGAAGAGTTTAGGTTTAGTGCTGGAACTAACTTTGCTCCAAATTTCTTGCATGAGACAGTAACTAATTTTTATTAGATGATGGTTTCTCACCCCATTTTGTGATCAATGCTCTTTTTGATCATATGAGTAGTGACCTGTAAATCCAGTCTTTAGCAGAAAACTACACCTCTGTAAAATTCCACATGTGATGGATCCAACCCCAAAGCTACCCCCACTCCATTCCATTAATTTCTTTACACCTTCTTCAGTCAAAAAAATAAACAATCTATTTCAAATAAGCAAAAATGGCTCATGATCTAACCCATTAAAACACATTTTGACAGGGAAGTTTCTCCTGGGATAAATTAATTTATATTCTCCTGTTCAGCACCACATGCCCACCACTGGTGGTTTACAATTCCAAACTAAGGAAAAATTGCTTATAAAGCCATGTGTTGTTTCCTAGTCACTGGTTAGGCCACACCTTGAGTCCTCTGTCCAGTTATGGGCCCCTCAATTTAAGAAGGATATAGAGACTCTTGAATGTGCCCAGAGAAGGGCAACAAAGCTGGTGAGCGGTTTGGAGCACAAGCCCTATGAGGAGAGGCTGAGGGAGCTGGGGTTGCTTAGCCTGGAGAAGAGGAGGCTCAGGGGAGACCTTATGCTGTCCACAGCTACCTGAAGGGAAGTTGTAGCCAGGTGGGGGTTGGTCTCTTCCCCCAAGCAACCAGCACCAGAACAAGAGGACACAATGTCAAGCTCTGCCAGGGGAGGTTTAGGCTGGATGTTAGGAAGAAGTTCTTCACAGAAAGAGTGATTTGCCATTGGAATGTGCTGCCCAGGGAGGTGGTGGAGTCACCATCGCTGGAGGTGTTTAGGCAGAGATGGGATGAGTCACTTGGTGTGATGCTGTTGGGTAATAGGTTGGACTTGATGACCTTTGAGGTCTTTTCCAACCTTATTAATTCTATGATTCTATGAGTCTATGAATTAATAAGAAAAGAAAGACAAAACCATGCAGCTATATATACACACATATATATATGTTTGTGTGTGTGCAAAAAGTTGTATGTGTAGTACATGGGGGTTTAACCTTACATCATTGTATGATTATGCTGCATGTATATGTATGTTCCTAGCTTTTTTGCATCCCTAGTTTCCAATACTGTTTTAGTATAAGTCCCACAATATGGATTTAATTAGGATTAATAAAACAATTAGTAGGGAATAACAATTTACTGGAGAAAGGTATAAACAAATAAGTTCCTTTAACAATAAACTTCAAACAATGCTTTTAATTAGCAATGGAATCTGACATTTCTAGTTGTCTAATCAGAATTAAATTAAATGCAGAGTTGGAATTTTAATTCAAAACATTCACCTTATTTTTGGAACACATCCTGAACCAGTTCCTAGATTATTTTAGTGAATGTCCATGCTAATGCTCTTGTAAAACATAAGGTTCAATCTCGTTAACATTCCCTTCCAGAATTAGGACACTGAAGAATTTCACTTCAGAAGGAAAAAGAACATTGTATAAAATGACTTCAATCAAGAAAAGCTTATTTCCACATGTAACAATTTACATGCCTACATCTCACAATAACCAATGCAGTATTTTCAGTAATTATTGGATACTTACTTGCTACATGCAAGATCCTCAGTCGAGGTAGAATAAATAGAATAGAATATTTGAATAGAATAGAATAGAATAGAATAGAATTAAGCACATTGGAAAAGACCTTTGAGATCATGGAGTCCAACCTATCATCCAACACTATCTAATCAACTAAAGCATGGCACCAAGCACCCCATCCAGTCTCTTCCTAAGCACCTCCAGTGATGGTGACTCCACCACCTCCCTGGGCAGCACATTCCAATGGCAAATCACTCTTTCTGTGAAGAACTTCTTCCTAACATCTAGCCTAAACCTCCCCTGCACAGCTTGAGACTGTGTCCTCTTGTTCTGGTGCTGGTTGCCTGGGAGAAGAGACCACCCCCATCTGGCTACAACTCCCTTCAGGTAGATTGTTGTAGAAGCAATAAGGTCTCCCTGGAGCATCCTCTTCTCCAGGCTAAGCAACCCAGCTCCATCAGCCTCCTTATAGGGCTTGTGCTCCAGACCCTCACCAGCTTTGTTGCCCTTCTCAGGACACTCAACAGCTTTCCTACATTGAGGGGCAGAACTGGACAGAAGACTCAAGGTGTGGCCTAACCAGTGCTGAGGACAGAGGCAGAATGACCTCCTTGCTCCTGCTGGCCACAGTGTCCTGATACATGCCAGGATGCCTGTAAATGTACTGCAAGTAGCAGTAGTAGAATGAAATTTAACACCTTGTGGCAACATCACCCACTTCAGGTGAGCAACCCAGGGACCTTTCTCATGACAGCGCAACCTTCTCATTAGCAACTCCGTGAGTAATCTGAGACCTTCTTTTGTATCACATATTCCACAGTGTTTATGGTGAAACACTACGGCCTTAGGGGAAGAAATGATATAAAGTGTGATAAAAAAGGCTGGAATAAATCAGTGCCTTCTATACTGCAAACTAAGGTTTCTAAGGCAACTCAATCAAGAAAAGCGAAAAATAAACGTTTGAGAAGTAAGCACTTCAAGTGATAATGGCAGGAAGGAATTTCAAACAAATCTGCAGCTAAGTGAGGCTCATGCCTAATAGCTGTCCAGGGCTTGCTCCACAACATTTTGCTCTGGGTCTGTGAAGCTTGAAGAAAAAGATGATTTTTAAAGAGGTTCAAGGAGACATTCTCTGTGTGGGTACCCAGGCTATGCCAACAAACTGCACTGCAGCATCTGGGGGTTTGAATGTGAAGTGTTCACAGGACCAGACACCAGCTGAGCATACTTACCTACTTCTGCACCATCAGAGACAGTACAGCGTAGGAGTGACTTTTCAGCATTCAGGACACTTTTGACTCTTATTCAATTTGGGATTAGCAGTGAAGCACATTCAATTCACCAATAGTTCCTGGAGTCAGGTCTGTCCTGAAGCTCCTACCCAAGGCAGTTCTATGGCTTCATGGGGAAAGACTGGATCACGGACAGGAAACAGCAGTTTGGATCTGCCCCTTCCATCCAAAATCACTCTCACTGCTCCCTCTCAAGCCTTCTATACTCCCTCAGACTCACAGTGAGGGCAAAGGCAGAGGTGCCAAGAGGCAGAGGATGCAGGGAGAGAGGAGAAGGTGAAGGATTCCACTTCAGCAAGCAAAAGCTGCTAAATGCTGTGTTTAGATGGTCAGCTTTTATTTCACAGATCTGTTCCCACTGTCCATTATCTCCTATTGGGACAGCTAATTACCACCCAGGCATCTGTACAGCTTTCAACCTTGTCCTATTAAGGGTCATCCTTGTGGTTTTTTTCAGCCGAATTTTCCAGAGTCACTTTGAATTCTAATCCCACTGTCCTGCATGATTGAGTCCCGGTTGCTTACTCTGCATGGGTTGTTTACTCTGCATGCCGTGTTTACAAGGGCAAATATGATTTCCATTGATACAAGTCTAATTTATGTCTTTTTTTTTTTATAAGAAAATAATCCTTTTTTGTCCCCCTAAATGACACTGAAATGTGGAGTTAACACACAACCACAAGTACACAACGATAATGACAGGCTGGACAGGCTGGACAGATGGGCAGAATCCAAGGGCATGCGATTGAACACATCCAAGTGCCGGGTTCTGCACATTGGCCACAGCAACCCCAGGCAGTGCTACAGGCTGGGGTCAGAGTGGCTGGAGAGTGGCCAGGCAGAGAGGGACCTGGGGGTGCTGGTTGATGGTAGGCTGAACATGAGCCTGCAGTGTGCCCAGGTGGACAAGAAGGCCAATGGCATCCTGGCCTGCGTCAGGAACAGTGTGGCCAGCAGGAGCAGGGAGGTCATTCTGCCCCTGTACACTGCACTGGTTAGGCCACACCTTGAGTCCTGTGTCCAGTTCTGGGCCCCTCAGTTTAGGAAGGATGTTGTCTTACTGGAGCGTGTCCAGAGAAGGGCAACAAAGTTGGTGAGGGGTTTGGAACACAAGTCCTATGAAGAGAGGCTGAGGGAGCTGGAGTTGCTCAGCCTGGAGAAGAGGAGACTCAGGGGTGACCTTATTGCTCTCTACAACTACCTGAAGGGTGGTTGTGGACAGGTGGAGGTTGGCCTCTTCTCCCAGGCAGCCAGCACCAGAACAAGAGGACACAGTCTCAGGCTGTGCCAGGGGAGGTTTAGACTGGATGTTAGGAGGAAGTTCTATACAGAGAGAGTGATTGCCCATTGGAATGTGCTGCCCAGGGAGGTGGTGGAGTCACCATCATTGGAGGTATTCAGGAGGAGACTTGATGGGGTGCTTGGTGCCATGGTTTAGTTGTTTAGGTGGGTTGGATTGGTTGATAGGTTGGACACGATGATCTTGAAGGTCTCTTCCAACCTGGTGTATTGTAGTGTAGTGTAGTGTATTGTATTGTATTGTATTGTATTGTAAGTATGTTTCTGCTAAGCTCTGCGGTGCTTCATTTGTGCCTCATGCAGAGTGCTGAACTAAGTCAAAACTTGATCTGCATCAAATGAAGTGAACTTAAGTGACTTCCTTGAAGATTCATAAATGAGGGGGCCAGAGAGCAAGGCTGCAAGGCTGTTTGGCTGTATGTGCAGCAGTGCGAAATTCACCCAGCCATTCTGGCACCACGCTCAGGAGACGCAGCTGATCAATAAACTCAAGTGAACTCTCCAAATCATTTGCTTCAATTTTCTCGGGGAAAATATCAGTCAGAATCTGGTAGACAAATAAATAACTGCCATGCAGATCCAAACACCAAACATAACAGCATTTCTAAGGTAGCCCAGAATTAGCCTTGTCTTGGAGAAGGTTACAAAAGTAAAGGAAAAAAAAAGGGCAGTGTAAAGGTCTTTCATTTCATCCGATACAAAATACCATATGTTTTTGCATGCTTCATTAATGGTCCCTGGTTTGCTGCCTAGAAACTCACAATGAATTCCACCTTCAGAGGTCAGCAGTGCTCAGCATATCTATGAGCTGAGTTCTAAGTGACTGTGGGGACTATTGAGAAAGGGCTGACGCTGCTGAATATTTAATCCTGCAGTTTTAGGTTGGAGAGCTCTGAATCTGAAGATCAGCTAAGTACATATCATCTTCCATCTCACAGATGCCACTCGTCACCTGTAGGCTTCTCTTCTCAGAAACAAAATAGTATTTCATTCAGAAGGTTGCACTTGGAGAAGGTTCTTCTGAATAGAATTGCAAGCCTGTAAAATTCTCTGTTTACTCATAGTTTTGAAATGACATAAACCCAGCAATGACATAAACCCAGCCTCTTTTGAGTTTTCTAGGACAGAGAGCCCTGTCCCTGTATGACTGATAATGTTGATTTTTGAAAGCCTAATACTATCAGACTAGCTGTATGTGGTCTGGAATAAAGCTTGCTGAATGCAGCAGAGGTTTTTGTGGCTACACTGAAATATGAGCAGCATAAAGGGAGGCTGCTTCACTCTCTCATTTTTATGCCCAGTGGCCTTTCACAGACTGTTCTGCCTAAATTTTAGTTTAAGGAGGTTACCTTCAAATTAGAGTAAATTAGAGCTCAGGATTTACTCACAGTGAAATGCTTACTCCACTAGAAGCCTAACAATTGAAATGCAAGGGAGCACAATCTTTATAGCTTCAGAGTTTTCCTGTCAATGTGCTGTTTATGGACTCTTTTTAGCACGCACAGGCATACATGCATGCAAATCCAAGAGGCTGAAATGAGATTTCTTCTCTTACAGCATTAACATTATTGCTATTCTAGGCGTTGTTCTCCGTGTTAAATAACAGTGGATTGAATAAAAAGGGACTGAGCAGTGTGATGGATATGAAAATGTAATGATGACAGCATAATAAATTAATGCTTACCATTTCCTGAGCCTTTGCAAAACCTACCTCTTTCAGGCTACACTGCACCAAAAGCATTACAATATTAATCAGGACAATACAAAGGAATAAATTTTGTATCAAAATCTGCTTAGACCAGTGAGCACTCCTGCTCCCTAAATACAAAACCAAAGGCAAAGAAAGAGAGGAAGTTTTCAGCTCATGGAAACGGTACGTGACACAAGGCCGGTGCCACTGCATATACAAAGAGGCATGTTTACACATGCTTAAAATACAGCCTGAGCCTTAGCACTTTGTGTAGTGTAGAATTCTGTTGCTTGTAAGTACTCGCATCTAACTCAGAATCTAGGCCATAACCCCTCGAGGTATTTTATTGATCAAATGAACATCAAAGACATAACAGGAGTTCATAGAACAGCCATTTCTTTGCTATTTCTGCAGCATCTGTCAAAGCACTGGGAGTGCAATCTAAGTGTAGGATGTGTTGGTGTTTCTGAAACATGTTATTAGTGTAAATCCTGGCCTGGCCTTGACTTTATTTTATATTTAATGACAGAATGTAATAAATACTTTGATCTGTATTAATGTAGTTGCTGGAATGACAGTAGTTTCAGTCAATTAATGTTTTGATCCAATGGAGTTAGCTGCACCATCTAATCTTCAAGCACTGATGCTCTTTTACACTGCAATCTGCCTGTCATCCATGACACAGATAAGTGACTTACCACAAGGGAGTAACAAATCTTGAATCCAGGTTTAGCCACAAAGTAGTCGTCGGATTTGAAGGTTATCTTTATCTGATTTGTTCTTGATGTGATTCTTGGGGGTACCTCCTTGTGTCCACACCACCGTCCTCGTATAACTGTGCTGGTCTCTGATACGTCTTCCACTTCCACAAAGTCATACCTAGGAACCAGTTTGAAAGATTATTTTTTGCCACCTCTGGCTACAGAAGATAGTACACCTCACACTAGGTCAGGTTGCTCAGAGCCACATCCAGCCTGGCCTTAAAAACCTCCAGGGATGGGGCTTCCACCGCCGCCCTGGGCAACCTGTTCCAGTGTCTCACCACCCTCATGGGGAAGAGCTTCTTCCTAACATCCAATTTTGAATCTACCCATTTCTAGTTTTGTTCCATACTCCCTAGTCCTATCATTACCTGACACCCTAAAAAGTCTCTTCCCATCTTTCTTGTAAGCCCCCTTAAGATACTGGAAGGCCACAATAAGGTCTCCTCAGAGCCATCTCTTCTCCAGACTGAACAGCCCCAACTCTCTCAGTCTGTCCTCATAGGAGAGGTGCTCCAGCCCTCTGATCATCCTCGTGGCCCTTCTCTGGACATGTTCCAGCACATCCAGATCCTTCTTGTAATAGGGGCTCCACAATTGGACTCAGCACTCCAGATGGGAAATAAGAATAGACAGGAATACAGCTGGAGACACAAAGACAACTATTTCTAGTTCTCCACTGCAAAGCATCTGACTAACTATTACAAATGGTGGACAGGCTCATGTAGTACAAAACCCACTAAGTTTCAAGCTACTGCTTGAGTGCTCAAGTGACTGATTTTTTGCCTTCTGGAACATGACAGACAGTATTTTCTACCATGTTAAAATAGCAACAGGAGGCACTTGTATGCGCTTAGTACACAGCAAACATACACATTGCATTTAATGTGGTGGATAAATTATTTAGAGATGTGATAAAATATTATTTAAGGCAGGCTGCCCAAGTTGAGCAGCTGCAAGCATTTGTGCATTTTGTGGTGGTCTCCCAGCTCCTGAAGCTGCAGCCACTGGCTCCTGCCTGCTGTGTTTATCAGAAGGCTTGAAGCTGGGCTGCCACTGTGCCAGGAGCAAAGGGAGGTGCTGGAGGGATGCAAGGCAGTGTATGCTGCTGAAAGGTGCATTTTAGACCTTCTTTGTAGTGGAATGGTGCTTCTGCTAGATAGCTTGGAAAGACTCATCTTAAGCTTTCAAGCAGACAAGGGCAAGCTGGTACTCTACCTGCCATGGAAGGAACTCCTCTGCTGTGCGTGTGGGTGCTGTCCCCATGGGAAAAGCAACAGCACATCTTGCCCTATGCAAGGTCACACCTTGATCAGGCACCTATGCCACAATCATGGTGCCCTGAGCTCAAACAAGATGCTGCCAGGAGCAGCAGACACTAAACTCCAGAGATAAGAGGACACAGTGACACTGCTGCAGCCTGTGTGTTCTCTAGCTTGGGTCATTTGTTAATTCATTGAGCTGGAGAATAAGGGAGGCACAGCACAAAGTCCTGATCTCATAATGTCTGTGAGAAAACCAGTCCCCTGATATCCATGGAGCCAGACTTAGGTTCCATACATTGTGGCCAGCAAGGGAGAGGTGATGACAGGACTGGCAGGTTGAGTGCAAGCAAAGGTTCCATACATTGTGGCCAGCAAGGGAGAGGCGATGACAGGACTGGCAGGCTGAGTGCAAGCAACAAGATATGGCAAGAGTTGCCACCCTCGCAGTATAGTTTAGCCATAAACCCTTGGGGGTCTTTACCAGGAAAGATTTATATTATCAAAGCATGTGCTTCTTCCAAAGAGGGAGTTTAAGGCTGCTAACTGGTTCTTACTAGCAATGTGCTATGGTCTAGTCATGAGGTCTGTGGTGACAGGTTGGACGTGATGATCTTTGAGGTCTCCTCCAACCTTGGTGATACTGTGATACTGTGATGCTGCTCCACGGCTCTGGGTCTGTGGGCCATGCACCCACCTCCCTGCTCAGTTGTGGGAGCTGAATAGCTCTGTAAATAACACATCTCCTTTTCTTTTTCAGTTGAGAGCCCATGTGAAACAGTATAAATACTATGTGGCTTGAGAATGTCAGCACTGCTGCTTTTATACTCCCCAACCCTAAATTGCACAGAACAGAAAATCAACAGATTGACCATAACCAAATCACTAAAATCTGTCCAAAGTCTGCTGAAACATACTTTTTTTTTCCCCTTTTTTTTTTTTGTTAACATGACAAAGTTTAGTTCCACTCAGAGGCAAATGTGTTTCATGCTCTCTCAACCATCCTCTGTTCCCACTCCCTCATGGTGATGGATGTGGTACCTGGGCAGAGCTCTGTGCTGCCCATGAAAGCATCTACCACTGCCTCTGGATGCATGAGAGCCAGCAAACACTTATTCTGACATGAGGGGTTGCAGAGTTCTCAGCATTAGATAACCTTGTAGGCTTTGGTGACAGTCTCCTGACTGGCCTCCCAAACTTTTAAGGCCAGGAGCCAGACTAACTGCTAGCAAAACCAGGGCAAATCTATAGGCTTTCAGGGATGATTTCTACTTCCAGAAGCAGAGGCTTTCACAGAATCACACACAGAATCACCAAGGTTGGAAGAGAGCTCAAAGATCACCAGTCCAACCTGTCACCACAGACCTCATGACTAAAACCATGGCACCAAGGGCACGTCAATCCCTCTTGAACACCTCCAGGGATGGTGACTCCACCACCTCCTTGGGCAGCACATTCCAATGGTGAACAACTCTCTCAAGTGAAGAACTTTCTCCTCACCTCACGCCTAAACTTCCCCTGGCATAGCTTGAGACTGTGTCCTCTTGTTCTGGTGCTGGTTGCCTGGGAGATGAGACCAACCCCTCCTGGCTACAACCACCTTCAGGTAGTTGTAGACAGCAATAAGGTCTCCCCTGAGCCTCCTCTTCTGCAGGCTAAGCAACCCCGCTCCCCAGCCTCTCTTCACAGGGCTTGTGCTCCAGACCTCTCCCCAGCCTTGTTGCCCTTCTCTGGACACATTCAAGTGTCTCAATGTCCTTCTTAAACTCAGGGGCCCAGAACTGGACACAGTAGGTGCTGTCTTGATTATTTCTGTGCATCCAAGGAGCCTAAGAGGGTGGATAATTTAATTACTTTTCAGAATTGTCTCTTATCATGTGCCTCTGGAAATATTAACAGAACTTCTAGAAACATCTGTAAAACCTTGGCTATTTCCCCTCCTTCCAAAACAGCTCTGCTCTAGCATACCTTTCCATTCCTCAGCCTGGATGAATTTCAATCAGTTTGGTCTTAATAGTGTGCAAATTACACAATTAGCATTAATGAAAAATTGAAAGAAAACACCAGGAAGTTTGTGAAAAAATAAAAGTGAATGGTCAGAAGCAAGTACGAAAGGAAGGGAAGGTGCAGAGGTCCTGAATGACTTGTCCAATATGCACAGTGTTCAAGCACATGCTCAGCTCCCAGCATTCAATTAAAACATTTCTGGCTGTCCCTCTAAAGCAGCACTGCAGGGATTGTCAGGGACTGAAGCTGCAGAAAGGACATATTGAGCATTAGCAAAAAGCCTAACTACGCACACAGTACTTAACAGGCTTAAAGCCATCACGAGCTGTCTGCCTGAGAAATTCCTCACTCTGGTAGCAATGCTACACAAATAAAGGTCTTCCAGGAATGCCAGGGAAAGCTTTACTGCAGAAAAGAATGTGGTAGCTCTCCAGTTTCCATAGACAATATGGATGATGGAAGGTCTCTGCTTCTTTCTGCAGCCTAAATTAGCTGCTCTGGAAGAAGTAGCAGCCTGTCTTCCAAGATGGTCCCCAAACCCATAATGCCAGTAACAGCTTGACTTCCCCTCACCCTGCCACCACCTTTCATGGCTCTTGATAGAATTCATCACATTTTTTTCCACAGTAAATTACCCTCTGTTTCAAAGTTGCAATGCTTTAAGGTCAGCCACAGTTTATTCACTATGTAAATATTAACAGGCTGCTCCTGTATTCATTAGGCTCTCAATCTGGGAAAGCGTTTGCAGTGCTAGGAGGTAACTGCCGTTACTGACTGCTGCTGATCTTGGACCAAGAGTGCCAGAGCACAGCAGCACCTGCCAAGATCACCCAGGCACAGGGAAGGAGAGCCAGTTTGAGGCTGTTTTTTCTTCATTTTATTATTAAATGGGAAGCAAACCTGCAGAAATGGTTCTCTCTATTGGTATCACTGAAAATTAACTAAGCAAAACAGGGGAAAAAAAAAATCCACCCTGTAAAACCTTGCAGAGCTGCCAAACCCTATAAATGCAAATTAATCGACAAAGGAGATAAGATAAGCAGAGGCTGGGTGTGCAGCAAGCCTAACAACCCAGTTCTCTGCACAGATAAGGTGAACGTAGCAACATGATCAGGCAAAGAGCTGGAAGCTGAGACTTAAGCGTTTTACGTAAGTAGCATCACAGCAATCTGCCTTTCAGAGCACATGGGAATCCTAAGCCTGTTCTCTCCTGCAGAACAGATAGCTGAATAAAAGAAATATAAACAAAAACCCTGTGGATATATACTGATTTAGTGAATCTTGGGAAGATTTGCCTCTGTGCTCTGTTAAAGCAAAGCAGTTTATCCACCTGGGTTCATCAGTCAGATCAACTGAGTTTATGGTCACTCCTGTGTAAAAGGGGAAACCAAAGCAATTGGGACATAGCAGATGTAACTTTATTAGATATATCAATATGCAGAGTATGCTGATGCTTGTGAACTTACATTTAAAGGTTTAAAAAGAAATCATAGCAATGAAGAGGAACAATAAAGACAAACAGTTCTATTTTTCAAAGCATTTTTATCTGTCCCTCAGATAAACACATACTTACTCACTCACAGCCCCCAGAGCCTTTCATTTACTGAAAAAGATGGGGTTTGCCTAGCTGAAACGTGACAGAGGTGAAAGAGGACAAAATCCTATTAAAGTAGTGTCTGACTTGCTAGGTAGCTGGATTCGTGCATGAAAGTGCCTTATGCTTAAAATGCTGCAGGACTAAGACCTGCCAAAACTGTTTCAAGTACAGGACAGCTCAGTTGACTTATAAACTCAAAGACCAATTTGGGTTGGAAAGGACCCTTGGAGGTCTGTCCTCAAGCTGGCTCAGCCGCAGAGGAGATAGGTCTGCCATCAAAACCAGGAGACTGCAAAACCAAACCCCACATTTTGGTTTGTAGTCTCATGTCAGCGGCCACATCCTTAAGCACGAAGGTTGTATTAGGAAGGCCCTTGCAAACTTCCTCTCACTGCTTACCTGCAGATATCATTTTCAGGTTCCTCCAGTCCAAACTGGTTGTCAAAAGCCAACTGGATTCTGGTGCTCTCCGGGGAGTGGAGCCGCCACGTCAGCAGGAGGTTCCTAGGGTAACTGCTGGGGAAGCGAGGACTGTGGATGCAGCCGTTCCCTGCCACGCTGATGGTCTCTTCTTTTCGGTACAAGTCTGTGAGGTGATTGCTCTCTGTTAGTAGTCACAACTTGTAGAAATTAGTATGTTGTTCCAGTTACAGGAAGGCAAAAAACACAACAGTTTATAACACAGCAGAAATGATTTGCAGTTAAATTCTATAGTAAGTTGAGCCTAGGAGCAGTTTACTATTAAATATGAAGCACAGTGCATTTTCTCTTCATTTACCACCACCACCACCCCCCATAAACAACAAGAACAACAGTACTCAAATACACAGAGTTTTTATTTTATGATAAATGCATTCTTTTTACACTGATATTAATTACATACTTTTATTCTATTTTGGTTTTAAAACAGAATTTACATTTCAATGAATGCTACAAGCTTGAGAATAATGCAGTGAGACAGAGTGAAGCAAAAAAGGTCAACAGACCTGCTCCCCAAAATTTGGTGCTCTGGGGAGAAATGCCCTCTGAACAAAGGCAGCAATAAGAGGCTGGTAGAAAGTAGCTGTGAGTGAGTCTAAGTTTGTTTATTGTGCTTAAGTGTTTCCTCCAGAAGCACGTGTTAGGTCACATTTTGATGTATTTATATGGTGTGAATCATTTGCTGCTAATGGATCATTAACGCAAATTGCTGCTCCATGCTTAACACCTACCCAACTAAAGTCAAAAATTGTCCCACCAATCATTTTATTAATTCAAGATAATTGGTCAAGTCTTCACTTAATTATAATTTCACAACTTCTGCCTGAGCAAATGCTCAATTGCTCCTGAAGTTTTCTTATACTGAGGTAAAGCCTCAGCTGCTGTAAATCCCTGGCTCCAAGAATAAGAGGAACTGTGGTAAGATCCAGTTCTCCAGAAGGTAAAATGACTTCTCAGTTGCACCATGAACTTGCATTGTCCAGATGCTACTGATACTGAAATTTGGCTTCCAGTACCACAGAACTGAAAAGAGCTATTCTTTCATGCACTGACAGCTTTAGCATGATGGAATTTTGAGGATCAGAATTAACCAGCAGATCATGTCAGGGTTCAACTTCCAGTTAAGATGCTCAGATCTGAGCCTTCACCTGTGACGGGGGTGCTGGTGGAGGAGAAGCTCAACATGAGCTCTCATGTGCACTTGCAGCCCGGAAAGCCAATCAGATCCTGGGCTGCATCAAGAGAAGTGTGGCCAGCAGGTCAAGGGAGGGGATTCTCCCCCTCTACTCAGCTCTGGTGAGACCCCACCTGGAGTACTGCATCCAGTTCTGGAGCCCCTTTTACAAGAAGGATCTGGAGGTGCTGGAACGTGTTCAGAGAAGGGCCACGAGGATGATCAGAGGGCTGGAGCACCTCTCCTATGAGGACAGACTGAAGGAGTTGGGGCTGTTCAGTCTGGAGAAGAGAAGGCTCCGAGGTGAGCTCATTGTGGCCTTCCAGTATCTGAAGGGGGCCTACAAGAAGGCTGGGGAGGGACTTTTCAGACTATCAGGGAGTGATAGGACTAGGGGGAATGGAATGAAGCTGGAGATGGGGAGATTCAGGCTGGAGGTGAGGAGGAAGTTCTTCCCCATGAGAGTGGTGAAGCCCTGGAATGGGTTGTCCAGGGAGGTGGTTGAGGCCCTGTCCCTTGAGGTGTTTAAGCCCAGGCTGGATGAGGCTCTGTCCAGCCTGATCTAGGGTAGAGTGTCCCTGCCCATGGCAGGGGGGTTGGAACTAGATGATCCTTGTGGTCCCTTCCAACCCTGACTGAAACTATGAAACTATGAAACTATGACACATCTTTCCGTGTCTCCCATGTTGTGTGTTGTGATATTGGACTCAATTCAGTTAATTACAGAGAGATAAATAACGACATTGAAGACACAGCATGATTTTCTTCCTGGCCTCCACAAAGACAGGGAGGTAGAGCAGCACATCCAGCAGCCCCCAGCAAAAAACTCCTTAGAAGTTGTACTGTGCCACACAGCCAGCTGCACATGGGTAGGTGAACCCCTTTTCTACATAGCTGGTGGAACCTACACCAGGGACAGGTCCTGAGTCAGTCACTCACTGCACAGATTAAATCTGACAACTGACTGGGAACAGGTTTCATGTAACACCTAAACTCCAATGTCCGGGTTGGAACTAGCTGATCCTTGTGGTCCCTTCCAACCCTGACTGAAACTATGAAACTATGAACATCTCCCCCAGTACTCTGCTTTATGTCAGGTCAACCTCCAGTTCCACTAAAACAATAGATGTAAAAAAAAGTCTTCTTCCAAGCCTCAGAAAGAGCAAAACAGGGAAAAACTTCCCACCAAGCCACACTATGAACATTGGGAATACAGGACCAAAGTAAGCAAAGAGCCACAGCCAGCTGTCACACAGTAATCAAAGACTTCTCTCTTAAATCTGTTTGACTGAAGCTTTCTAAGGTCTTCATGTAAAGGAAACATATTTGTTTCACAAATGTTCATTGAAAACTGAAACCTAGACAAAGGGTACAAACTTCATGGTAGGTACATCTATTTGTTACTTTGTTTTTCACTGGTTCCTGGGCATAAACACCTCCCTGCATGTAGCTGTAAGCAAAGTGTGGTTGTGTGTCAGCAGTTGCTTGTATCCTTATGACAGGGTAATAATTCTGGCTTCCAAACAACCTGAAACTTAGAAAATAGAAGTCTGGGTTTCCTGTAAGAACTATCTCCAAAGATTTATTTGTGACATTTTTCTACAATGCCTTCATTCAAGCTGAAATGTTCTCACACACTGAGCCACCTGTACTTAAGCAAATATAGCCCTGATGCCACAGCTCACAAAGGGCAGAACTAGCCAGGTTTAATAATAATAATACAATACAATACAATACACCAGGTTGGAAAGACCTTCAAGATCATCACGTCCAACCCATCAACCAACCAACCCACCTAAATACAATACAGTGCAAACGTACAATACAACCCACCTAAACAACTAAAAAACTAAACTGTGGCACCAAGCACCCCATCAAGCCTCTTCTTGAACACCTCCAATGAAGGTGACTCCACCACTTCCCCACAGGCAGCTGATTCCAGTGGGCAATCACTCTCTCGGTATAGAACTTCTTCCTAACATCCAGTCTAAACCTGCCCTGGCGCAGCCTGAGACTGTGTCCTCTTGTTCTGGTACTGGCTGCTGGGAAAAGAGACCAACCTCTGCCTGGGCCACAACCTCCCTTCAGGTAGTTGTAGAGAGCACAAGAAGTCACCCCTGAGTCTCCTCTTCTCCAGGCTTAGCAACCCAGCTCCCTCAGCCTCTCCTCATAGGGGTGTCTCCAACCCCCTCACCAACTTTGTTGCCCTTCTCGGACACGCTCCAGTAAGACAAATCCTTCCTAAACTGAGGGGCCCAGAACTGGACACAGTACTCAAGGTGCGGCCTAACCAGTGCAGTGTACAGGGGCAGAATGACCTCCCTGCTCCTGCTGCCACACTGTTCTGATGCAGGCTTTCATTTCTGTTCATTTTGTGCTGTGCTGTTCTGACCAACCAATGCATGGAAAAGTTACAATTCAGTCACTTTTCAGTTTTATTGCATTTTCAATCAGGACAGTTATACTGAAGCCTGCTTTCTACTTTTAGACACTTCTGGATTTTTGTTTTTTCTTTTTTCCCTAATCTGCAATGATACAAAATGTCCAGCCAACACTTCTGAGCTTCTGCTGAAATGCTGAGGACATTTGGACTTTGAAAATACTCAGTGCAACCAAGAGGACAAATATTTCACAGGACTGTGTCCAAGATGTCAACAAACATTTCGATGAAAGCAAATTCTGCACTTTGAACGAAACAAACATTCCCACATTAGAACGAAAGCTACTGCAGTTAAAATATGTCAGAACTCACCCATATACCTGAGAGTACTTTGCCCTTCTTTCTTGGGCCACAAACCCTTGCCATTTTCCCACTAACAGCACACATTCACTGAGTGCTTCAATGTGGTTCAAGCTTCTGAAGGAAAGCTTGCTTTCCCAAGCAGTCCTAGTACAGGCTTTATGCTGGAGTTCTCCACTGCTGAGACTGAAGTGCTAGGGACTGCAATCTATATTTTAAATGGCTCATATATATACCCCAAACAACAAACCTGTGCACTTAGCACCCAGCTGACCAAAGTATGCTACCAGCATACTGTATCCCAACAAGACAGGCTCTGTCATGGCTTTTATTTAACTTAAGCTCTGAATCTCGGGCTCCTCTAACAGCAAGTCAGTCGCAGCAGTGCAAGACCAGTGCTGAAA
>CM037631.1:17943417-18026488 GCA_015227895.2 Colaptes auratus
CCATCAACCAATCCAACCCACCTAAAAACAATACACGTACCATACAGTACAATACAGTACAAAAGAGTACAATACAGTTACAATACAGTACAATACAACCCACCTAAACAACTAAAAAAAACCTAAACCCTGGCACCAAGTACCCCATCCAGTCTCCTCCTGAACACCTCCAATGATGGTGACTCCACCACCTCCCCAGGTAGCTGATTCCAATGGGCAATCACTCTCTCTGTATAGAACTTCTTCCTAACATCCAGCCTAAACCTCCCCTGGCACAGCCTGAGACTGTGTCCTCTTGTTCTGGTACTGGCTGCCTGGGAGAAGAGACCAACCTCTGCCTGGCTACAACCTCCCTTCAGGTAGTTGTAGAGAGCAATAAGGTCGCCCCTGAGTCTCCTCTTCTCCAGGCTAAGCAACCCCAGCTCCCTCAGCCTCTCCTCATAGGGCTTGTGTTCCAAACCTCTCACCAACTCCCTTCAGGGAGTTGTAGACAGCAATAAGGTCTCCTCTGAGCCTCCTCTTCTCCAGGCTGAACAACCCCAGCTCCCTCAGCCTCTCCTCATAGGGCTTGTGCTTGAGGCCTCTCCCCAGCCTCGTTGCCCTTCTCTGGACATGTTTAAGAGTCTCAATGTCCTTCTTAAATTGAAGGGCCCAGAACTAGACACAGTACTCAAGGTGTGGCCTAACCAGTGCGGAGCATAGGGGCACAATGACTTCCCTGCTCCTGCTGGCCATCAGTCCATCTCTACATATATCAAAACCAGAATATATGATGCCAGGGTTTAATTCTTATTAGATACAAGCAACCTTGAGCCAGATGTTATCAGATATGGCACCACAGAAAAAAAATTAAATTCACCATAGTTCTGCCTAAAACTGTGCTCTGGTCAGTTTTCACCATAAATAAATAAATAAATAAATAAGAGAAACAGTAAATGATCCTTTATTGCTTTTGAAGCTCAAAAATAACAGTCACAGGCCCCTTCACTCTTTCCAGGTTGAACCCTTGCCCGAAAGAGGAAAAATGTTAAAGTTCACATATTTGAAATGAGAAAGAAAAGCAAAACCTTCAGCTTGGCAGAACAGATCTGAAAAGAGGATTAATGGCAGATTTGGTGTCAAAATTGTATTTTTATGCTTTCTATTTTTTTGGAAAGAATTCCAGAGACCTTTTTTTCCCCTCATTGGTTTTTTGTACTTCCAAGCTACTTCAGCCATTCTGGTGAGTTTATCTCAGACTTTTCCATGGAAACCATGGAAGAATAGTCCCCCAAAGCATAACATTTTAACCCTTTCCTGGTTTCAGGAGTTCAGAGGTCCTGCTTTACAGAAGACACTCAAGGGTACTGAAGAGTAAGATGGAATGGCAACAACTATTTTCAGGCTCCCTAGGGTGAAAGCTCATGGTTTTCTTTATAGCTCAGAGTGTAATTAAGAAAATACCACAACTATGACCTTGAACATCTTCTAGTATAAACTATAATTAAATAAGTGATATCTTTGGTAAATAACAGCTGCATGGTGTGTTACTAAAATCAGTTGTGAATAGTGTTAGTGTGTTATTTAGACAGCTCTGCACTACTGTCCTATCAGCTGCCAGCCTCTGTTGATTTACTTGATCTAAAGTCATTAATTTTTGTATTCTCAGGGTGTTTGTTGTCTCACAACAGCTCCACATTTCTCAGACCTTAACTTCTGATTTGTCACTAAAACCAACTTCCAAGATTGTAAACCTTATGAGATGTCATGAACACTGATTTGCTCCATGCTCAGCTCAGATCTGTCCTCCGCTTACAGCTGAAGCTGGTCAGCTGCAAAGACTAATGAAATGCTGGACTCAACTATGGTGGAAGGGGAGCAGAGATCAGCTTATGGAAGCTGTAGGAGCATGAAAGGAACCACACTGAGACATTTCACCCCATCTCCTTCCCACATAACCAAATTTGCCAAACCACTCCTTGCCCTTTCAGTGCACAAGACCGGGGTCAGCATTTTGGAGCCACGACCCTCACTGTGCTCCTCAAAAGCATCATGGCAACAAATGGGATGGAGCATGCTATGGCACCGACTGCTCACATCCACACTCCCTCTCTGAATTCCAGGTCAGTATATACTTTAAAAATCCACACTGACTAGAGCAAACACTACTGAGATCTTTGCAGCAAATATCTGGCAAGGAGAAGGCACCCTCCCTCTCTCCCTGGCTGTGTGCAGCAGGGTCAGGGCTGGCACTCACTGACAGAAAGCAGTGTAGGAAAACCTAAAATCCCAGCAGACCCACAGGTCACAGCCTGCCAAGGGTTTGTCTGATACACAGCTGCAAGGTAAAGGCAGTGAATTTTCCTGATTCATTCACTTTAATTAAGGGACTGGTAACCCCCCACCTGCCAATTCAAGTCCACCCATATACACATTTATTTGGTTATTTAATGCATAAAGACTAAAATAAAATGCCTTTTTGTTGTTGTTGTTCCTACTTTTCAGTGGATGCAGAGAAGCATTCTGTCAAGAAAGAAACAAATGCTCCAGTAAACCCATCTCAATGGACAATTTATTTCTTCAGTGCAGCATTTAAGTAATAAAGAAAGAATAAACATAAAATTCTCCTAAGAAATAAAACGAAAACACCCTTAAAAGCCACTTTCCAAGGCATATTAGGATGCTAATAAACTCCTATCAGACACTTACAAATGAAGCTCACTCACCAAATTTATTTTCATAAAGC
Organism: Colaptes auratus; assembly: GCA_015227895.2. Classification (NCBI taxonomy): domain Eukaryota; kingdom Metazoa; phylum Chordata; class Aves; order Piciformes; family Picidae; genus Colaptes; species Colaptes auratus. The sequence goes on from CM037631.1 coordinate 17,946,143, forward strand.
ATTAAGACAGCCTAGAAACAGATCACTCGCTTGCATAAATCAGCATCCTTACAGTGATTAAAGCTGTTATATCAGCTGAGGATCTGACCAGAGTAGCAGATGAAAAGGGAAAGGAGAAAAAAAACACCAACCCCAAAATTTAAAAGCAGGATGTAGAATGTGAGAAGAAGTAAATGCCCAGTGCAGTAATACATTAAACTCATGAGAAAGTGAACTAAACCGTCTCATAGAGATATCAGGGAAAATGCAAGGTGTGCCTCTCCAAGCTATTAATTAGAATTGAAGAGATAAGAGATGCTATTCATTCAAAGGCTTAGACGGGGAGGGGAAGATTCCTATTTATATCAAAATGGTATGAGTTCTTTGATCCAAAGGAAAGCATTTCATTTTCATGTATTTCTAATCTGGAGGTGCTGGAGCATGTCCAGAGAAGGGCCACGAGGATGATCAGAGGGCTGGAGCACCTCTCCTAGGGAGAAAGGCTGAGGGAGTTGGGGCTGTTCAGTCTGGAGAAGAGAAGGCTCCGAAGAGATCTTATTGTGGCCTTCCAGTATCTGAAGGGGGCCTACTAGAAAGTCGGGGAAGGACTTTTTAGGGTATCAGGGAGTGACAGGACTAGAGGGAATGGAACAAAAGTAGAAATGGGTAGATTCAGATTGGATGTCAGGAAAAAGTTCCTCCCCATGAGGGTGGTGAGACACTGGAACAGGTTGCCCAGGGAGGTGGTAGGAGCCCCATCCCTAGATGTTTTCAAGGCCAGGCTGGATGTGGCTCTGAGCAACCTGATCTAGTGTCAGGTGTTCCTGCCCGTGGCAGAGAGGTTGGAACCAGATGATCCTTGAGATCCCTTCCAACCCTAATAATTCTATGATTCTATTGCAAGACACCAATTTTTTTTTGTCATTGCTGAATTATCTTCTGGACATAAAAGTAAGGGCCGAATGCAGCCAGTTCTGTGAATTCATGCACTACTTGTCACATTTTTAGTGGGGTTATAATTTGGTGAGGTCAGGAAAGCACCCTTGAAAGTCTCACACAGCTGCACTGGGGACTTTCATATGACCCAAGAGAAAACCAACTCATCAACCACTGCAAATCAGTACTGTTCAGATGACTAAATGGACCTGACCTGATTATTGTCCTGGAGCTGGGGCTGAACAATAAACACGCAGCAAAGCCAGCTGTTCATTGTCAGGAGAGAGCAAAGGAAAACAGCCCCTTATCAAGATGCAGTGATCACTGCCTTCATCCACACAACATAATTCCTGTTATGTTTTTTTTTATTTCCTGGTCACACCTTTTAGACAAAATTTCCACTACTGCACAGAAAGGTACCACACAGATCTTGAAGTAAGATTTGACATTAAGCTGTATAGTGCAGCACTGATAAAATTACTCAGCTGCTATACATACTAGAATAGAACACAATTAACCAGGTTGGAAATCGCCTTTGAGATCATAGAGTGCAACCTATCGTCCAACACTATCTAGTCAACTAAACCATGGCACTAAGTGCCCCAACCAGTCTCTTCCTAAACACCTCCAGTGATGGTGACTCCACCACCTCCCTGGGAAGCCCATTCCAATGGCCAATCACTTCTTCCTAACATCTAGCCTAAATCTCCCCTGGCACAGCTTGTGACTGTGTCCTCTTGTTCTGTCACAGCTTGTCTGGGAGAGAAAACCAACCCCCACCTGGTTACAACCTCCCTTCAGTAGATGGGAGGTTACAACCTCCCTTCAGTAGTTGTAGATGGCAATAAGATCTCCTCTGAGCCTCCTCTTCTCCAGGCTAAGCAACCCCAGCTCCCTCAGCCTCTCCTCACAGGGCTTGTGCTCCAAACCCCTCACCAGCTTTGATGCCCTTCTCTGGACACGTTCCAGCAACTCAACATCTTTCCTAAACTGAGGGGCCCAGAACTGGACACAGGACTCAAGGTGTGGCCTAACCAGTGCTGAATACAGGGGCAGAATGCTCCTGCTGGCCACACTGTTCCTGATCCAGGTCAGGATGCCATTGGCCTTCTTGGCCACCTGGGCACACTGCTGGCTCATGCTCAGCTGCTGTCAGCCAGTACCACCAGGTCCCTCTCTGCCAGGCTGCTCTCCAGCCACTCTGACCCCAGCCTGTGCTGTCAATTTTTAAAAATTAGTGTAATCTATTGAACATTCTGTTACTGACAAACATGTAGATAGTTTCAGGCCCCTTAATTAAAAATTCACCTATAATCTTGCAAATAGTAGATTCTTAGGCATCACATTTGACTTCCTTGTTGTTATGTTTTGTTTGTTTTCTCCTTGTTTCGTCTGAAATATTTCCATACAGTACTGAAAGGACTACTTTTTGAGAAGCAAGTCATGAAAGTAATGCCAACTAGTCATTAAAAGCCTAGGAATCAATTCAATATGTGTTGAGTTCTTCACATCCTCCAAATACACGCTGCTGCTTGCATCAAGATGCAAAATTATCAGTTAGTCAAATAACAGTTAGTCAAGAAATCCAAGGGAAGAAGGAGACAGCTCAAAATGGGAAAGAAAACAAAGGTTTGGATGACATGACTCCAACAACAGCACCTTGATATAAGGAATATTAACAGGACAAAAATCAAGTCAGCTGCAGGTTTGAAATAGAATAGAATAGAGTAGAGTAGAGTAGAGTAGAGTAGAGTAGAGTAGAATAGAATAGAATAGAATAGAATAGAATAGAATAGAATAGAAGTAGAGTAGAATGGAGTAGAATAATCCAGCTTGGAAGAGACCTTCAAGATCATCACGTCCAACCCATCATCCAACACCACCTAATCAACTAAACCATGCAACCAAGCACCCAAATTAGACAAACAATGAAAAGAGAAATTTAAAATTTGAGGATTTCTTCTTAGTTGAGGTTGAACAGTGGGGATGGAGGAAGAAAAGTTTGCAGAGAATGAGTTTCTACCAGAACATAATGGACAGCTGGTTACGAGGAAGCCTGCAGACGTATTTTCTCTCAGACACTAAAGGAGCAAGAGGTAGAGACTGTCAAAGCGTTTGACGTTACCGTAAATATCTAAGGTTAGTGGAAGGACATTAAAGGCACTACTCTCCAAATGCAGTAGTGGCAGATAAGAGAAGGGAATTTTCTTGGCTGTTGGAAAAGATAAAAGACATTGGCATCATCATAGTGGAGCAATATTATTTGTATGCAGCAACTTCCTGCAAGCTAAGACCAAAGCTCTGTTATGGCAGGTGATGAATACAAAGGGAAACAGACTCTAGCCCTAATAGGCTATGTATTGAATACATATCACCAAGGGAATCTAAATTAGCTTGGGATTCAGACAAAATTTACAATTCAGAGGGAATGAACACTGGATTGCTTTGTCATGAGAATCAATACATTTGTCATTACTCATATTCTTCATAACTGCAATTGTGGCTGGATCAAATAATACCTCTTGGCCATCATACTTGTACTACAATTCTGGCAGAACTGGATTTCTGAACTCCATCAACACTTAACATAACGCTTCTGTCTCTCTTAGGTGCCTGGGAGCACTGAATCTTCTGCAAGACTCCACCCTCCATGTTCTGCCATACCCCACATCCAGGAGGTCCCAAACACCTACTAGCTGAGTACAAACTACTCCTGATCCTGTGTTTGTAAGAGCAAATTGCAACAGCTTTTTACCAGGCACTTCATGGAGCACTGTGTACCGTGATAGAAGTCAAAATGTTGATAGTTTGAATTTCTCTACATGCACAATAATGTATTCACAGCCATTTTTTTGAGAATCTGCACACACAGCTAAGACATTTCTGCATGCATGCCTCTGGTAATTTTTTTCCCCCTAAATGAGCAAGTCTATGATTAAATTATAATAGTTTTCTACATGGCTTTCTTACTGTTTAGACTGATTGATAGAATATATTTTACTCCACTTGAAAAAGCTCTCTTACTGAAAGTAAATAGTGATTAAAGAAAGCATAAACATTGCTTCAGTCAGAATTAAAGCCACTTCAGCTACTTTTGTAGCAACTACAGAAAGAAGCAACACAGACAGGGTGCTGCTATGGCACAGAAACTGTTTGTGGCAGGAGTATTTTTTAAGTGTCCTCATATTTTCACAGGAAGTAGACTAGGCCTGGATCTCAGTATGTTTTATTATCCCCCCCTCACTGCCATTTCCAGATTGAATAAAAGAAACCAAGCAGACAGAAACTGAAAAAGAAAAAGCTCAAACCATGATCAAGTTGCAATTAATTATTATGAAAGACTCCTTTGTTAAAATATCCTTTCTTCTAGACCCTGCTTGTCATTAAAAAGGGAATTGATTATTATTATTATTACAGAAGGCAGCTAGGGGCTTAAGCACATTCTGCATGAAAAGTAGAAATCTGGAGAGAAAAGCCCCTACTATTTTTGCCAAGTAGAATTAGGGGATGATGGTATTTGTGGCTGTTCATGTTGCCTTTCTCTTAAGTCATTATCTTATTCTCCTTGAAGCTGTGCTAGTTTCATCAGTAACAGGCTTAAGCTCCAGCTTTTAATTCATACTGGATTTTGTTTCTGTGTTTCTTTTCGCCCATCCCTTTTTCATGTCTGAGAAAGACGTTAACCACATAAACAGATGGGATTTTGCCACACTAGTTAACATGTTGATCAGTCACATCATCTGCTGTGTGAGCCATCCTTGCCTTCCCTCCCCTCCTTCCACAAACACACAAAGAAAATCACCAGACTGTTTGTATATCCTTGATTCCAATGAGAGGCAACACATTTCCCACCTTGCTCTCCACTTAAAACATATAAAGGTCTACACAAGATCTTTGCACCTAACTTAACCATGGGTACATAATGTTCACAAAACCCCCTGGTGCCAACTTCTGCTGTGTGGCATAAGAACCGGGACATACTTGCCCACAGCTTCTTGGAAGTCTTCCTCCGGGGCTGGCAAAGATCCACATCACAACCATCTCAGGACACCTTCAGTGATGGGATGTCTCTTTACAACATGGCTGTTGCTCTTAATTTATTATGTCAGAGACTTTTAGTCCTGAAGATTCAAAGCATTTCCTGAGCTAGGCACCATATGGTTATGCAAAATCCTTCTGCAAAAGCTTCAGCAGTGACAATGGACAGGATAGGAAAAGAAATGGAGAAGGAGCACAAAACACCCAAATCACTGCAGCAATGATAAGCCACAGAAAAATAAACAAAACGCAACAGTCACAGCACATTCACATATATTACTCATTATATGCCTACTGTTTGCCAATAGAAAAACATTACATGGCCTGAGGGTGGAAAAGGAAGTTTGCAAGAAAAGGTAAAAGTTTTTAATTGGACTCTCTGAAATGGCTTTAAAAAAACAAAACTCCTTTGGGCACAAAGTATTTTCATTGGTCCTCTCTTTGTGGCTGATTTCTGTAGATGAGGTTTAGAATTGGATTTTTCAAGACTTCATTCTTACAAGAGACTTGTAAGTAGAATAGAATAGAATAGAATAGAATAGAATAGAATAGAATAGAATAGAATAGAATTAACCAGGTTGCAAAAGACCTTCAAGATCATCAAGTCCAACCTATTGCCCAACACTGTCTAATCAACTAAACCATGGAGCCAAGTGCCTCGTCCAATCTCCTCTTAAACACCACCAGTGATGGTGACTCCACCACCTCCCTGGGCAGCTCATTCCAATGGCCAATCACTCTTTCTGTCAAGAACTTCTTCCTAACTTCCAGCCTAAACCTCCCCTGGCACAGTTTGAGACTGTGTCCTATCGTTCTGGTGCTTGTTCTGTCACAGCTTGTCTGGGAGAAGAGACTAACCCCCACCTGGCTACAGCCTCCCTTCGGATAGTTGTAGACAGCAATAAGGTCTCCTCAGTACAGAAAGGTCTCCTCAGTACAGAAAGTGCAGATGAAATATACTGTCCAGACTACTGGGACCAGAGCTGGTCTCCTGGAAGTGAACACCTTGAGGAAAATGGAGAAGGGCCAAATCACTCCTGACAATGGCTTACTTCCTGCATGCAAACAAGACTTTGCAGCTGGACTTCAATTTTTTAAGGAACCCCACACAGAATCACATCTACTTTATTCCAGGAACTTTTTAGCAGCCATTAGCACACACAGATTGCAAAGCTCCTCTCGCAGCTGTGCTGCTGCTGCTCTGCAAAAGCGCGTAGGAAAGATGCGACTCGATCATTCCCTGCCTCATGAGCTGCTGTCTAATAAAAGCAGACGTTAATTTCAAATTTCATTCAGAGGACATGGGGGAGCAAAATCCATGTTTTGCCAAATGGATCAAGGAAAACAACTCCTTGGCAAAGGACGTGTGTTTTTCAGACTCATGTGGCCATTGCAAATGCGACTGAAGTCAATGCAAAAACTCCCTTGGGGTCTTGATAGAATCAAACAAGATGGAAACACCCCCACAGACACACACCTCCCCAAAACTAATCAAATACAAAATGAGACCCTTGAACATGAAGCACATTTAAAATGCAAGCAACATACACCTCATAGTCTCTGTGAGAATCAGAGAAAGGCACACAAGGTCCTTTCAGAATGCACGCATTTTAGTGAGATCATTTTGTGAGCCATCAAGATTTGAACTATCACTTCTGTTTAATGTCTGAGAGAACTATAGCATCTACTATTTAAACATCAAAGGAGTTGAGCATAACCCAGCAAACCAGTACATCTTTAAAGGGAGAAGAAACAGTATTTTCAATACACTGAAGATTTCTCTGCATTATACAATACAATACAATACGCCAGGTTGAAAGAGACCTTCAAGATCATCGCGTCCAACCTGGCACCACAGACCTCATGACTAGACCATGGCACCAAGTGCCATGTCCAATCCCCTCTTGAACACCTCAAGGGATGGTGACTCCACCACCTCCCTGGGCAGCACATTCCAGTGGCCAATAACTCTTTCTGTGAAGAACTTTCTCCTCACCACAAGCCTAAACTTCCCCTGGCACAGCTTGAGACTGTGTCCTCTTGTTCTGGTGCTGGTTGCCTGGGAGAAGAGACCAACCCCTCACCTGCCTACAACCACCCTCCAGGCAGGTGTAGACAGCAAGAAGGTCTCCCCTGAGCCTCCTCTTCTCCAGGCTAAACAATCCCAGCTCCCTCAGCCTCTCCTCATAAGGCTGTGCTCCAGGCCTCTCCCCAGCCTCATTGCCCTTCTTTGAACACATTCACATGTCTCAATGTCCTTCTTAAACTGAGGGTCCCCAAACTGGACGGAGGACTCATGATGTGGCCTAACCAGTGCTGAGTCGAGGGGCAGAATGAATTCCCTGCTCCTGCTGGCCACACTATTCTTGATGCAGGCAAGGATGCCATCCTCATATTATGAAAAATCACTGACATGTGAGCGTGATACACAATCTAAGAGCATGACCTTGCTTCTCATCAGGACAAAATGTTCTGTGTAATGCTCATTAATTTCTGCTAGGAAGAAGTCAAAGACAGTGCTATTTTGGACTTAGCTCCATGACCAAAATGTGAAAATCGTAAGTGTAGCATTGCCTTAAGTTTACTTGCGTTCTGTGACTGGGATCAAATGATTCTGAACATTCTTCTGATAACAATCATGGTCTTTTGCAACTTTTTTGATGATTACTTCCATGTCTGGATGTTGCAATTATAGTAAGAAAAAGAGACTCAGAACTGACCTGGGACTCAAGATCCAAACTCCAATGCACTCTCTCCCATGGGGTTTAGAATATAATAGAATTAACCAGGTCAGAAAAGATCTTCAAGATCATCGAGTCCAACCTATCACCCAACACCATCTAATCAACTAAACCATGGCACCAAGCGCCCCAACCAGTCTCTTCCTAAACACTTCCACGGATGGTGACTCCACCATTTCCCTGGGCAGCACATTCCAATGGAAAATCACTCTTTCTATGAAGAACTTCTTCCTAACATCCAGCCTAAACCTCCCCGGCACAGCTTGAGACTGTGTCCTCTTGTTCTGGTGCTGGTTGCCTGGGAGAAGAGACCAACCCCCATTTGGCTACAACCTCCCTTCAGGTATTTGTAGACAGCAATAAAGTCTCTGAGCCTCCTCTTCTCTAGGCTAAGCAACCCCAGTTCTCTCAGCCTCTCTTCATAGGGCTTGTGCTCCAAACCCCTCCCCAGCTTTGTTGCCCTTCTCTGGACACCATCCAGCAACTCAGCATCTTTCTTGAATTGAGGGGTCCAGAACTGGACACAGGACTCAAGGTGTGGCGTAACCAGTGCTGAGTACAGGGGCAGAATGACCTCCCTGCTCCTGCTGGCCACACTATTCCTGATCCAGACCAGGATGCCATTGGCCTTCTTGGCCACCTGTGCATACTGCTGGCTCATGTTCAGCCTACTATCAACCTGTACCCCCAGGTTCCTCTCTGCCTGGCTGCTCTCCAGCCACTCTGACCCCAGCCAGTAGCACTGCATGGGGTTGTTGTGGCCAATGTGTAGAATGCACACTTAGATGCACTTAAGAGACACTTAAGATGCATTAAGAGGCACTTAGTTTACTTCAGTGAGGTCTTTGTATAATACCAAATTTCCATAAAGCAAACAAATATTTAAGAATTATTGGGTTGTTTATAACAATTGACTAGCTTTATGGAGTATATAGATACATAATTTTCCAAAGAGAATAAACTAGTAGCAAGCAACACCTAGACCAGTATTGATTTTTCAAACTGCATTTTATATGCATCACTAAAGCAAAAGCTAGTGAAAACTATCATGGAAAGAAAGCTGGATAAGGGATGGACAGAGAATTAGACTCCCTCTTCAAGTCTCTCAGTTGTTCTTAAAGGTGCACACACACACTACACTGAGAGAGGCCTTAAGGGTACACAGGTCTGTCCTGTTCAGAAAGTCCATGGATAAAGATGGAATAAAATAGCTTGAGAAAAATCAGTAAAGTTTGGGATTCTCTCTTCCCAAATGTCATCAAAGGGGTGTTTTCAGGATCATAGGTTGTTAAGGGTTGGAAAAGACCTTTGAAGATCATCAAGTCCAACACCCCTGCCAGAGAAGGACAATAGAATATAGCACAGGTCACACAGGAACACATCCTCATGGGTCTTGAAAGTCTCCAGAGCAGACTCCTCAACCTTCCTGGGCAGCCTGTTCCATTTCTCTATGACCCTCACAGTGAAGAAGTTCCTCCTCATGTTGAGGTGGAACCTCCTGTGCTGTAGTTTATATCCATTACACCTTGTCCTATCACAGGATAGAATAGAATAGAATAGAATAGAATAGAATAGAATAGAATAGAATAGAATAGAATAGAATAGAATAGAATAGAATTAACCAGGTTGGAAGAGACCTTTGAGATCATTGAGTCCAACCTGTCATCCAACACTATCTAATCACCTAAACCATGCAATGGAGTAGAGTCTGTTCCCTCTCTCTTGACACCCAGCCCTCAGATACTTATAAACATTTACTAAATCTCCTCTCATACTTCTTCTCCAGCCTAAACAGCCCCAGGTCTCTCAGTCTCTCCTCACAGAGCACATGCTCCAGCCCCTTAATCATCCTGGTAGCTCTCCGCTGGACTCTCTCCAGCAGATCCTTGTCCCTCTTGAACTGGGGAGCCTAAAAACTGGACACAATATTCCAGGTGAGGTCTCAGGGGAAGAGGACTTCCCTTGAGCTGGACACACTCTTCTTAACACACCCCAGGATCGCATTGGCCTTCTTGGCCACAAGGACACATTGCTGGCCCATCAATAACTTGTTATCCACCAGGATTCCTAGGTCCTTCTCCACAGGGCTGCTCAGAGCAGCTGTCAGGTCTCTCATAAATAAATTAATCAATAAGCTAATCATGACAAACCCAAATAATTGTCTAAATCGATGAAAAACAGGTCACACTCACAATGTCACAAAACAAAAACAGAAAGGAAAATAAATGAGGACAAGGGACAGGTACTGATATCTATTCAAGAATCAACAAATATATTATGGCAAACATTTAATAAATGATAAAATTAGAAGGGAGCATCATGAACATGCATTATAAATTGCAGCAGAATACAGGCTACAGCCCAAAGTAAAAATGTATTGCACAAGAAACAAGGGTTCTGGGAAGAGCAGAACAAATGAAAAGTGGTTTCATACTTGCTCAGCTTCTGAGATATTCTGTTGTCTTTATATTTCTCCTTACAAATCTTATCCCGTAGACCACTCCAGCCAACAGGTCTCGAAGATGTTATGGCTGCAGCATTTAACTGTCAAGTTCAAGATCATGCAGTAAGACAGTGGTAGAATGGGTAGAACGATGGGTAGAACAATCTAACATGAACAGCAAGTACCTGACCTCCATCCAGGACAAGAGCTCATGGTGGGAATTTTTCAAGGCCAATCCTATGCTCAGTTTCAAATTGAGTGAATGAGATCATCTGTGGGAATCAGATGATGCCAAAATTGCCTTTTTTAAACCTTAAATGTGAAGATCAGAGCTAAGGTGATGGTTGATAAAATGTGTACACACATATTGTGGCAATCAATACCCACATACGGGAAAGAGGTATAGCTCCTTGGATCCTTACAGGGAAATGCTAATAACTAGGGATGTCTCCCTGCTTGACTCCAGCAGCAATATGGAGTATATGTTCATGGATCAGATTTCTTCTAGATGCTTCCAGGGACAATGAGCACAACTAACTGAAGCTGCCATGAAAAAAGTAATGGCATGCTTTCCCCACTAAATTCAGGCATGAGCTTAATTCTTCAAATGCTCAGTCAAAGCTGCTGAGGACTACTAGCTCCTGTTGGCTGCAGAGGATGCAACCTGATGTCAGGGATTGTACAAGGTATTTAAATTAGCAATCTTTCAAATCAGCAAAACAGTGAATGGAAAAGGAATGTGGAGAAGGATTTCCCAGGTGCATTAATGTCTGGCCTTGTCTTTTCCTAAAATTATTATACAGCAAAGCAGTCAACATCTTTCCTTCAGGTTCAGCCAGGGTGATAGCGTATTCATGTGTCTGACAGATAGGAGGATCATTACTTGTCATCATTCATTATGGATCCCAACCACATTTCCCACACTCTGTTTTGAAAGTACCTACATATTGAAAAAGCAGATAAATAGATGAGCAATTATATAAATTTATTCCACTCTGATTCCTAAGCATTGGAAAGGAACGTGTTTGTCAATGCTCATTCAGTTGATGGAAAAGGTCAATGTGTGTATGTGGTGGTTTAAGCCTTTACTGGAGTTTAATCTACCAAAAAATTAATCTGGAGTTGGTTTGGAAGTAGAAGAAGTAAACTTTTTTAAATAAATAAATAAATCTCTATATATAACAGGGAGGGTTTACAAGGGTAAGGAACAAGGATGAATAGGATAAATATACAAAACCAAATTTGGATGGCCTTGTATCTCCCTCAATGTATGTGGGTTTCATAGAATCATAGAATCAATAAGGTTGGAAAAGACCTCGAAGATCATCAAGTCCAACCTGTCACCCAAGGCCTCATGACTACTAAACCATGGTACCAAGTGCCACGTCCAATCTCCTCTTGAACACTTCAAGGGACGGTGACTCCACCACCTCCCTGGGCAGCACATTCCAACAGCCAACAACTCTTTCTGTGAAGAACTTTCTCCTCACCTCGAGCCTAACCATCCCCTGGCACAATTTGAGACTGTGTCCTCTTGTTCTGGTGCTGGTTGCCTGGGAGAAGAGACCAACCCCCTCCTGGCTACAACTTCCCTTCAAGTAGTTGTAGAGAGCAATAAGGTCTCCCCTGAGCCTCCTCTTCTCCAGGCTAAACAACCCCAGCTCCCTCAGCCTCTCCTCATAAGGCTGTGCTTGGGCCCTCTCCCCAGCCTCGTTGCCCTTCTCTGGACACATTCAAGAGTCTCAATGTCCTTCTTAAATTGAGGGGCCCAGAACTTGACACAGTACTCAAGATGTGGCCTAACCAGTGCTGAGTACAGGGGCAGAATGACTTCCCTGCTCCTGCTGGCCACACTATTTCTGATGCAGGCCAGGATGCCATTGGCCACCTTGGCCACCTGGCAAAGTCCATTAGAGAAGTGGCAGGGAGAAGATCAGGCCTGACCACGTGGCAGAACCAGGAGGGTCCTTTTGAACAGGCAAGGCAGGAGCAAAGAAAAAAGAATGGCTGCCCTGCCCTCCCCTTTATAGCTTTGCTGGACTGGAAGGGGTAGCAGAACAGACCAACTTCGACTTGGGGGACCCCTCCTCCCAGAAGGGAGAAAAAACACCCACCTGGATCAGGTTTCTTCTGTCCCCTGGGAGAAGCAGGGCTCTCTCAATCCTCCCCACCCCAGGGTGGTGTAACCCAGCACAGTGTAGAAGAAAGAGTTACTAATATAATATAATATGATATAACAGAATATGATATAATATAATATAATATAATATAATATAATATAATATAATATAATCTTAAAATATATATGTAATTTAACCTATAAAATAAATATATTATAATAAAGATATACTATATATAATATAATATAATATAATATAATATAATATAATATAATCTTTCTAATTTTAATGTACCCTTCACATGAAGTCCACATTTAGAAAACTGGGTCACCTGAGCATAATAATTACAGTATTAGGGAAAGAAAGGAGGATTAGAGCAAATAATCTATCCGTTTTGGTGGCAACACTAAAATGGTTTGTGCAATCTAGAAGATTTATTAAAGCAGCAATAGTAGCAGCAGACATGGAATAAGGACATCCATTACTACACAGGGAGGAAGGAGGTTTTGTGGGGGTCTTGAGGTGTTTTTTTCCCTCCAAATCCTCAGTTTTATGTAAGTAAAGAAGAAATTGCCAGTTCAGAAAGCAGATTATAGGGGAGACAGTTTTGTGTTACCCTATAAAAGAATTCCAAGGACCTTGCAGGATTTTACATTTGCAGCAGCAGCAACTTGGCTTTATAATGTAAGCCAGAGAAAACTGCTATGGGACCTAACAGCTGCTCCTTGAGATTCTGAAGGCATTCAGATCATACTTAGTCAGGAATATAGCATAGAAGATGTTTTTATTTTAAATAGACTATTTCATTAGTTTGTATTCAACAAAGCAGCATTTTTGACCTTGAGAGGCAGCTATTCATAGGGCTTCATCTACCCTCTGGCAGAGACTGAGGTGAAGAGAGTTCCTGCCATTTGCAAAAGAGTTCTGAAGTCCTTCAACAGCACTTGGTGCAATTGCTCATGACTCTGATGTGGATCTAAATGCCTGGAAGAAGACAAGCATCACTGTATTCTCTTTGTTTTCTAGTAAGTATGAATAATATATGCAAAAACCACTCCCTCCTCTCTCAGCGTTATCAGGCATAGCAGAGATAAGGTTGCAGCTTCTTTGATTGTCAAAAGCAAGGTAGCAGGCTATACTGTAATTGCAGCTTGTGCCCTGTGGAAGGGCTACGTGTAACCTTGCCAGCCCTGCAATGGACCAAGGGATGGCAGCACTCTGCCATCTACTCATTCGGTTTACTCTGGGCCTGAGAGGTCCAGAGTGCAGGTCAGCACGTTAACCCGGAAAGGCTGTCTTTGTGGAAGACTGCAGTCCTGCACACCCATGTCCATATGCACAGAAAGCAAACAACATTTCAGAGTGAAACTAAACACAGTGCTGGCTTTGAGTCAAGGAGCTCTGATATGCTATATTTAGGGGGAAAAAAAAGAAAAAGGAAAAAGAAAAAAGAAAAAAGAAAATCAAAAAGCCGCTTCTGAAGAGCTGTTCAGAGATACAAGGAAAAGATTTTTCCAGGTAAGAAATACCCAAAAGAAGAGGATCCATTTTTATGATTTCAGGAACAAATATGACCTTTATGGAAGCCTTCCTTTGTTCCTAAGGTAGAACTCTAATAAAAATGACTTTAAGTTTTATTACTCATGTAAGTCCTGTAAAGGTACCATAAAACTAAACACATGACAACCATTTATTCTGAAAGGCCACGCTCATAGTTTTCAGGGGCAAGAGTCTGAAATTCCTTGTTTGCCTGCTTTCCCTTGTTCAAGAGTAAGTTGCAGAGTCAATAGTGTGCCAAGCTCCTTACTGATGCAACAGCCACAAACCCTGTAAAAGTGCTGTACTTCTGAAGACTGAAAACCTTGTGCAGTATTAAACAGGAGTATATCACCAAACCAGACCTTGTCACAATGTTCACATACTTCTCTGCATACTTCTTCACACAACCTGACAGCAGTCATTAAGAGACAGTCACTGTCAGGCAGAAAGGCATCAAACATGTACTGAATACTCAAAACCTGGGATAATTAATTTCAGTTAATAGCTGGTAAATGCTGAGCCTTGCTGTATCCAGGGAAGTCAGATATCTATGTCAAAAGAAGTACTGATATGAAGAAAAAGAAATGGGTAGTCCCTTCCACCTCATTTATTGGAATCCCATTACCATATTTCTGGTCTATAGTTTTGGCAGCATTTTCTCATTCCAGATCCTGTATTTGTTATGCCATGCATATGAGGTATTGATTCTCTCTGGATAACTGGATATACTTTCACAGACATCTGAACAGATGAAATGTATCTTAAACTGTCATTTCTACTTGAATCACATGGGCTTGTGTACTATTCACACCCATCCTGAAACCTCATGCAGACATCGTTTCTCAGGATCAGGCCTTTGACCATATAATCTCATCTGTGTGTCACTAACCCACTCTGCTCTGCTCTATCAAATATAAGGTACCTGTCCTGACTTTCAAAGCCTGTAGAATTTATTATGGCTCACTCATAACTTCTGTGCAGTTCATGGTAACCATTGTTAGTCTGCCACTACCTTTCAAAGACTCATCAGCCCCTGAGGAACTTACTTATGCTTTCTTACGTTCTCCTGTACATAATACCTATGAAGATGTTATATGAATCAAGTCAGTCCAGCTGCTGGTTATTATGCTAATTTGTTTTAGAATCACAAAATCATAGAATAGTTTGGGTTGGCCTTTAAAGACCATCTAGTCTGACACCCCTGCCATGGGCATGGACATCTTTCATGGACCTCAAAGCCCCATACAGCATGACCTCTAGCACTTCCAATGAAGGGGACATTCATAACTTTTCTGGGCAGCCAGTTCCAGCATCTCACCACCCTTACAGGAAATTTCTTAATTAAGCTGAACCTTTTAAAGCCATTACCCCCTGATCTGTCACTACAGACCGTGGTAAGAAGTCTCTGTCATTCTAATAAACTTTTTTATATACTGAAAAGTCACAGTAAGGTCCCTCTGGAGCCCTCTCAGGCTTTCTTCACAGGAGAGGTGTTTCATGTTTCTGATAGTTTTTGTGGCTCTCCTCTGGACCCGCTCCCATGTATTCACTGTATTGAGGAATCCAGAGGTAAACTCATTACTCCAGGTGAGGTCTCACTAGAAGAGAGCAGAGCAGCAGAATCACCTTGACCTGCTGGCTGGCCACGCTTCTTTCAATGCAGCCCAGGATACAGTCAGTCTTCTGGGCTGTGAGTGCACATTGCCAGCTCATGTCCAATTTTTCATCCACCAGTATCTTCAAGTTCTTCTCTGCAGGGCTGCTCTCAACTGTTTGTGAACTTAGCCTGCCATTGTTTGCTTTGGACTCTCCATAGTCAAAGTAAACTGCTCTTCATTTTCATTCATGCAGCACTCAGGACAAAGAAGATATCAAACTCTATTGATGGCAGAGAATACGACTAAAATGTGACCTAAATAAATTTAAACCTAGGATGTGAACATGCTGAACAGGGTCATGTCTTTAATTATTAGCTGGCTGAAGGTATGGCAACTAACTAACCCTGCCACATAGGCTCCATTTACATTCAGCAGATTCAGAATCAGTCAAGATGTTTATCTGCTGGCAAGAACAGCTGAATTGTCTCAAATTAGGATGGCCATCATTTGGTATGGTAGTGATGACATCGTTGTAGAAGCAGCAGGCAAAGGCTCTGGCCTGTGAGTTTCTCCAGCTCCTCTCGGAGGACCCTGGGGATCACCTGCCCCTATTCACTGAGGATCTGCTCACACCTGCAGCTCAACAACCTGCAGGAACTTCCTAGTGTCAATCCTCATCACCACAGCCAGGTACTTTCACCAAGATTGTGACAGCATCTGGTTTCACTGAGAGGGATGAGGATCTCAGGGAGTGCTGCTGTTAAGTGGATGATCAGAGGGCTGGAGCACCTCTCCTATGAGGACAGACTGAAGGAGTTGGGGCTGTTCAGTCTGGAGAAGAGAAGGCTCTGAGGTGACCTCATTGTGGCCTTCCAGTATCTGAAGGGGGCCTACAAGAAGGCTGGGGAGGGACTTTTCAGGCTATCAGGGAGTGATAGGACTAGGGGGAATGGAATGAAGCTGGAGGTGGGGAGATTCAGGCTGGACATGAGGAGGAAGTTCTTTACCGTGAGGGTGGTGAAGGCCTGGAATGGGTTGTCCAGGGAGGTGGTTGAGGCCCCGTCCCTTGAGGTGTTTAAGACCAGGCTGGATGAGGCTCTGTCCAGCCTGATCTAGGGTAGAGTGTCCCTGCCCATGGCTGGGGGGTTGGAACTAGATGATCCTTGTGGTCCCTTCCAACCCTAACTGAAACTATGAAACTATGAAACTAAGTCTTAACCAGCTACTGGAATTTAACATCAGCTCTCTAACAAGAGCATCTAAGATTCGTGGCAAACCAGCTTGGCCTCCTGGCCTGTCTGCCCTGCTGTCAATATGCTGCCCTCACTGGAGTACCAGGAACTTCTCATACATATGGTTTATATTAAGTTTTAGCAAGAAGCACACAACTAAAACAGCCTGGAACTACTTTGGTCCCTCCTAACTGATGGTGGTGGAGGCAGGGAATAAAAACCCCCATATTTACTATTTTTCTTTTATTTGTGGACAAGACTGTATGTTTTGCTTTTTATCTTTCTGTTTGCTAACTCAAAATCAGAGACCCAGAAGTCTTGTGCCTCCCACAGACTTGACATCAGTTGCTACTGGCTGCAAGACTTGACAACACTGACAACTTTACCTGATTTTGTAGGCATGTGTTGTTTCTGCCTCCTTTTCAAAAACTGAAAGGCTTGACTGATGTTCATACCTCACTTGTAGGTATTTGTTTCTCCTTGTTCCTTACCCAAGGCCTCTCCAAGCTAGCACAGCTTAAAAGGAACAAAAAGGTTAGAGTAGGACTTGATTTAATTTCTTTTTTCCCCTGCCATCATTTGGTGCTGCTGTGGGACCAAACAAACCTTGGCTCTCTGGCCCTTTTTTAATAAGGATAAATGTGACTGCCAGCCCCCACACCACATGATCATCTTTTATATAAGAAAAAACGCCATCTGCATACATTTACATTTCATGAGACAAAGTGCCTAGCTCATCTAAAGTCTCTCCAGGGGTGTGCATCAGATATACCTCACCCTCGATTGCACAGCTATAGATAAAGTCACTGAACACTTAAACGCATTAGAAACAGACCTAAACAAAGCACACATGCACAAAAAGAAGCCCCTGACTGTTAGTGACCACTGCTGGCTGCGTTTAATGACAGGAGTGTGATTTCCAACTTCAAGCTGCCCATTTTGGGTATTCCAAGCACTGTGAAACAGGAGTCAGGAATCTGTGAGTGAACCACAAAACTCAAATGCTGTAGCAGCCAATGCTGCATGGGTGGACACTTCAGTTCACATGTGGGAGACAATATATGTGATGTGAGGCTGCACATCACACACTGCTTTATTTTCTTAATTATTTTCAATTGTATACAGTAATACAATACAATAGAATAAACCAGGTTGGAAGAGACCTTCAAGATCATCGCATCCAACCCATCAACCAATCCAACCCACCTAAACAACTAAACCATGGCACCAAGCACCCCATCAAGTCTCCTCCTGCCTGAACACCTCCAATGAAGGTGACTCCACCACCTCCCTGGGCAGCCCATTACAATGGGCAATCACTCTCTCTGTATAGAACTTCTTCCTAACATCCAGCCTAAACCTGCCCTGGCACCGCCTGAGACTGTGTCCTCTTGTTCTGGTACTGGCTGCCTGGGAGAAGAGACCAACCTCTGCCTGTCTACAACCTCCCTTCAGGTAGTTGTAGAGAGCAATAAGGTCATCCCTGAGTCTCCTCTTCTCCAGGCTAAGCAACCCCTTGTTCTAAACAACCCTCTTGTTCTGGTACTGGCTGCCTGGGATGGAGGATCAGAGCAGTCACTCCTGAGCAGTCCCTTCCTCCTGGTGCATGCTGGTAAATATGGTGCCTTATACAAATGAGTGGTTCCCTAGGTCACTCTGTGAGTGGGGATATCATGGATAGCACATGCAGCCCAGTATACCCCATGGAAGCCCTGCCACCATGAGGCAGAGCCTTCTTCAGCCTCAACCAGGAGGTGTTCTGCATGGCTGCAAAGGAGATCTGAGGAGTATTCACTGAGAACAGACAAACACACCGCTTTTCTTTCTGGTAAGTATTGGAAGAGCACATCAAAAAGACTTTCTTAACAGAAATTCAGCCCCTCATCCCTACCACCAACCATGTCTCGACACATTTCAGGTCTCCATCAAAACAGCTGCTCATTGAAAGCCACAAAACTTATCAGCATCAGAAAAAAAAAAACACCCAACATTTTCTTTCTCTGTTTTATTCCCCCAAATGCCTAACATTTTATGGTCACCATTTTCCCAAAGAAAATAATTAAAATAATATGGCCTAAGGCAGATCTCCATCTTGGAAAAACTCATTACAAGCTGTCAAAGTGTAGCATAGTTATTAATCTCAAAAAAAAAAAAAAGGAAAGGAAAAAAAAAGGAGGAAATTAATGAGAACTTCATAAGAGATGTCATTCCTGTTTCATGGGACTGTGAGAAGAGCTCATCTGAACCAATCCTTCCTCCCAAAACAGGTCCCACCGTACAGTTTCAGATCAGTCCCAGAGTGTGCTCAGTGGCATCTGCTACCACTTGTCTTTGGGGGTACTGTGTCCAGTTCTGGGTTCCTCAGTTTAAGAAGGACATTGAGACTCTTGAACATGTTCAGAGAAGGGCAACGAGGCTGGGGAGAGGCCTCAAGCACAAGCCCTACGAGGAGAGGCTGAGGGAGCTGGGGTTGCTTAGCCTGGAGAAGAGGAGGCTCAGAGGAGACCTTATTGCTGTCCTGAACTACCTGAAGGGAGGTTGTAGCCAGGAGGGTGTTGGTCTCTTCTCCCAGGCAACCAGCACCAGAACAAGAGGACACAGTCTCAAGCTGCTCCAAGGGAAGTTTAGGCTTGAGGTGAGGAGAAAGTTCTTCACAGAAAGAGTTGTTAGCCACTGGAATGGGCTGCCCAGGGAGGTGGTGGAGTCACCATCCCTGGAGGTGCTCAAGAGGGGATTGGACATGGCACTTGGTGCCATGGTCTAGTAGTCATGAGGTCTTGGGTGCCAAGTTGGACTTGATGATTTGAGGTCTTTTCCAACCTTACTGATTCTATGATTCTATGATGGTTAGGATGTAAGCTCTCACTTCAGGCCATGGCAGTGAATTGATTTTAGCTTTAAAAGCAGATGGATATAATTAATAATCCTACAGATTATTATTTTTTTCAGAGCACTATAAAAGGTTCTCAAGGATCTCCCCTGATCCATCTCTAACATGGACCCCCTCTGCTTTGGTGTGCCATAAGGGTTTATCAGCACTCATCCAGGAAAACTGCATAACTGCGTCATGGCTCATCTCCAGTAATACAGCCAGATCCTGAAAGACTCACAATAAACCCCTTATCTCATGTCTCACAGTACACTGTTTCTTCCCCTCAACTCTGTTACTCCCTCTCATCCTCCTCTGTACCCATAAACACATATAACTGTGAGAGCATTTCTACACAGGCGAGTTTAACCTTGTATAAAATACAGACATTCTGTTAGTTACATCTAAAAAAAAACCAATCAGACAAAATTCATAACCTGAGTTACATTTAAAAGAAAGAAGCCCCAAATGAAATGTTTACCACATTATGTAAATCAGATTTCCCTGATTTTTAAACTGATTATACATGTACACAAAGAGGAGGCAAATACACATTACTGTCAGAGAAGACATCTCGAACTGAAAACTGCCTTCACATTTTGCTTCCTGCAAGGATATGTCTCTAAATGTTCTGAGCAGAAAAATCTGCATCACCAATATACTGCAATTTCAAATGATTCTGGTTTTTGAAATATTGAGTCACTGAGTCCTCTGCCCTAGAAGGTCAATAATCTAAAAAGACAACATTTTGCCTTTTTAGGGCACTATATATCACAAGAAGCGTTGACAAAAGAACTTCACTGAAAGCCCTTGATGAAACATTCCTCTGGAAAAAAAGGCCAAAAAAAAAAATCAATAAAATCTTTGAAGTGTTGTTCTGAAGTACAACTGGTCTCATTTTCTGATGTGCCAGCATAAAAGTGACTTCTGAGCAATTTTTGCAGAAAGGAGTAAGTAGGAATTGTCTAATTTGAAATGGAGGATATGATAAAATCAATAGAGAATTTAGATAATCTTTTAGACATAGGCCTTGAGGGGCAAATAAAAACAAACAAGTCCAGTAAACATATTTTTTTTTAATTAATGACAGAGCCAAAAGCTTGAAATCAGAGAGGTACATACTCAACATCTACCTGGAATTTTGGATGAAGGGACGAGGAATTTGAGATCCCAGTTCCCAGAATCCTGCCCATTTTCTTGAAAAGCGAGCTGAAGAAGTCTGCTGGTAGTGCCTGCAGCCTCCCCTGCAATCCCACTGAGGTCAGTGTGGCTCAGGAAGCTGACACACTTCCCAGAGGAGAAGGCACACCCAAGACCACAGCAGTCTGCTACAGCAGACATAGATGTCTGTCTGGGCTTAACTGATTCGTTTTTAACTCTATGCATCATTATCCTTTATTGCACTAAAACCCAGTGGAGTCCATGCCCATGCTGCATTCATCAACCTGTACAAAAGGCAAGAAGCTTCAGCAAATGCACACCAGGTACCTGCCTCAAACCTACTTTACCCCAGGACTTCTTTATGTATTTATTTACAGAGGTTGGTCTCTTCTCCCAGGCAACCAGCACCAGAACAGAGGACACAGTCTCAAGCTGCACCAGGGGAGGTTCAGACTGGATGTTAGGAAGAAGTTCTACACAGAGGGAGTGATTTGCCATTGGAATGGGCTGCCCGGGGAGGTAGTGGAATCACCATCATTGGAGGTGTTCAGGAGGAGACTTGATAGGGTGCTTGGTTGCATGGTTTAGTTATTAGGTGGTGTTGGATGATAGGTTGGACATGATGATCTTGAAGGTCTCTTCCGACCTGGTCTGTTCTATTCTATTCTATTCTATTCTATTCTATTCTATTCTATTCTATTCTATTCTGCTTGCTGCAGATTGCTTTGTGATATACTTTACTTGGAAAATTGAATACAAAGATGGTGGTAAGAAATAAGAACTGCCCACAACACAGTCAGCTTATTCTACCCTTCACTGGAGTGCTAATGACATCTATGGAATTGCACAATTGAGGTTAATCCTAACCAAGGATTAATAATTTCAAAGCCCATAAAGACTATTAGAGTAATTAGGGCCTGCCAAATGACAGTATTACCTAACAGGGTTGCAAAAGCTGTTGTCATCCTTTCTCAAATAAAAATGTCTACATTACTACATGCAATGGAAGGTGTACAGCTCACCATTCTCTTCAGATATTCAGCAACATCTTCTGTTTCCAGGGACATCAGAGCACTCATGGAATACTCATAAGCATTGAAGCAATGTTTTAGCTGATTCGAATATCACCACATTTTCATGTCACATTGGTTCGAAATGTTTCTGACTTAACATATTTTTATGCATGTCACTGCCTTAATACATTTTCACACAGTTGTTCTTTTTCCTTCTTTCTTTTCCTTTTTTTTTTTTTTAGTACAAAAATTTATGTCTTAAAGCATCTTTCTGAAATTGCTATTCAAAAGGCATCCATTAGAGGGAATGTTAGAAGCAGTTAGAAAAAGAGAACATTGTGCCATTTTTTTCCTGAGATCCCTCAAAAGCAGAACAAAGCAAATATCACACTGCTTCCAAGGAATGATGGGCAAGAATAGAATAGAATAGAATAGAATAGAATAGAATAGAATAGAATAGAATAGAATAGAATAGAATAGACCAGGTTGGAAAAGACCTTTGAGATCATTAAGTCCAACCTATCATCCAACACTATCTAATCAACTAAACCATAGCACCAAGCGCCCCATCCAGTTTCTTCCTAAACACTTCCAGGGATGGTGGCTCCACCACCTCCCTGGGCAGCACATTCCAATGGCAAATCACTCTTTCTGTGAAGAACTTCTTCCTAACATCCAGCCTAAACCTCCCCTGGCACAGCTTGAGACTGTGTCCTCTTGTTCTGTCACAGGTTGCCTGGGAGAAGAGACTCACACTTCTCCTGAGAAGTACCAAGCACTGCCCTCTCCTTGTCTAGCAGCTCACACTTCTGACTCTGCCTGAAGAGTGGCTTCCACTCTCCCTTTTATGTTTCACATTTTCTTTCATTTGAAACATAATTCAGCATCCCTCACAGGCTGCAATGCTCTGTGGAACCTCAGAAATACATCATTTGCAGTATACAAACACGCTGGCAGCACTGATGCATGTGTGAGGCGTTGGGTGAACCACAAAACACCTCTCACTCAAACCAGGCTTATGTCATTCTGACTTTCAGGCAAACATTGATGTCAGGAGGTATTAACTTTTTGTAAATTCATCCTGTATTGTTTTTCTTGGAAATATTGTCATTTGTAATCTTGTGTTGTATACACAAGAGAAGGCTCTGAGGTGACCTCATTGTGGCCTTCCAGGATCTGAAGGGGGCCTACAAGAAGGCTGGGGAGGGACTTTTCAGGCTATCGGGGAGTGATAGGACTAGGGGGAATGGAATGAAGCTGGAGGTGGGGAGATTCAGGCTGGAGGTGAGGAGGAAGTTCTTCACCGTGAGGGTGGTGAGGCCCTGGAATGGGTTGTGCAGGGAGGTGGTTGAGGCCCCATCCCTTGAGGTGTTTAAGACCAGGCTGGATGAGGCTCTGGCCAGCCTGATGTAGTGTGGGGTGTCCCTGCCCATGGCAGGGGGGTTGGAACTAGATGATCCTTGTGGTCCCTTCCAACCCTAACTGAAACTATGAAACTATGAAACTATAATGTGTATATGTATAATATATCTAATACGTTTATGTATAATATGTATAATATGTATATGTATAATATGTAATTTTCATAGTGGTATGGAATCAGACCTCAAATATTATTACAAAATCAGAACAGCCATCTTTATATTTCCTTCATTTTGAGACAAATATTTGTCAACAATACAGAAAAAACCAGATGGTCAATCACAACAAACAGAGGTCTGTTGTGACAGGTTGGACTTGATGATCATTGAGGTCTCTTCCAATCTTGGTGATTCTGTCATTCTGTTGCTGACTTGTGTCACCAGATCACTGCTTGAGCAAAAAAAGAGACAAAAGTCTGCTCTTCCATGAACCACAGTATTTTATGTAACTAGATAAAATGGTAGGAATTATGGCAATATTAACACCAAGTCTAAATGTTTCAAATAAAAAACTTCATTAATTTCATGACTACTGAACTAGCGCAGGGCTAATTTGTAAAACAGAAGAAGCGTCCACACAGGCAACCATGGACATAGCAGAATATCCAGGGCCATGCAGGTCACTTTCAATGCCTTCTAAATGATCTTTAAATGTCCCATCTTTTAATGATTTTCAAATGCCCTTTACAATTTCTGCAATATTAGAGCACAGTTAATGGGCAACAGCTACTCTGAAGTAATGTAAAAAGACCTTTCAACATCTCAGTTTCAGTTTGTTCTTAATAACAAGCTCCAGAGTACACTAACAATTTTTTTGCCTCAGAGCAGTTTGTGAAGTATTTGAAATAACCAATGTGATTGCCCTCCAGATATATATGTGTGGTTGATATATGGGGTCTTAGTGTCTTTCACCCTTTTTCATACTCCTGTGAGGAAAAACAGGCTTGATGTCTTCATTAGTATTTTGCAGGCCACTAATACCGTGCTATGAAATAGAGCCTCAAGTGAGAAAAGAATAAATAAACTTTCTGAGTCACTGGCAGTTAGGTTTGAAAGATCATATGGATTTAGTGAGCTCCTGAAGAAACTGAAAAAAGGAAAATATGGCCTCTGTCTTTCAAAAAAGTAGACACAACAGTTACCCAAAAAGCAAAGCAATGTGCCTCTGGCTCTTCCACGGCAGGCCAGTTGAGTCCCTTGGCCTCTCTACTTTACCCACAGGGTGAACATTCCACTTGGGTGTGTTGAAGGAGCATCAAAAGAAGGGAAACTTGTTAATTACCCATGGGACAGTGACAAAACTGTGACATGGGAACAGCAGCTTTCTGCACAACAACTGCTTTCAGGAAAAACAACAAAGAAGTTGAAGGCTCATTTGCAATGAAGAAAACCCCATCCCAGCAGACAATACTGTCTCCTCAAGGAAAGTGCGCCATGTGAAATGCTTGACTTGGGCTTTAACCCATTTAATCATTTACAACAACTATCTACAATACACCTAATCAGAATTTTACCTTATCAGGTGACAGAAACCAGCAAGCCTGTCACTGCAAACCATATGTTGGACGCAGCTGGCAATTCCTGTGCTTATAAATCTGATGCTGGCTTTTATGAGCCTTTGCTGAAGTCATGGTGATGAGGCTGTTACTTCATCACTGAATAATGCAGTTTTATGGCTTGTAAATTCTCTGCTGAATTGTGGAAAACAGAGGGAGGCAGAATGGCTGTAGAGGAAGATTGCTGCAGAAATCTGCTGTCCAGAGGAGAACTTCACACTCTCTCTTTCTAAAGGCTGAGCCTACAGCTTCAGCAGGCACTAGAGGTTAAAAAAGTATTTCACAATGCAGGACAAAAATGGTGAAATGTCTTTTGTCCCTGGTTTCTGCAGTAGTTAGAGAGTATGATGAGAGCATTCAGAGGTTGTGCTGATCAAACTTTCTTTAGTTCACCCAATACTATGTTGCTCCCCAAAGTTATTTCAGTATACCTGAAGTTGCTCCGGGTCAGCTCTGAGCATCTAGAATTTCCTGCATTGTATTTATGGCAAAAGACAAAGGAGAGAAAGAGAAATTGAAATACAGAATTGCAGCACAGAAATGCACGCAGTTGAATGAAGCAGAAGAGAGAGAGGAATTCACAGGGAAACACAGCAAGGAAGACTACAAAATATAAAAGATTAAACTGTGTTTCTATGCCACATGCTAACCCCCAGGATATTTCAGGGTATGCATATTCTCAGATATTGTGCCTAAACAAGTCTGGAAAAAGCTGGTTTTGTCAGTTAAAGGCGGATTTTTCTGTCACCAATGCTGAAGTGGCTATTTTACTCCCTGCCAAACTACAGAGTGCTTTGAAAGGAAAAAGGTTTCTTTAGTATTATGATGACTCTAAACCAGTTACAGCTGTCTAACAAAACAGATGTGGGATGGCAGAAGTAGAGGAAAGTTCACTGGATCAACTCTAAAGGAAATAATTGGGAGACAATATGCTATTCTGGAACCCTGTCAATGCAGAAATGCTAAAAGCATTCATGTGGACTCCCCCTTCCTTCCCAACAGCACGATCTGCTGACAAATGTAGGCGCTGTTGAATTGTATTTGCTTGCTCCTGGAAGGTACTGATGCCGCGCGTGCTGCTGTGATGCTCGGAATTTTAATGCTGCTCTATCACAAGAAGAAAGAAACACATCCTTATCATCATGATGATGTCCCTGCCCCCCCTCCCATCATTTTCCTCACCTTTTTCATTTCATGCAGTCAAACTGAGTATCTGCAAATGAAGAAAAGCAGTCTTCCTTTTCCATTTTCCATTATCTTGTAGAGTATACCCTATATATTATATAGAATACTTCCTCACCATGCAATCAGAGTACTTATTCACAGTCAACACTCCAGTCACTGGAGCTCAAGGGAACATTTTTGAGCTATCTTTAAATTAGCTATCTCAGTAGTGATAGGAGGATAGCTATCATAACACACAGCACAGCATGCTGAGTATTGCAGCTGCTTGAGAGTTACCACAGCTATTTCTAAGTGAGCTGCAATCTCAGCAGCATTTGCAATGAGGGACTCTTTATTTTTTGTTTGGGGTGGGTTTTTTTGTGTATTTATTGGAGCTATCGCAAGTTCAGAAATAAAGAAGGGAGGATAACAAAATACAGAAAGAGAAGGAGAGATGAAAAGCAACATGACTCAGTTGAAGGAAGAAAAAAACTAAACAAGCTCACCTACTTGCTGGAACACGTCCAGAGAAGGGCAACAAAGTTGGTGAGGGGTTTGGAACACAAGCCCTGTGAGGAGAGGCTGAGGGAGCTGGGGGTGATTAGCCTGGAGAAGAGAAGACTCAGGGGTGACCTTATTGCTTTCTACAACTACCTGAAGGGAGGTTGTAGACAGGCAGAGATTGGTCTCTTCTCCCAGGCAGCCAGCACCAGAACAAGAGGTCACAGTCTCAGGCTGCACCAGGGGAGGTTTAGGCTGGATGTTAGGAAGAAGTTCGATACAGAGAGAGTGATTAGCCATTGGAATGGGCTGCCCATGGAGGTGGTGGAGTCACCATCATTGGAGGTGTTCAGGAGGAGACTTGATGGGGTGCTTGGTGCCATGGTTTAGTTGTTTAGGTGGGTTGGATTGGTTGATGGATTGGATGCGATGATCTTGAAGGTCTCTTCCAACCTGGTTTATTCTATTGTCTATTCTATTCTATTCTATTCTATTCTACTCTATTCTATTCTATTCTTGATGCCTTAAATCATTCAGCTTATTAAGTAACATTATTTACCAGATTAGCATGTAACACAAAAACAAAATCTTTTTTTTTTTGGCCTAGGTCTGCTCAAATTGAAGTCAAGGGATTAAAAATGAAGAAAAAAAAAGAAAGAAAAAGTAAAATTAATAGGATGAGGCTACCAGCTAAAGAGACTTCCCTGGGGCTTAAAGGTAGATAGAACTATGATGACAAACACTGCAAACTTTGGAAGTCATTACTTTTACTAAAGCTTAGGACCCTGAAGGAAGCTAAATTTGCAGTTGTGTAATGGACTTTTAAATATTTGGTGACATTTTCTCACTGGAAAGTGAATAAACATAGCCTTTCTTTTGGGTGAGAGAGGGACAGAGTCCTGGTCAGTAGGATGGATGTGCAGGGGTAAATTCTGAAACATGATGGACAAGGAACATCTAACTTTCCTATTTCTTTCTTCAAGATAAGGATATTTCAAAGCAATTAATGCTGAGTATTAGCCCACATTTTTGAAGTCACATCAGACATCAGGCACACAACAGAAAGATCAGTAAAAGGCCAACATGACTTATGAACTTTGAACTCTGTTACTCAGCCTTGGTTGACTGAAACCATCATCTGAGCAACACCATGTTCTGGATCAGAGACCTTCACTCAAGGAAGTACATATGGATAATGAGCTGTCAGTCAGCTCTTTCTCCTCCTGTTTTGAGACTTATATCTATCTATCACAGTATCACAGCATCACAGTATCGCTAAGGTTGGAAGAGACCTCGAAGATCATTGAGTCCAACTATCACCACAGACCCCACGACTAGACCATGGCACCAAGTGCCATGTCCAATCCTCTCTTGAACACCTCCAGGGACGGTGACTCCACCACCTCCCTGGGCAGCACATTCCAATGGCAAATCACTCTCTCGGTGAAAAGCTTGTGTAAAGCTAGAGTAAACTGAACCTTCTTCTCTCATTCCAGTGGATTACAGCATGTCAGAGGTCTTGGACAACCCAAGTAGAGAAGCAGAATAAAAATGAGCCCAAAAGCCAAAGTCTATCAAAAAAAAGATTTAGTTTACAAAAGAAATGGTGCTATAAATATCCATGAAAAGCATTCCTGGCAAGTACTCACCAGAGGGAGTGCCACAGATCTAGAAAGAGATACTAAAGATAAATGCTGAAGCTGAATTTTCTAAGAGATATCAGATTTTTGGTATCCGTAGCCTCTAGAGACAGAAAGCGAATTTGAACATGAACAAAAAAAGTAATCAAAAGCTTGGATAGTCATAAAAATACTCTGAAGGAAAGGGATGATACTGAAGAATACAAATGTTTAGTGTTGTGCTATGGTCTGCATAGCTTCTTATCATTCTCATCATTCTTATTATTCTTGAATACAACCTGGGGAAAATATTGTCCCCAGCTTCCCCACCAAGGTCACTCAATTGAGGTCCACGAGCTCAGAGGGGTGAAGAAAAAGGCAAGATTATGTTATTTAGTGTAATCCATGATTTATGAAACACAGTAACAATATCCACTTGCAATAAAGACATAGATGGAAATATCTAAAGAGGCTGTTACTGGTTAACTTTTGATATTAAATTATCTTTCCCTTTTGGAGAAATTAGTCTTTTTCAAACTGAGGCAGCAAATTCATGGGTGACTATATATGTCCTCAGAGAACAGTAACATTAGAAATAATTATGAGCCATCTTAATTAATTAAAGCTGGTTTTCCACCCACTTAAGTTTTTAATCTATTGCTGTGCTAGCCAACTGAGAATTGACACACTTAGAGTAAGGAACTGATTGTATCACAACCAGTGATACTGAAAAAGCGAAGAGTCAAGCACTGGCTCATCCTTGGGCAAAAAATGCAGCTCTAGGAAAGAGGAACTAAACCTGGTAAAAGCAGTATCAGATGCCAGACTTGGGGCATTTCTGTGCTGATGTCTCTTCCCACAGCCCAGTTTCAGGAAGACACGTGCCCATACTGGTACAGGTGATAGGCCAGAATGAGATCAACATGCTAAGCACACACAAAAGTCAACTGAACCAACCTAACCTCCCTGCAATATAAGGGAACAAAAATACTGCTTCCATTATGTCCTTAATTTTGGTGTATCAATGAGGTCAACATGCCAAACACACACCAAGTTCCATGGAGCAAACCTAACTTCCCTGCAATATCAGAGAACAAAAATGTTGCTTTCATTATGTCCTTAATTTTGTTCTATCTTTAAAATGTCTTTTCAGAAGGAGAGGTGACTGCATGCTCCACCTTAAAAGCAACATTATCTTCAAAGGAGGTTATTGCCAGGAGTAACTCTGCTGTAGTTGAAACAGCACAGAATGATAGGATAATACTTAGCTCACGCAATGGCACCTACAAAAGCAGAGCAGGTCACAGCAAAAACCTTCTGGACCAAAACTTGCAGGGGGAAAACAAAAAAGTGATAAACAAAAGCTACAAATGGCTCAAGAATATCGAACTCATTTCACAGGTAAACTTCAAAAAACTGCTGTGTTTGAGAGTGTTTTAGTAATGTCCAACTCTGCTGGACCAAATATTCATCAACGAGAAAGGACTGATTAAAAATGCAAAGGCTGGGGGCAGCCTTAGCTGCCTAACAATGGAGGTCAGTGTCCTCAGAGGAAGGAACAAGGCAAATTGTAGGATCACAGCTCTGAACTTCAGAACAGACTGTGCTCAGTGGCATGAAATACAATACAATACAATACAATAAATCCAGGTTGGAAGAGACTTTCAAGATCATCACGTCCAACCTATCAACCAATGCAACCCACCTAAACAACTAAACCACGGCACCAAGCACCCCATCAAGTCTCCTCCTGAACACCTCCAATGATGGTGACTCCACCACCTCCCCCGGGCAGTCCATTCCAATGGGCAATCACTCTCTCTGTATAGAACTTCCTCCTAACATCCAGCCTAAACC
Source organism: Colaptes auratus (assembly GCA_015227895.2). Lineage (NCBI taxonomy): Eukaryota > Metazoa > Chordata > Aves > Piciformes > Picidae > Colaptes > Colaptes auratus. Next base: position 17,975,930 of record CM037631.1, read on the forward strand.
TCCCCTGGTGCAGCCTGAGACTGTGTCCTCTTGTTCTGGTGCTGGCTGCCTGGGAGAAGAGACCAACCTCTGCCTGTCTACAATCTCCCTTCAGGTAGTTGTAGAGAGCAATAACATCACCCCTGAGTCTCCTCCTCTCCAGGCTAAGCAACCCCAGCTCCCTCAGCCTCTCCTCATAGGGCTTGTGTTCCAAACCCCCTCACCAACTTTGTCACTCTTCTCTGGACATGTTCCAGCAAGTCAACATCCTTCCTAAACTGAGGGGCCCAGAACTGGACACAGGACTCAAGGTGTGGCCTAACCAATGCAGTGTACAGGGGCAGAATGACCTCCCTGCTCCTGCTGACCACACTGTTCCTGATGCAGGCCAGGATGCCATTGGCCCTTTTGGCTGCCTGGGCACTCCATTTAGAAGTCCAGTCACTAGTGGTGCACTGGGACCTACTAAATACTGTTTAACATCCCCATCAGTTACCTGGATGCTGGGACAGAGTGAGCCCTCAGTAACTCTGCAGATGATACCAGCGACTCCACAAATGATACAAAACTGTGAGGAATGGCTGATACATTACATGGATGTGCTGACATTGAGGGGGACCTCGAGGAGATGGAGAAATGGTCTGACAAGGACCTCCTGCAGTTCAACAACAGAAAATGGTATGTCTGCATCTGGGAAGGAAATACCCCAAGCACCAGGACAGGCTGGGATCAAACAGTAATGGGTCTTTGTAGAAAAGAAGGCAAACAACTTCCTGGGCTGCATTAAGCAGACCATTGCCAGCAGGTCAAGGGAGGTGATCAATCCCTTCTGCTCAGCCCTGGTGAAGCCACATCTGGAGTGCTGTGTCCAGTTCTCCGTAGTGCACGAGAGACATGGACATACTGGAGACAGTCCAGCAAAGGGCCACAAAGTTGATTAAGGTCTTGAAGCATCTGTCATATGAGAAGAGGCTGTGAGAGCTGGGACTGCTCAGCCTGGAGAAGAGACAGCTCTAGGGGATGTCATCAATATATATGAATCCTGATGAGAGTATAAAGAAGATGGAGATAGAGTCTTCTCAGTCATTCATAGTCAGAGAAAAGGAAGCAATGGGCATAAACCAAAACACAGGGAATTTAATTTAAAAATCATAACAAACATTTGTTTATTCTTGAGGAAAGTCAAAAGCTAGAAAGGCTTGTTTACAGAGACCTGCTCTAGTTGATCCCACTTTGAGCAGGCAGTTTGGACTAGACAGTCTCCAGAGGTACCTTCTAACTTCAACTATTCTGTGATTCTGTGAATCTATGATTCTGTTTTTCCTAGTATCCTGATATTTGGCTTCCTACAGCATGGAAGTACACAGTATTTTAAGAGCAGAAGAGCAAAAAAAACACTTACATGCTTGCATATACACAAGTAGAGTAGCAGATTCCTTTATAGGCATGAAATACTGCATTTCTGACTGCGTGGAAGCTGTTTCACAACCTCTGTTCTTTGGCCAAGTAAGAGAACTGACCCAAGTCCCTACACAGCAGAAAAGCAGTTATCCCTTACTCATCATTTTTCAGTCAAAGCAAAAGAATAAAAGAGTGATGGGCATGCTGCATGGATCAGGAATGCTGGGAAGCAAAGTGCCAGTGAGCAAACCACATCTGTAGTCCTGGAATATCATTTTACACTGTTCATGGCTGGAATGTGCTAAAGCAGCACAGCCCAACTGGCAGCCAGTGAGTCAAACCCAGTGCCTCCATTCAGCCTGCTGCCTCTTCCCTGGGAAGCACAAAGAATGGCTGGCTGAGCAGCCAAACACCTCCTCTCATGCTGGCTCACAGACCTCAGGAGCTCTGCTGGCTGGCTCTGAGGGAGCAGATGGGAAGAGGCTGCTATTTCTCGGAGAGAGAAGGAATAACCTTTGGTTGCCAGTGCTGTAAGAAGCCTGCCAAAGGAGGGAAAAGGTGTGTGTGGGTTGCTGCTGTTCTGGGGTGAAGGGGAAGGCTTGTGCTGGGAGGGTGAAGATAGACAAATGCTGTTAGAAGAGCAGATGGTGTTTGAGATGGAGGGATGGGGTGTAACACTCTGGGATCACACAGAATGGATCCAGCTGCCCAGATCACCCTGCAAACATGCATCTCTACAAATCCTTTCTAACTGTACTAGTGGTGAGATACTTTACGTCTAGTATCACTGTCCTATGCTACCCAGTTCCCCATGTTTACCCTTCCATGTGTAAGCACACAACCTTCCTACCCAGGCACGATGCCCAGCACCTCTGCTATGTGCACAGCTGCAGCTACCCTGCAGTGCAGTCACACATGTAGGGATGCTGCATGGATGGGACTACCAATCTGGCAAGCCTCTTCCAAACCTGCATACTCTTTTCTTTGAGATTATTATTTAACTACCACCAGTGCTTTACCTGAATCTTGTAAAGAGGAAGAATCCCTATAAATAGTAAGAGGTGGCATTAACTTTTTGCCTACTGGTAGACTGTTACAACTTTTACTAGCAGTCTCTGGTCCTCACAAGTCAAATTTGCAGGTTAAATGAGATGACCCAGTACCCTCTTAAGCCGAGTCTTAAAACTTAGAAATCTAGGGGAATCCACTACTCCTCTTGGGAGACTATTCCAAGGTCTAACTGTTCTCATTGTGAAATTTTTTCTTCTGAATTCTAATGGGAATCTCCCCAGCAGTAACTTGCACCCCAGTAGTAACTTGCACCCCTTAGTCCTTGTCTTTTCCACATGACTCCTTGTAGAAAGGGAGTTTTCACCATCCTAGTAGCCACCCTTTATGTACTGGTATATGGTAATAAGATCCCCCCTAAGCCTTCTCTTCTCCAGGCTGAACAAACCCAGTTCTCTCAGCCTTTGCTTATATGCAAGGTCTTCCATCACTCTTGTGGCCCTTGTCTGGGTAACTTCCAGTCTGCCCACACCCTTTTTTATACAGCAGGGGACCAAAACTGCATGCAGCACTCCAGGTGTGGCATGACAAGCACTGAGTAGAATGGGACAATGACTTCTTTGTCTCTGCTGATAATGCCCTTGTTGATGCAGTCCAGCATCCTGTTGACACTCTTTGCTGCCGCAGCACACTGTTCACTCATGTTGAGCCTGTTGCCCACCAAGACCCCCCGTGTCCCTTTGCACAGGGCTGCTCTCCAGCAAGGTGGATCCCAGTCTGAACTGCACTCCTTAGTTATGTTTTCCCAGGTGCAAGGGCCACCTCAGATGTAAAGACTCTCTCCAGTTAGTGGCCCCATATTAGCACCCCTAATGTCCTAAGACCCACAGCACCAGGGAATACTTCCTACCCCACAGGATATTTATCCACGTCTAAAAGATGAGATGCTAGACGCACAGGGAATTAAGGCCACACAGTAAAGATGCTGAGCTTTTGGTGGCTATCTGTTCTGTTCTACAGAACAACTGGTATGGCAGACAGTGATGTGGCCTCAGCTGTCAGGAAGGGGAGAGTCCATGCAAGACATGTCTGGAAACAGCTGGAAAACCTCCCCACACTTTTTATGCCATGATAAGCCTGCAATAAACCAATGCTTTGTAAACCAAGTTAGTACCTGGATTTAGTGTGGCCTTTCCTTCCAGTGACCCCTGCAGTGCTGCACAATGATGGGAAAGTGCCATAGTTTCATCTTACATGGGGGAAACTGGCAGCACATCTAATGGCAGTAATGGAAATAAAATCCTGAGCTGCAAACCTGGCTCCATGGTAATCCAAGACATTTTACACTAATGCAACTGAATCCAAATTTCACTTAAACATTCTGTGCATTCCTTTCAGTCTTTTATCCTCCCCCCGCTCCCCCCCATTTTTCTTTTGTATAAATTTGCTTTGGGTATTTTTCAGGACGTGGGAAGAATTATTCCCTAGGATTCCTTTTAGCAATGCCCACAGGGAAACAAAGACCACTTGTGCACTTCTGAATTCAGGAGTTTCAAGGTAGATATAGAGAAATATGAACACTGTGAGAAGCTGAGGGAATAAAAGTAAACTGAAATGTAAAACAATAACCTGCAAAAAATGATTAACTACTTTTGCTTAAACTGGTAACATGCACGAGAAGGGCCACGAGGATGATCAGAGGGCTGGAGCACCTCTCTTAGGGGGATAGACTGAAACAGTTAGGGCTGTTCAGTCTGGAGAAGAGAAGGCTCTGAGGTGACCTCATTGTGGCCTTCCAGTATCTGAAGGGGGCCTACAAGAAGGCTGGGGAGGGACTTCTCAGGCTATCAGGTAGTGATAGGACTAGGGGGAATGGAATGAAGCTGGAGGTGGGGAGATTCAGGCTGGATGTGAGGAGGAAGTTCTTCACCATGAGAGTGGTGAAGTCCTGGAATGGGTTGTCCAGGGAGGTGGTTGAGGCCCCATCCCTGGAGGTGTTTAAGTCCAGGCTGGACGAGGCTCTGGCCAGCCTGATCTAGTGTGAGGTGTCCCTGCCCATGGCAGGGTTGAACTAGATGATGCATGGTTTAGTTGATTAGGTGGTGTTGAATGATAGGTTGGACACGATGATCTTGAAGGTCTCTTCCAACCTGGTCTATTCTATTCTATTCTATTCTATTCTATTCTATTCTATTCTATTCTATTCTATTCTATTCTATTCTATTCTATATTCTATCCTATCCTATCCTATCCTTGTGGTCCCTTCCAACCTTGACTGATTCTATGATTCTATGAGTAACAAGACAGCATTTCTCCATGATATCCTCTGAACACACTGTCTCCTGGATCCACTGGGGTTGATTCCAGGAGCACAAAAATAATGTAGTGCCCACAATCACTGAGGTTGAGGCCTCTGAGGTGAAAACATGGTAACGTCTGCATCTTTATGCCTTGAGCAGGACCACTCTGTTATTTTCAGTCTATATAATACTTATCACACTTTTTTCTCCATTACCACAAACTTCTGCTGGAAGTCCTCTTACACATCTGACTCTCTGACATTGTCTTTGACCCCTCTCAATATTATCCCACAGTTCCTGACCCCATCATTTCCATATAGTGCAGGCCTAGTCAGGGCACAGCCCCAAGCCCTCCTTCAGCCCTGGGGACTCGTATGTCTGTCCAGTAGCACTTTGATCCTGGTGTCATTATGTTGGTTTATCACAACTTCATTCTGGCAAAATATTGACAGAAGGGTTGTAGGACTATTGCTTGAGTAAGGGTTCTGCAAAAAGCCCTGGATTTGGCTCACTGACATTATACATATCTGAAGGAAACCAGTTCTGCACTTTGGCCACAACAACCCCATGCAGTGCTACAGGCTGGGGGCAGAGTGGCTGGAGAGCAGGAAGGCAGAAAGGGACCTGGGGGTACTGGTTGACAGCTGGCTGAACATGAGCCAGCAGTGTGCCCAGGTAGACAAGAAGGCCAATGGCACCCTGGTCTGGATCAGGAATAGTGTGGCCAGCAGGAGCAGGGAGGTCATTGTGGCCCTGGACTCAGCACTGGTTAGGCCACACCTTGAGTCCTGTGTCCACCTCTGGGCCCCTCAGTTTAGGAAAGATGTTGACTTGCTGGAATGTGTCCAGAGAAGGGCAACAAAGCTGGGGAGGGGTTTGGAGCACAAGCCCTGTGAGGAGAGGCTGAGGGAGCTGGGGTTGCTTAGCCTGGAGAACAGGAGGCTCAGAGGAGACCTTATTGCTGTCTACAGCTACCTGAAGGGAGGTTGTAGCCAGGAGGAGGTTGGTTTCTTCTCCCAGGCAACCAGCACCAGAACAAGAGGACACAGCCTCAAGGAGGTTTAGGCTGGATGTTAGGAAGAAGTTCTTCACAGAATAAGTGATTGACCATTGGAATGTGCTGCCCAGGGAAAGGGTGGAGGCACCATCCCTGGAAGTGTTTAGGAAGAGACTGGATGGGGCACTTGATGCCATGGTTTAGTTGATTAGTTAGTGTTGGGTGATAGGTTGGACTTGATGATCTTGAAGGTCTCTTCCAACCTGGTCTATTCTATTCTATTCTATTCTATTCTATTCTATTCTATTCTATTCTATTCTATTCTATCCTATCCTATAGCTAATAGGTATCCTATACCTGTAGCTAAAAGGTATTTATTGAATTAGAGTCCCAGAGGGACACTGACTTCTCTTTTCACCAGCGCATGCTCTCTCCTGACTCCAAACACAAACCCCAAAAAAACCCACACAACCAAGCCCAACTACACACAGCAAAAATAAGCCAAACCAATACTATGATAGATCTGAAACCATTTTCAAAGACACTTGTGCTCCTAGAGGTAACATCACGCCTTTGAGCAACACAGAGCTGCACCGTATTAGCAGCAGCTAATTAATTTCAGAGAACAATACTTACATAAGGCAGCTCCATTCCATCCCTGGCAAACACTTGGAGCAGGGTCATAGCTCATCCTCACAGGGAAAAGTAGCAGTATTCACCACCACTTCTCCTCATGAGCAGAGGAGTAAAGCAGCTCTATTTGGCTGATGCAAGCAGGCACATGTGACAATGGCTTGATCTGATCAGCCTGCACTCAGCATCATATGCCAACAAATACAGTGGGCATGCTGCAGCCTGTTGAAAAGCCACAATGGTGGGACAACAAGCTCTTCAGTGATAGATGGCTCTAAACAAGCTCATGCATAAAATTAGAAGCAATCTGTAGAACTGCAATTTCCATTCTCTGATGGAATTGAAAGGAGGATGATTATTATAGCGGCAATTGCTATTGCTGCTATATAAAAAGGTCAACCTGCAATTTCATTACCTCCACCCCTCAATACATACACCCATATCAAAGATCAAACCATTCACATTTCAAGAGCTTGTAACTCCTCCAGACATGTCATGTAGTATGACAAATCTGAGCTTGGAAGCACTTACTTGCCATAGTAAAACTATAAGGTCTGTTTATTGAGATCTAATAAAACCTGGATACATTTTAACGTCAGCTTGTTTCACACACTTGAGCAAAAGAGCTTTTACTTTTTTGCATTGAGAAATTTTGCACCCTATTAACCTTCTCCCTATTGTATCAGGAACACAAGCACAGAAACATTACTCTACTGTGCAGGAACCAGAGATCAGACCTGTGACCAGGGACTGATCCTTTTCTTTGACCCATTCAGACTCAATGCATTTGCAAAATGCATCCAACAGGATTAAAATGTCTATTAATACCAGCAGTAAAAGGTGAACCACCTTAGTGAAGCACAAACTTTAAGCTGGCATTGTCTCAGTAACATTGTAAAAGGTTTCTCTGAAATAAAAGGTATAATAACTATTGGTTTCAAGACATTATCAAAATTTTTAAATGTTCTGTGGTTGTAGAATACTGAAATCTTAGAATAGGATAGAATAGAATAGGATAGAATAGAATAGAATAGAATAGAATAGAATAGAATAGACTAAACCAGGTTGGAAAAGACCTTCAAGATCATCACGTCCAACCTATCATCCAACACCACCTAATCAACTAAACCATGCAACCAAGCACCCTATCAAGTCTCCTCCTAAACACCTCCAATGATGGTGACTCCACCACCTACCCAGGCAGCACATTCCAATGGCCAATCACTCTCTCTGTGAAGAACTTCTTCCTATCATCCAGTCTAAACCTCCCCTGGCACAACTTGTTCTTGTTCTGTTGCTGATTGCCTGGGAGAAGAGACCAACCCCCACCTGCCTACAACCTCCTTTCAGGTAGTTGTAGACAGCAATAAGGTCTGCCCTGAGCCTCCTTGTCTCCAAGCTAAGCAACCCCAGCTCCCTCAGCCTTCCCTCACAGGGCTTGTGTTCCAAACCCCTCACCAACTTTGTTGCCCTTCTCTGGACACGTTCCAGCAACTCAACATCTTTCCTAAACTGAGGGGCACAGTTTCACATTTCAGCTTCACATAACAGCTTCACCATTGTAAAATACCAATGAGGGAATGATATAGTAGTTTAATATGATACTCAGCAACGATATCCCACAAGAATATCAGTGAAAGTTTTGGTCATGAACACTGTACTATTGAACATTATGAGATGGAAGAAAAAAAATGAGGGCATCTCCAGTGCATTAAAAGCAATTACCAACTAAACTAAGACCAGTGGCATAACAAACTACAACACAGGAACTCTTTTGATTGCTTGAACTGCTTCATCTGCTCTCAAGCTTCAAGCAAAACCCTAACTTAGTTCTATTAAGTTTCATGACCTTCTATTACAATCTGCTTAGTTCACACCAAAAGCTTTCAGATAAATGTATCAGTCAAGTTACTTTGGTAGCATAAAGCTGGTCTGGAATGCACTCTGTCACACAGCAACCATATACTATAGGTCAGGTACTGATATCATATCAATCAAAATGTACATTAACTCTTGACTCCAAACACAGTATTTGTTTTCAAATTACTGCTGCAGTCAGGTCATTATAGAAAACTTCAGGGAAAATAAACCTTAGCTTTGTCTTTAGAAGATATGACATCAAACAAAGCATGGAGGCTTTGTAAAGGTCCAGATTTTGGTGGATTTGGTAGATATTTTGGCAGGATAAAATAGACACAGGGCAGAAAACATTTGCTTCATCTAAGGCTTCCCACAAGCCAAAGTGGCTGATATTTACTATTCATTCAATCCTAAGAAATTTATCTGTGATAAGGTTTTCTATTTGATTGGGTAAAGGACAGGAGCATAGTCCAAGAATTTTGGCCTACTCTGCCTTCATACATATTGCCTCATATTCTCAGTGAAGACTAAGATCACTCTGCTCCAGAAGAAAGTGTGCCCAGGTGGCCAAGAAGGCCAATGGCATCCTGGCCTGGATCAGGAATAGTGTGGCCAGCAGGAGCAGGGAGGTCATTCTTCCCCTGTACTCAGCACTGGTTAGGCCACACCTAGAGTCCTGTGTCCAGTTCTGGGCCCCTCAGTTTAGGGAGGATGTTGACTTGCTGGAACGTGTCCAGAGAAGGGCAACAAGGTTGGTGAGGGGTTTGGAACACAAGCCCTATGAGGAGAGGCTGAGGGAGCTGGGGTTGCTTAGCCTGGAGAAGAGGAAGCTCAGAGGAGACCTTATTGCTCTCTACAACTACCTGAAGTTGTAGCCAGGTGGGGTTTGGTCTCTTCTCCCAGGGAACCAGCACCAGAACAAGAGGACACAGTGTCAAGCTGCACCAGGGGAGGTTTAGGCTGGATGTTAGGAAGAAGTTCTATACAGAGAGAGAGTGATTTGCCATTGGAATGGGCTGCCCAGGGAGGTGTTGGAGTCATCATCACTGGAGGTGTTTAAGAGGAGTCTGGATGAGGCACTTAGTGCCATAGTTTAGTTAATTAGATGGTGTTGGGTGATAGGTTGGACTTGATGATCTTGAAGGTCTTTTCCAACCTGGTTAATTCTATTCTATTCTAATATATACACATTTTTTATCGAAAGAAAACACATTACTGGGTACACAGAAGTAGTCTGATAAAAACTGACTCTGGGTATTCAGATAAAAACCCCACCACTGATTTAACAGCATACTATTATTATAGAACCAGTGCTGGCCTGACTTCCCCATAATTAGTTCAAGAAAAGAATGAGGAACTTCTATCAGGAATTCAACGCTGCTGAGGTTTTTGATGAGTAAGGAGAAAGAACTCACAGGAAATTCTTATGGAACCATATTTTGCTTTCCAGTCTGTGTCTGACATCAAGAGAACTAAAAGGTCTCACTTACACTCCAGTGCATAAGTGCTGGCTGAGATGGGTAATTGTCTGCAGTGTTAAAAGCTATTGCAAAAGACAGCTCTTTATTTCTCCCTTCCCTTCCCTTCCCTTCCCTTCCCTTCCTTCCTTTCCCTCCCTTCCTTTCCCTCCCTTCCTTTCCCTCCCTTCCCTTCCCTCCCTTCCTTTCCCTTCCCTTCCCTTCCCTTCCCTTCCTTCCCTTCCTTCCCTTCCCTTCCTCCCTTCCCTTCCTTCCCTTCCCTTCCCTTCCCTTCCCTTCCCTTCCTTCCCTTCCCTTCCCTTCCCTTCCTTCCCTCCTTCCTCCCTCCCTTCCTTCCTTCCTCCCTTCCTCCCTTCCTCCCTTCCTTTTTCTTTCTTTCCATTTTTATGTATTGTTTTACTGTATATATTTCAACAGCATGGTTATATGCCAAGAAGAAAAGAAAAATGTGTTGTGGTTGAAATCCGGCATGTGTTAGGGGATGCAAACCAGAACACATTTGCAGAGGACATGGCACAGTCTCAGTTGTAACACACAAGGGTTTTGCACTATAATATAATGCAGAGATTTCAAATATTTCAAACACTAAGAGTATTTGTACAAGCACAATGCTTTTGGAAATCCACTGTGTTAAGTTTGCTGCATTTATGGGGCTGGGGGAGAGGAAAGGGCAACAAGACAGGACGTTCATGCACCATGGGGCAGCGGGGTGCCTCTGCTCAGGACAGTGGCATAGTTCTAGTACACATTTTTACAATCAGCTACAGAATTTCAGACTCCAATAAAAGGCTTGGGTTTTTTTACTACCCCATGCCTAATCCAGCTTTGTCTTCAAAAGAAGGGCAGTGTATATTTATACACTTTAATTCCTCTTTTCCTCATGATAAAAACAAGACACCTAAGTATGCAGGAAATTCTTTAAGAAGGACATTGAGACTCTTGAATGTGTCCCAGAGAAAGGCAACAAGGCTGGTGAGAGGACTTGAGCACAGGCACTATGAGGAGAGGCTGAGGGAGCTGGGATTGTCTAGCCTGGAGAAGAGGAGGCTCAGGAGAGACCTTATTGCTCTCTGCAACTACCTGAAGGGAGGTTGTAGCCAGGCCAGGTGGGGGTTGGTCTCTTCTCCTAGGCAGCCTGTGACAGAACAAGAGGACACAGTCTCAAGCTGTGCCAAGGAAAGTTTAGGCTTGAGGTGAGGAGGAAGTTCTTCACTGAAAAAATTGTTGGGCATAGGAATATGCTGCCCAGGGAGGTGCTGGAGTCACCATCCCTGGAGGTGTTCAAAAAGGGATTGCATGTGGCACTTGAAGCCATGGTTTAGTAGTGATGAGGTCTTGGGTGCCAGGTTGGACTTGATGATCTCTGAGGTCTTTTCCAACCTTATTGAAGTAACTTTGTAGGACCTGAAGGTCCTAGTGGATGGAAGGTTGACCATGAGACAGCAGTGTGCTCTTGTGGTTGTATTAGAAGGGTTGTAGTTAGTAGATCAAGAGAAGTTCTCCCCTTCTGCTCTGCCCTGGTGAGGCTGCATCTGGAATATTGTGTCCAGTTCTGGGCTCCTCAGTTCAAGAAAGATAGGGAACTGCTTGAAAGCATCCAGCACAGAGCCACAAAAATTCTATTCTAAGTTAAGCTTTTTTTTTTCCCTAATAAGAAATACTTCTTTTTTAGAAAATCTCCTGTAAATAAACTACCCTCTAATTGTGTAAATTCCATAAATTAGGTACTCTGTACCCTGGATTTTTGCTTCAGAACAACAATTTTACACAGTAGGTGCAATTTCTTGTCAAGAACAGCTAACCATTAAATTAACATCAACTTTTGCTACAAAAATAGTTAAGGCATTTAGGACCATTTTCTATGGAAAAAATGGGACAAAAAAAATCTTGAAGCAAACAAAACATGCTGATAACATGTCTCATTACAGTCTAAATGACAAATAAAATTTGTTTAAGCATTTCATTCCTTACACAATGAAAACGCTATCAAAGTTTTAAAAGGGAAAACCCACCTGAATTATTTAACATTAGCTCACTCAGTACCTCATGAAATGCAAAGGAAACCTGCTTATCCACCTCTGCAACCAGCATCTCAAAGATGGCCATGCTTTGCTTTCTCTCTGTGCAAGTGTGATGGGCTATGCCCATCCTGGATGCAGAGGGGGAGGGCTTGTGAGAGCTTTTGCCCTCCCTGGAAGGGGTTTTCCCCTTGGAAACTAAATTAGTCTGTTTCACTCCCCCTCCCTGCCCAGCAAGGCTATAAAAAGGAGGATACTGCAGCCATTAGCTCTCTTGGCCCTGCCTTTGCCTTCTTTACCATTTCACATGGAATGAAACAGCCCCAGAAAAGCATTGATAGCTCTGACCTCTTAGAACCAGTTTAGCAACATCTCCATAACTAATTAAGGGAAGCTATGGAGGGAGGTGGGGTACAATAGACATGCTAATAAAAAAGGGTGTGCATGGTCCTCACACCTCAAGGGACATTCATCCTTCCTTGGTTTTATCCTTCCTTGCTTATCTAAAATCACTTTACTATGTTTCCTCTCTTCAATCTCCTTCCCAGCTGCTAATGTGAAAGATGTCTAAACAGCAAACTGTGACCCACCTGATCCATTTTGCTACCAACACTAGTATTTTGTAGTGTAGGTAATGGATGTCAGTGACACCAATACAATCCTGCAGTTTCATCTGTTGTTTCTTCCACATAACCTTAACCATGTCATGTGAGGGAGGCCATTCTCTTACAGTAGGAGCTGTTCATATGAATAAAGGTCACTTACTTGACTTCAAATGCAGGAGAATAGCCCTGTGAGACTGGCACAGCTATTTGTGCCATCTCAGGCTGTGAGAACCCTAGGAGAACCCTATCACCTTATTAGAAAAGAATAGAAGAGAACAGAATAGAATTAGACTAGACTAGCCTAGCCTAGCCTAGCCTAGCCTAGCCTAGCCTAGACTAGACTAGACTAGAATAGAATAGAATAGAATAGTATTAACCAAGTTGGAAAAGACCTTCGAGATCATCAAGTCCAACCTATGACACAACACTAAACCACAGCACCAAGCACCCCATCCAGTCTCCTCTTAAATGCTTCCAGGGATGGTGACTCCACCACATCCCTGGGCAGCACATTCCAATGGCCAATCACTCTTTCTGTGAGGAATTTCTTCCTCACATCCAGCCTAAACCTCCCCTGGCACAGCTTGAGACTGTGTCCTCTTGTTCAGTTGGTGGTTGCCTGGGAGAAGAGAGCAACCCCCACCTGGCTGCAACCTCCCATCAGGTAGAGAGTAGAGAGTGCCCATTGGAATGGACTGCCCAGGGAGGTGGTGGAGTCACCATCATTGGAGGTGCTCAGGAGGAGACTTGATGGGGTGATTGGTGCCATGATCTAGTTGTTTAGGTGGGTTGGATTGGTTGATAGGTTGGACGTAATGGTCTTGAAGGTCTCTTCCAACCTGGTGTATTTTGTTGTATTGTATTGTATTGTATTGTATTGTATTGTATTGTAGAGAGCAATAAGGTCTCCCCTCAGCCTCCTCCTCTCCAGGATGAGCAACCCAGCTCCCTCAGCCTCTCCTCATAGGGCTTGTGCTCCAAACCCCTCCCCAGCTTTGTTGCCCTTCTCTAGACACGTTCCAGCAACTCAACATCCTTCCTAAACTAAATTAGAAGACCTGAAAGTGCCTTGCATCAGCACCAACTTCCTTATTTCTGACTATACACATATTTTGCTTTATAGAGTTAAGAAGAAGAAAAACTAAAGACACTCCAACTTAGTCCAACTATTCACTGAGACATGAAGAATCTCACACCTCATGAATGCAATGAAAAATAAACAGGAGTCATAACACATATTCTTTGGAGCACAAGCCATGGTTTTGAATGGTCTGGCAGTCCTTTCTGCCTACAAACAGGCTGTAATTGCTGCCTCTCAGCTGGAGTGAACCTCCAGCCTGGTGCCTGACCTTGTGCTCACCCTGACTTTCATCTTTTATATTGGCTTAGCAGACAAGGCAGCTTTATAAAATCTGTGCCTAACACATTTTGGCACAGCACCACAACTCAATACTGTTTTGCTTTAGACATGCTTCTCCTAACTCTGGCCACTCCTGTAGTTTCACTCACTGCAACTATCTGATATCATCCAGGGATTGAAATGAGCAAGTGGTATGCTGCTTGTAAAAAAAATCCCCAAAAGCCTCCTTCAGGCCAAAGGAAATTCACCCTCTGCCCTTGAGCTGAGCTTTCCTCATTCGTGGTCTCTCTGGGCTTGAGTCTGGAGGCAGAGATTGGCTCCATGTGTCAAAGTAGAAGCTGCCAGCCCTCAGTGAGGCTCAAGTCTGGCAGAGAGCCCAGAAGAGACCTCAGCAGCAGGCGTGATGGCTGGGACTTATGACAGAGGTGGAAAAGTTGGAACTTTCAGAGCAAGCAGAATGAGAAAGCTGGCAGTTCTGTGGCTACACAAGATTTGACACAGATATTTTGACCACCGTTGGCTCACAGTTTTGGAAACAGAAAGATCACTAATACAATTTCTCCACATGAAAAGCCACAGTGAAATCAAGATAGTGATGGAGAGGAATGCAGACTCTTGCAAAGATCCAGGATTTCTAAGCAACAAATTGAAGAAAAAGGTAAAGGTGACACTTGGTTGGTGGTGCTTTCTGATTAGAAATACAATACAATACAATACAATAAATCCAGGTTGGAAGAGACCTTCAAGATCATCGTGTCCAACCTATCAACCAATCCAACCCACCTAAACAACTAGATCGTGGCACCCAGTACCCCATCAAGTCTCCTCCTGAACACCTCCAGTGATGGTGACTCCACCACCTCCCTGGGCAGACCATTCCAATGGGCAATCACTCTTTCTGTATAGAACTTCCTCCTAATATTTAACTGTCTTTTTTATGTCAAGCAACTACCCCTGACCACAAACTCTCCCTGAGCCAAAGAGACCACTCCAATCCCATCATGCAACTCTTGAGTACAAAACAGATGCCAGTTTGAACAGACACAGAGAATTTCCTGTCCTCTGATGAAGCAGAAAATAAATATGTGTTCCAACCTAAAGCAGAGGTATCTCTGTCATCTTAAGGCTTTTTTGGTAGCCAGCATAGACAGGCTGCCCTAGAAAGCTCATCCTCCATACATCTTACAATGGGATGTGTTAACTTTTAGATAAACTAAGTAGGATGGTGTAAATTTCCACCTGAGTGTGCCATTCCTAAACATGAGCCAGCAGTGTGCCCAGGTGGCCAAGGTTTTCTATTTGATTGGGTAAAGGACAGGAGCATAGTCCAAGAATTTTGGCCTACTCTGCCTTCATACATATTGCCTCATATTCTCAGTGAAGACAAAGATCACTCTGCTCCAGAAGAAAGTGTGCCCAGGTGGCCAAGAAGGCCAATGGCATCCTGGCCTGTATCAGGAATAGTGTGGCCAGCAGGAGCAGGGAGGTCATTCTGCCCCTGTACTCAGCACTGGTTAGGCCACACCTCGAGTCCTGTGTCCAGTTCTGGGCTCCTCAGTTTAGGAAAGATGTTGAGTTGCTGGAATGTGTCCAGAGAAGGGCAACAAAAGCTGGGGAGGGATTTGGAGCACAAGCCCTGTGGGGAGCAACTGGGGGAGCTGGGGTTGCTTAGCCTGGAGAAGAGGAAGCTCAGAGGAGACCTTATTGCTGTCTACAACTACCTGAAGTTGTAGCCAGGTGGGGTTTGGTCTCTTCTCCCAGGCAACCAGCACCAGAACAAGAGGACACAGTCTCAAGCTGTGCCAGGGGAAGTTTAGGCTCGAGGCGAGGAGAAAGTTCTTCACAGAAAGAGTTGTTAGCCATTGGAATGTGCTGCCCAGGGAGGTGGTGGAGTCACCATCCCTGGAGGTGTTCAAGAGGGGAATTGGACATGACACTTGGTGCCATGGTTTAGTCATGGGGTCTGTGGTGACAGGTTGGACTTGATGATCTTTGAGGTCTCTTCCAACCTTGGTGATTCTGTGATTCTGTGATTTTTTAGGTATCTTTTTTTTTCTTATGCAAGTTCAGGAAAATTGCAAGAAGTAAAATATCTGTCAAAACAACACTAAAATAACAATGGTCTGCATCAGTTTAAGGTCATCCCTGGCTTCTGGTAAGGTCTGGAATTCCTGCAGCAGTGAATGAGAGGTCATCCTCTGAATTTTGTGGTGGGGTGTGTGGTGGGCATAGTTTCATAGTATCAGTCAGGGTTGGAAGGGACCACAAGCATCATCTAGTTGCACCCCCCTGCCATGGGCAGGGACACCCCACACTAGATCAGGCTGGCCAGAGTCTCATCCAGCCTGGGCTTAAACACCTCCAGGGACGAGGCCTCAACCACCTCCCTGGATAACCCATTCCAGGCCTTCACCACTCTCATGGGGAAGAACTTCCTCCTCACATCTAGCCTGAATCTCCCCACCTCCAGCTTCATTCCATTCCCCCTAGTCCTATCACTACCTGATAGCCTGAAAAATCCCTCCCCAGCCTTCTTGTAGGCCCCCTTCAGATACTGGAAGGCCACAATGAGGTCACCTCGGAGCCTTCTCTTCTCCAGACTGAACAGCCCCAACTCCTTCAGTCTGTCCTCACAGGAGAGGTGCTCCAGCCCTCTGATCATCCTCGTGGCCCTTCTCTGGACACCTTCCAGCACCTCCAGATCCCTCTTGTAATAGGGGCTCCAGAACTGGACGCAGTACTCCAGGTGGGGTCTCACCAGAGCAGAGTAGAGGGTGAGGATCACCTCTTTTGACCTGCTGTGACATGTGGCATGTGACAAAGCTACTGAATTCCTAGCCTGTGTTGTTCCTGTGTCAGGGAACTGCTCTCCTTGCCCCACTGAAGCATGTTTGTGGCACATTGAGCCTGACAGAAGAGCATATGCAGACTGTGTCAGGGATGAAAATCAGCTGCTATAACTTGCTGTGTTCAAATGCTAGAAGGCAGCTGGTTTCAGCTCTTTTGTACCAAGCAAGGCAGTGGAGATGAGTGCCAGAGGGAAAATGCAGTACTTTAGGAGCTCCATATAGCCTCTACTCCTCTGCTCCCTTGCTTCTCATTAAATGTTTGCTCAATCCATCAAATTTACTCAGCTATTGTTCTCCCAGATCAGCTGTTTCGCAGGGACTCTGACAACACAACCATTTCTAATGAACATCTGGAATCCCCAACATTGTATTGTGGGGAAAAAAATACCACAAAGTATAGAACAAAAGAGGAAGAAATGAGGGAAGACATGAGGACATGTAGACTGTAGATCACAGGATGTGGAACCTCTCTTTTTCATGCCTACAAATGAAGAAAAGCTAAAAAGCTGACTTGAATGAGCACTACTCTGCAGAATGCTTTGAAGAATGTGTATTGTTTCAGAGGAGTAGTATTCATGCACCATAAGAAAAAGTGAGGTGGGGTTGCTGAAACAATTTAAAGCCTCACAAAGGTTGGCTGTATTTGTAAATATTGGAAATAAGGCAGGAGATGGCAATGTGGACATGCAAGGGGCAAACAGCCAAGAACACATGATTCTATCTATTGCCCTCTTAATCTCATCCCAAAGAGTCTCCAATGAAGACCAGATCTAAACGAAAATATTAACTGATTAAAAAATATAACACATGGGCAACTGAATGGGTGCTTAGGGGTCTCATGCCTCTGCACAAGCTTCAGCTGTCTGTGGTCTAAGTGCCAGGTTCTACAAACTGGGCACCCCAACCCCATGCAGTACTACAGGCTGGGGACAGAGTGGCTGGTGAGCAGCCAGGCAGACAGGGACCTGGGGGTACTGGTTGACAGTAGGCTGAACATGAGCCAGCAGTGTGCCCAGCTGGCCAAGAAGGCCAATGGCATCCTAGACTGCATCAGGAATGGTGTGGCCAGCAGGAGCAGGGAAGTCATTGTGCCCCTGTACTCAGGGCCCCTCAGTTTAGGAAAATGTTGAGTTGCTGGAATATGTCCAGAGAAGGGCAGCAAAGCTGGGGAGGGGTTTGGGGGCACAAGCCCTATGAGGAGAGGCTGAGGGAGCTGGGGTTGCTTAGCCTGGAGAAGAGGAGACCTTATTGCTCTCTACAAATACCTGAAGGGAGGTTGTAGCCAGGGAGGGGGTTGGTCTCTTCTCCCAGGCAACCAGCAACAGAACAAGAGGACACAGTCTCAAGCTGCACCAGGAGAGTTTCAGGCTGGATGTTAGGAAGAAGTTCATCACAGAGTGATTGGCCATTGGAATGTGCTGCCTAGGGAGGTGGTGGAGTCACCATCACTGGAGGTGTTTAGGAAGAGACTGAATGGGGCGCTTGGTGCCATGCTTTAGTTGATTAGATAGTGTTGGATGATAGGTTGGACTCGATGATCTCAAAGGTCTTTTCCAACCTGGTTAATTCTATTCTATTCTATTCTAACCAGAAAGTGATGGACTTTGGCTCTCCAGATTGCCTATTGAGTAAGGCTAACTTAAGAAAAGACCAAATAGAAGCTAATCACTCTTTGTTTAAATTATGCTACTGCATTGGAATGCATATTTAAAGTCCAACTAAAACCAATTATATCTATTAAAGCATAAAATGTTAATACTTCTTTACTTAGTCTGAATAATTGAACCAGTACATGCTTGTCAGAGCTTTCAAACAAGTCAAATATCTGAAGTGGTTTATTAGGAACAAGTTAAATGGAAGATACTTGTTAAGCATCTAGAGTAAGAAGTTCTGAAACAGATTCTGACAGCACTAGTCTCTTCTGCAAATAAAGATAATGTATCTTTCTTGACAGTTTATTTAAATAGTTTTGGTTCACTGAATAATTAATTCCAAGTTGAAACTAAGAGGTGTTGGGGCAGGGGGGGTGGGGGAAACAACCAAAAAGCACACAACAAACCAAAAAGCTTCAGAGACAGCTTGCTTGCTAATTTCAGCTTGGGAATAAAAGCACAGGGTGACAGTATGAGTGCTGTAATTCTAAAACCTTGAAGGCAGTTATCAGAAATAAACAGACCAAGCTATTAATTGCAAAGTTCTTTTATTTGATGAATCACTTTGCTCTAAACGATGGAAGTCACAGAAAATAACATCAAAAGGCAAAATACATTCCACTTACATAAGGTAGTTCTGACTCTTTAACAACATTGTACAAATGCTGCTTTTTAATGTTTTTCAGGAAATCTGATGTTTTGTCCTTATGCAAGTTGGGCCTTCGGTGAGTAGGAGAAAATGGCTATTATCCTGGGGGACCTGCCTTGCTATGTATGCCTTCTTTTTCTTGTTGTTTGTTAAAACACATAGATCAGTGATCTGAGTGAACCCAGTGTTTCTGGGTTGCAAAAGAGATGCTAACTGCAAGTTTACTGGACAGTTTGTAGAAGGCGAGGTGTTTGCTCATGGATCATGCTGCTGGGGAAGGTGCCTTGTACAAAGAGAAGATAACTGCTGCATGACCCTACAGCCTTGCTCCTTAATCCTCAAAAAGGGAGAGCTAGGTGCAGAGACCCCAGAACCAACTGCATCTGAACAATGGAATTCTAGCAAGGGAGAAAGGCAGCATCTCTGCACTGCAAATACATGAGGAGTGGGTTCAGCTATTGCTAAGTGTAGGCCAAGAGTCAGCTGTGTACACCTCATGCTCAGTACAGGTGTGTAGTACTCACAGAATCACACACAGAATCACCAAGGTTGGAAGAGACCTCAAAGATCATCAAATTCAACCTGTCACCACAGACCTCATGACTAAATCATGGCACCAAGCGCCACATCCAATCCCCTCTTGAACACCTCCAGGGATGGTGACTCCACCACCTCCCTGGGCAGCACATCCCAATGGCGAACGACTCTCTCAGTGAAGAACTTTCTCCTCACCTCGAGCCTAAACTTCCCCTGGCACAGCTTGAGACTGTGTCCTCTTGTTCTGGTGCTACTCACATCAAAACCCTGCTCTGCTAGCTACCCAAACTCTAGCAAAGTCACATGCTTTCTAAAACCTGAACATTGGCCAAGAGACTTTTCACTTCGATTTTCCTTTCTGAAATGATGGCAGCAGTGTTTCCCTCCCTTCCCTGCAGCCACGCAACAAAAGTGATCAAGTGGAAGTTGGGGAGGGGGGGAGGGGCATGTCTGACTACAGAAAATGACATAGACATAAATGAATTTAACTGAAGAGTTCCAATATCAACAAGAAAAGGAGTCAGGAGGAGGCATTCAAGACTACTTCATGCTCTCTTAAAAGCAAATTCAAATCTGTAAGTGACTATTATGACTAAGAAAAAATAACCCCACCTAGATAAAATAGAAGAACATTAGGAAAGCCAGCGTGCTCCTATTTTAGAGATCAGATTTCTGCAGTATTTGCTTTCTGTTAAAATTCTTCAAGCTGTAAATTTAGAATATCACAGGTCCTTTGTTGCTCTTGAGAAGACAAATTTACACTGCTTAATTTGTATCCACAAGGAAAAAAAAAGGCAAAAGGAAAAAAAGCAGATTCCTCTGGCGCTCAGTTGTGCAGTTGTTTTTTTAGCTCTGCTGTACTACTGCACCAGAGAGATAAAGCACCCTCACTGGGGAAGCTTTGAATGCTGCAATTCCTGGGTGCACCTCCTCGAACAGAGCTGCATTTCAATTGCTGCACCAGCTTTTCTCGGAACGTTGTGCTGGAAACAAAGGGCTGGCAGACTCCCTCACTGGAGCGCCTGGCTGCTAGCTGCAGTGATTCTGTGTCTGGAGATACTCTAAATAGTTTTCTTCAAAGATGGCACTTTACAAAACTTTAATATATAAATGAACTTGGGTCATGTCAAATACTGTTCAGGCATAAGAAAAGACTATTGTTGTGACAGATAGAAAGTCTGCCTGAATTGCATGCTTTGGCACTAGAAAATCCTGACCGCTTTCCATACTGCAGGGAAAGAAACAGCAGTGAGAGTTGTTTCTGTCAACGGTGGGACAAGAATGCTCACGCAATGGTGGTGTAATTCATTTCCACTAGCAAAACCCATAAAATATTCAGGGCCTTACCTGCATAAGCAACCTTCTGTACTTCAATGTTTCGTGGTGAAAAAGTAAAATGAAAGGTTTTACCCCACAGCATACAACCACAGCAAGACTTTGCTATTCCCAAGATGTTAGATAGTAGAGAAGTGGTGCCCATGCACCAAACCATTCCACATGCACTGGGATGCCTGCCTTTGGTGGTCAGGAGGAGGATGGATGGTTCATTGCATCCCCTCAGCTTCCAGTGCAGACAGATGATCACACCTCCAAAACTGGGCACCTTGGGCAGTCCCAACCCTTTCCTGCCTCCTCATGCTTCCTCTACAGAGTAGCAGTAGCCAGCAGTGTGGGGTACCTGATACAGACCTGCTCACTGCTCTTGTGAGCAGTGCTCTTGTGCATCACAATGGCTGCAGCACTACCCACATGCTGCAAGAGGTCTGAATTCAAGGAACCTTATTTAATGCTCAGGCCATCAGTGAGGAAGGCAAAGGAGGAGTTAGCTGTTTTGTTTATCTTGTTTGCTTCTTCCAGGGTGGCCCTGTGTGCCTTGAACAGAAGGAGTTTTACAGACACAAACAACATTCCTGGGCCTTTTGCTGCTGTTGCTGGTAGGCGTGGAGCCATCCCTTGCCAACACCCAAGCTGCTTCTCACAGCTGGGAGCTTGACAAAGCTGTATCTCCCGAGGCCAAGCTCTGCCCCCATGACAAGATCATAATTATCTAATTAAGAATCATAATTTTAAGGCAGAATTTAGTCTTTGAGTAGGGAAAAAGTCACTGGGGGAGGGAGAGGTGGAGGTGTGTGTGTGCCATCAGAGAGCACCACGGATAATCAGTGCGCAATAATGAAAACACTACAAAGCAAGCCAAGCTGTAGCGGACCAGTCCTACAGAACAGGATTTATAGAAATGTGAGGAGTTCAAGAGGAATTACTCTAGAAAGCCATAGGATTTACTAGAAAGTGTTAAACTTTCTGGTAGCATTTTGACCTACCACATATAAAATACAACAGGTGTGCCGTGCCGCCTTCTAGTGTAGAACACGTTCCGAATACGACATGCACTTTTTTCTCATCTTCTATTAAAAGTTACAGGAGCTTTCAGCAGGCGTTTTATGCCTAGAGAATTTATTTGAGATCCTCCTCTGTTAGCCCAGTGGTGGTCCAAAAACACTTGAAAGGTCTCACAATGACATTTTTCCCTCCACTGTTAGATCCTTTCAAAAGGTGAACCGTTCTCCGCAAATAGCTGGCGAGCTGCCCAGCACAGCAAAGAGATGAAGCGCCTGCCACCTCCCTGCTTATTTCTGTAAGGAGGAGAGAAAAGGGAAATTTTTTATCCTGAAAAGCACAGACTGAGCTGCATAGACATGCTATTGTGTGTAGCTGCTGCGGGAAGGCATGGGGAGAAGGTCTCCAATGAAAAATCAAGAGGAATCAGGAAAAGAGCCATTATCACAAAAGAGAAAGTGAACAAGGAAAGACCTTGAAATTTTGCTTTTAGTACTCTTGAGGAATTCAGAGAATACTGGCAGCCCTGTGAAGACAGTCCTGCAGAAAGGAGGTTGCTGTACATGCCAGGTTCCTCTCCTTCTGGAGGGACTGGTACACACAAGGACATGCACCAGCTAAGTGGGACACACCACAGACACTGAGGGTTTAACAAAGAATACAGCCTCCTCTCCGCTTCTTTCTCTCATGGAGGCTAAGGGAAAGAAATCAGTCCAGCATTAAATGACAAGACCAGACACACAGAACATCAACTGGTATTAAGAAAGAAACAACAGAAACCATTCAGATCTCAGTGGATACTAATCCTCACCCTGTGTACTATCACCATCCACCATAAAAATCACAACTGGTTGTGTATTAAAGATTTGTTTATATGTGACTAATTTTCTCTTTTTTAATTAGCAGGAATAACTAGGTTCAGGGGACTTAATTAAAACTAACTGAAATAAATGTCTGATGGTTTTAAAACAAAATGCTTTTCAATTCCTGGTCTGAAAAGGGTACAGCACGTTTGGAACACAGAGATTGTGGGCAAGGTCAGACCCTTCACTGAATACAGGCCTTTGACACACCTTTGACACCGTCCCCCACAGCAAACTCCTGGCCAAGCTGGCAGCCTATGGCTTGGATGGGAGCACACTGCATTGGGTTAGGAACTGGCTGGAGGGCCGAGCCCAGAGAGTGGTGGTGAATGGTGCCACATCCGGCTGGCGGCCAGTCACTAGTGGTGTGCCCCAGGGATCAGTGCAGGGCCCCATGCTCTTCAACATCTTTATTGATGATCTGGATGAGGGCATTGAGTCCATCATCAGTAAATTTGTGGACAACACCAAGCTGGGGGCAGTAGTTGATCTGCTGGAGGGTAGAGAGGCTTTGCAGGGGGACCTCGACAGGCTGGACAGATGGGCAGAATCCAAGGGCATGAGATTGAACACATCCAAGTGCTGGGTTCTGCACACTGGCCACAGCAACCCCATGCAGTGCTACAGGCTGGGGTCAGAGTGGCTGGAGAGTGGCCAGGCAGAGAGGGACCTGGGGGTGCTGGTCGATGGTAGGCTGAACATGAGCCTGCAGTGTGCCCAGGCAGCCAAGAAGGCCAATGGCATCCTGGCCTGCATCAGGAGCAGTGTGGCCAGCAGGAGCAGGGAGGTCATTCTGCCCCTGTACACTGCACTGGTTAGGCCACACCTTGAGTCCTGTGTCCAGTTCTGGACCCCTCAGTTTAGGGAGGATGTTGACTTGCTGGAACGTGTCCAGAGAAGGGCAACGAAGTTGGTGAGGGGTTTGGAACACAAGCCCTATGAGGAGAGGCTGAGGGATCTGGGATTGCTTAGCCTGGAGACAAGGAGACTCAGGGGTGACCTTCTTGCTCTCTACAACTACCTGAAGGGAGGTTGTAGACAGGCAGAGGTTGGTCTCTTCTCCCAGGCAGCCAGTACCAGAACAAGAAGACACAGTCTCAGGCTGCACCAGGGGAGGTTTAGGCTGGATGTTAGGAAGAGGTTCTATACAGAGAGAGTGATTGCCCATTGGAATGGGCTGCCTGGGGAGGTGGTGGAGTCACCTTCATTGGAGGTGTTCAGGAAGAGACTTGATGGGGTGCTTGGTGCCATGGTTTAGTTGTTTAGGTGGGTTGGATTGATTGATGGGTTGGACGTGATGATCTTGAAAGTCTCTTCCAACCTGGTTTATTGTATTCTATTGTATTACAGTCCACAAATGTGTAACTGACAGCTTTTTCTGCCAAGAGAAAGGCAGACAACAAATGGTTGGGTTGAGGTTAAAATGAAAAGGATATTCCTTTACTTTCCTATAGCCAGGGAATCTCAAGTAGAGGCCAGTCACTCCAGTTGTGTGTTACACCTCCTAACCTCTGCACAGGGAAGCTGAATCACAGTAAATAAAACTGGTATGGTGGAATACAAGCACCATGTTTCCAAACAGCAAAATCAGTTTCCATCAATGTAATTACTTTGTACAGCTCACTGTTACAGGATACAGATGAGACTAATGGTTTAAATTTGCTGGAAGGGACCCTGAAAGGGCATCTTGTTCAACCCTTCTGCAGTGAGCAGGGACAGCTCCAACTAGATTACAGAATCACAGAATTAGAATAGAATAGAATAGAATAGAATAGAATAGAATAGAATAGAATAGAATAGAATAGAATAGGATTAACCAGGTTGGAAAAGACCTTCAAGATCATTGAGTCCAACCTATCACCCAACATCATCTAATCAACTAAACCATGGCACTAAGTGCCTCATCCAGACTCTTTTTGAACACTTCCAGTGGTGGTGACTCTACCACCTCCCTGGGCAGCACATTCCAATGGCAAATCACTCTCTCTGTGAAGAATTTCTTCCTCACATCCAGCCTGAACTGCAAAATTGGTTTAGAATCATAGAATTGTCAGGTTGGAGCAAACCTCAAGGGTCATCCAGTTCCAAACCCCCTACCATGGGCAGGGACACCTCACATTAGATCAGGTTGCCCAAAGCCCCATCCAGCCTGGCCTTAAAAACCTCCAGGGATGAGGTTTCCACCACCTCCCTGGGCAACCTGTGCCAGTATCTCACCACCCTCATGGGGAAGAATTTCTTCCCAACATCCAATCTGAATCTACCCTTTACTTTTTTTTTTCCATTCCCCCTAGTCCTATCATCACCTGACACCCTAAAGTCCCTCACCTGCCCCATTTCCTCCTTTTTTCCCTCAAATCCCAGAGCACCTGGGCACTGTTGGGGGGGGGGGGTGTGTCTCCTTCCACCCCAGGTGTGGCCACTTGGCCCTCCCCACCCACTCCCCTATTTAATCCCCTCCAGGAAAGGCAGAAGCCCCAAGCTGAGCCCATCTGGGCTGAGGATCCTCCTATCATCACTGGTGAGTGCCTGGGGTGCACACTGGGTGATGGTGGTGGTGACAACAAAGGCCGGGGGGCCTGGTGGCCCCCCGGTTGTTAGGGCAATGATCCATTACTCCTCTAATATCATCCACAGGTGCTGGCTGGGCCTCCTTATGTGGGGTAAGCTCCTCTGAGTGGTGTCTTGGCTGGTGAGAGCCTTGCCCCTGGCCTGGGTGCAGGAATGGTGGTGGTGGAGCAGGAGCTGTTCAGTCAGATGATGTTATGCTAATTACACTATTTTTACCTGGAGGCCGCTGGAGTCTGCTCTCCTCATTCAATAAATCTCTGCTTTTGTGCCTCATTTACAGGCCATTTCTTTCCCCTCACTGCTGCTGTTCAGAAAAAAGGAAGGAAAGGAGGGGGGAAAAAGAAATAAGGCAGTTCTGGCAAATGCATTCACTTATCAATCAGCTCTGAACAGGAAGCCTTCAGGAAGGGGGTAGGGTGGAAAGTGAGAATCACTTTTTATGAGACAAATGTCATAAAGAACAGACAGGAGAAGACTGCTTCTCCTCCATTGTTGTTATGTTTCATGGTGGCAAATGCAGAGGGGAAGAAAAGTTCAAGCTGGCTTGGAAATCTCACTCACACTTCTGTACAGAAAGAATCCCTGAGACAGGGACATTGTGACAAGTGAATCCCCATCCTTCATACAGAAACACAGAATTAACCAGGTTGGAAAAGACCTTCGAAATGGAGTCCAATCTATCACCCAACACCATCTAATCAACTAAACCATGCCACTGAGTGCCCTCATCCAGTCTCTTCTTAAACACTTCTGGGGATGGTGATTCCACCACCTCCCTGGGCAGCCCATTCCAATGGCCAATCACTCTTTCTGTGAAGTATTTCTTCCTAACTTCCAGCCTGAACCTCCTCTGGCATAGTTTGAGGCTGTGTCCTCTTGTTCTGTCATTGTTGCCTGGGAGAAGAGACCTTCCCCCACCTGGCTACAACCTCCCCAGCCACTCAACCTGATCATCCTTGATCTCTAGTTCCACTAGGCTGCCCAGGGCCACACCAAGCCTGATTTTTAATGTCCCCAGGGATAGGGCCTCAACAACATCCCTGTACAACCTGTTCCAGTATTTCACCACTCACTGGTAATCAAGGTAACCCATACACTGTGCAATTCTTTTCAAGGAGAAATGGGGTCACTAGCTGGAATAAGCTATCTGAAGCTACCTACCCAGTCTAAAGCAAAGTCTGTGTTTCCTCTGTAGTCACAAGAGCTGGAATGCCCAAGCACAGGCTCAATGCTGATGCTCTGTGCAAGAATCAATAACCAGTCCCAGACACCAGATTTTCTGAGCATCAGATGTGAACTGTATTTGTACCTCCATCCTTCATTCAGGGTGTCTGCTGTTTTAATTGAATAAAGTAATAAAACTATCACTGTGCTATGTAAAAGCCTAAATGTGGCTGCCAACAAGGCAAATTAAGAGACAAAAGGCCCAGTAGTTTATCACATGGTTTATTGCTGAGAAAAACAGTGTGCTCAAGCTATTATCACTATTATGCTACAAGTTATAACAGGAAATCAATAAGGGTAAGACAGATAAATGTTCACATTCATCCTCCAGGCACTGAAATCTCCCCTCATTTATGCAAAAGGAAAGAAGTGAATTGAATGGCGGCAGGATCACTGAATGATGCCCAAATGCATGTCTGTTGCTCGCAGAACAAGTGTTGCTGCAGCAGCTAGTTAGTGAACTTTTAGTATTTTAAACCCAGTCTACCTCCAGTGAATTTCCTAGCACACAAATACCAGACTGCAGGAAAGGGGGCTTCAAAGCAAATCCTCTGTCCAGCAGAAATCTCCCCGGTCTGTCATAATGCTGACTGGAGCTGGTGTCTCGAGCTGTCAATAGACAGGTCTAACATAGATCTCCCATGTAACTGCACATAAAAGAGCTCCCCTCAATTTCTGTTCTGTTCCCAACGCTGCTTTTCTCTTGCCAAGCCTAGCTGCAACACAGGCTGTTCCCCCCCCCTCCCAGCTCATTGCCTCCTGACCTCCAGGACCTTCTGCTGAATGTTGCCACTTGCAATTATCATTAGTACTTGGAAAGAAATATATCTGTGCATCAGAATGCTAGTAGACCAATAACTAAGACAGACACCTCTAAATGAAAGGTCAGTTCATTCTCCTTGGGGAAAAAGAGATACTAAGAATGACTTTTGTGCAGTAGTCACATCCACCAACATTGCTATGCAGCTCTTGCAAGGAAGAGAGGCAAAGAAAAGTTCAGGACTGGGTGAGAAATGGACACAAGAAATGAATGGGTGAAGATATGACGACAAGCACAGAGATAAATTGAATGGAGACCTAAATTAGAGAGAACTGGAAGAAAAAGAAACAAAACAAAATCGTGATGATGATGCTGTCAGGTAAAAAAGCAGCCTCCATTTGCTGAACCTCCAGATATGAAGGCTGTTCTTACTTCTTGTCATCTGATCTCCAAACCTACTTCTGTTTACATTTACTTAGTTATTATTAGTGCATTTTCTTTATGTTTTATCAATGAAAAGGTTCATTAATCTATTTGCTATGACTCATAAATTAGTCCAATCTAGCTTTTGCATAAATATGTAATATAAAATAAAATCTGTAATGTTGGAGTCTAAGGATTACATTCATAGAAACATAGATTCAATAAGGTTGGAAAAGACTTCAGAGATCAAGTCCAACCTGTCACCCAACACCTCATGACTAACTAAACCACGGCTTCAAATGCCATGTCCAATCCCTTTTTGAACACCTCCAGGAATGGTGACTCCATCACCTCCCTGGGCAGCACATTCCAACGGCCAGTCACTCTTTCTGTGAAGAACTTTCTCCTCACCTCAAGCCTAAACCTCCCCTGGTGCAGTTTGAGACTGCATCCTCTTGTTCTGGTGCTGGTTGCCTGGGAGAAGAGACCAACCCCCACCTGGCTACAACCACCTTTCATGTAGTTGTAGACAGCAAGAAGGTCTCCCCTGAGCCTCCTCTTCTCCAGGCTAAACAATCCCAGCTCCCTCAGCCTCTCCTCATAGGGCTTGTGTTCAAGGCCTCTCCCCAGCCTCATTGCCCTTCTCTGGACACGTTCAAGAGACTCAATGTCCTTCTTAAATTGAGGGGCCCAGAACTGCACTGTCCTCTGTCCATTACTTTGCTCCTGTCTTATATTTCAGTATCTACATAACAACATTAGAAAAGGCAAGGCAAGAAGTGGCCAGTTAAGTGTTTTTCAACTGATGCATCTGATTAATGAAATTATACTAATGATGGTGGTTAGGCTTTGGTTTTTTCCCCCCATTTCATTATTCATTCAGCTTAATGCTGTTGTTTTTACAAGAATATATAAAATATGACACTGGACTTTTTCTAATTCTCTCAAAATATTTCTAAATTACACACACCACATACAGAAATGTTTAATGCTATGACAGAAAGAAAACAGTTCTGCAGGATGGCTTTGCTTTTTGTTTAATAAGAAGCACTACATCAAATTCAGTTAGATAAATTTTATTTGACAATACCTATCTTCCCATATTCTTATCTATTGCCACACAAAAAATTATCAGCTCTCTGAAGCAGCCACAAGAGTTCACAACCAGGAGGAAGAATCTTTAAAGGAAAAATATGGTGAGGTCACTCATGATCACACCTACCTGAGTCCCTTCATTCCACTGTATAGCCCCTACTAGTGCTGGCATCAATCCAGCTTTGGTACATGATTTTCTCTGGCCTGTACTGTGCAAGCGCTAAGGCACTGAAGTAAAGTAGAATAGAATAGACTAGAATAAACCAAGTTGGAAGAGACCTTCGAGATCATCATGTCCAACCCATCCAGTACCATCTAATCAACTAAACCATGGCACTAAGCACCCCATCAAGTCTCCTCCTAAACACCTCAAGTGATGGCGACTCAACCATCTTCCCAGGCAGCCCTTCTGTTAAATTACAAGGAAAGACCAATTTAATCAAGGATATTATAATTATTGGGTAAATATTTTGCATTTTCATTTCTTTTTCATTTCCCATGCATACCCTGCTTTCTGTCCTTTCACAGATTTTCTGTCATGCGCTCAATACATTAACTTCTCTCTAGCAACGAGACACAAACACAAAAATTGGCAGCTTATGAAAGCTTTCAGCTTTTCCATGCTGTCCTCCATTTAATCCATTTTTGGTCCCAGTTGTGCAATGCTTAGCATGTGCTACAAGATCTTCAGAACGACACATGACCTAGCACATTAATTACAGAGACAGAAATGAGGTCAAAAAATTATTGCAAACTAATACATTCTCCTTAGGGACTAGGGCAAATAAAAGAAGTAAAAGAAAGTACAAGCCAGGTCATCGATTGAAGAAATGCCCTAACCAATATTCTTCATTGAACAGGAATTAAGAAACATGTAGTGTGGTCTGAAATGCTAATAGTTAGGGGGATGCAGACCAGCTGCACAAAACCAGTCCCGCAGGACAGTCAGAAAGTTAGCCAAAAAACTCCCAGGAAAGCAGCGGGGATTAATATCACCTTGTGTTAACATCAGTCTAAGGTGGGGTAAAGCTTTCTCAGGATGAGCCTGTCATTGTTCATTCCCTTCAGACAGAACCCAGATGACCAGCTTCACACACTGCTTAAATCACTGAGTAAGATGAATCCAAAAGTGTCACCAGATCTACTGCATTTGAACAAGACATTCTTCAAAGAGCTGTAAGGAGGCTTCGGGGAACATCTGCACATGAATGTGCCTTTGAACCCTCTGCAAGACTGTGTTCTACTGCTGAATCTCCCTGTAAACAAGATGATATCACTTTCTATTCTTTATCCTTTCTGGCACACTATTTCATCAGCATCTCTCCTGTAATCACTAACTGACAACACATGCTAGCATTTTCCAGCATAATATTTAACACTGCACAGAGAGAGATCTCTGCCAAGTTTCACTGTGTCACTGGCATGTTAGGCAACACTGGAAACATTCTCTTATCTGAAAGCTCACCACTTCCACAATCTGCTCTTTTTTTTTTCTTTTTGAGAAACTATTTGACAGTCACTCTTCCCAGAATCTGTAGCTGTCCTGAGCTTTCTGAGCATTACCTTGATCTCTGAATGCTTCATTAAACAATTTTTCAAACACCAGTTAAGTTCACAAATTCTTTATTCCAGACTGACATCCTACTCTACCACAGCCTCAAGCTTCTGCTAAGCAAGAGCTAACAGCTCACAGAATGATTACACATGGGGCTAACCATTACTCATGATACCACACCAAATCTGAAGGATAACCATGTTGAAAGGAGAGTTTCTATGCAAATACTCCCCAACCTAAAGAGCTCCATGGGGGTTGGTCTCTTCTCCCAGACAACCAGCACCAGAACAAGAGGACACAGTCTCAAGCTGTGCCAGGGGAAGTTTAGGCTGGATGATAGGAAGAGGTTCTTCACAGAAAGAGTGATTGGCCATTGGAATGTGCAGCCCAGGGAGGTGGTGGAGTCACTGTCACTGGAGGTGTACAGGAAGAGACTGGATGGGGTACTTGGTGCCAGGATTTAGTTGATTAGATAGTGTTGGATGACAGGTTGGACTTGATGATCTCAAAGGTCTTTTCCAATCTGTTCTGTTCTGTTTTATTCTTTAGAGCCCATGGCTTGAACACTTGTAGATCCACCACTGTTCCAGAGAAATTCAGGTTTCTAGGGACTCGTAAGCATGCATCACAAGGGTCTGCACTTCCAAAGTTTTATGTGAGACTTTGTCCTCTGCAGCAGGAAGGACAAAGGGCAGCAGAAGTTGGAAGGGAACACAACATGCTTTAGCAGATGGAATACAGGAGATAAAGATCACCTTTTATCAGCGGGAACATATCTAATTCCACCGCTCCCCCAGATTAAAAAGGACACACCCAGAAAAGTGGTAAGGGGACAATTCTGTTTGTAACAACAATCCTCACTGGTGGGTCCAACATGCAAAGCAAAATATGTACTTTTAGCAAAGCAGCTGTGTTGTGACCATGATTCCCATCAGCAGATGATAAGCTGCTCTGAGTCTGGAAATCATCCTGGGATACAATACAATACAATAAATCCAGGTTGGAAGAGACCTTCAAGATCATCGCGTCCAACCTATCAACCAATCCAACCCACCCAAACAACTAGATCATGGCACCAAGCACCCCATCAAGTCTCCTCCTGAACACCTCCAATGATGGTGACTCCACCACCTCTACAGACAGCCCATTCCAATGGGCAATCACTCTCTCTGTATAGAACTTCTTCCTAACATCCAGTCTAAGCCTCCCCTGGCACAGCTTGAGACTGTGTCCTCTTGTGCTGGTGCTGCCTGCCTGGGAGAAGAGACCAACCTCCACCTGTCCACAACCTCCCTTCAGGTAGTTGTAGAGAGCAACATAAACACACAGGCATAACAGGGTTATGTGACCTTGTGTCACATCTTCTTTAAAAGTTTCATAATAAAGTGCAAAGGCATTTTGAAAAATCTGAACTCTAGTCAGTCAGTCTCATAGGTGGCAGAACCATACAAAACTGACATAAAGAATGATTTATTTTTTTCTTATTGTCTTAAAAAGATGGGAGTAGTCTTCCACACAAGAGTAAATTTACATAGTGAAAATTTTCTTAGGCAGTACACATCTTCTGTCCCCACTGCCATGATTGCAAATATTTATATTTAAGGCACAGCAAGCTCACACAGTTTGGACAAGTCTAGACACATTCAGACTGAAAATGAGATCAAATTCAACTCTGAACAAGCAGAATAACCTAACAATGGATGCTAGCAAGTTTAAGTGCTTAAAAATAGGATTTTTATCTAATGAAATCAAAACTTGATCTAAAGCTAATCAGAATTGTGTTACTGCCAGGAAGTAACCATTTGGTGAAATATTATAGCCTGCTTAATGAAGAATGGCAGAATAAATTTAGTGGGTTTTTTTCTGGTGTAAAACTTGCTTCCAAGTTCTTCAGGAACTCCTCTTGCAGAGTAATTATCCTGGGACAAAGAACTCTGCGCTTGCGGCCATAATCTAAGTTCACCACAATGGGTTATTTGAAATGCCACTGTCACCATTACATGCCTAGCAGATCAGGCCATTCCTTTGCAACATCCTACTTTTGCTGAACTCATTTAAGCCAGAGTGGCATGCAAAAAGAGAAAGGTCTTGAAAACTCAAAAAGTGGAGCCTGTGTTCAGAGCTGAAAGAGATGGCGAGATCAGACTTTCAACCCAAAATCCACACAGTAATCAGCAGTCCTAATGGGAATAATGATAATACACAAATGGAGTGTGAATGGGCCTTAATGTGAAGAGAGATTCCTCATAATCTTTCCACTCATAAATTAGTATCCATGCTTCTTTTATTGTACTGTTTACATTAGCTTTAATTATTCTTAAATCACAACATCCCTCTCAATAGGAAAAACCCCAGCAAACAAAAACAAACAATAAAACTCAACAAACACACACATTAAAGTTTAGTAGTACAAAATATATTAGGTTATTCTGAATAAAAAATGCAAATATTGCTCACATTTCACCCTGCAGTGACATGAATCTTCTGCCAAGAGCCCCCTCAGCTCTAGTTGCTGGCATACAGCAGCCCACTCTGTGACGTTTTAAGTATAAAGATTTGGCAGCGCATCTTGGAAACAGATTTTCACCTTTAGCAACTGGTTCACATAACTTTTGCAATAAGTCCTTTGTTTACAATGCACATGCATGGACATAGAGAAGCTTAATGGTACTGAAGTTAATAGGATGGAAGTATGTGCTTGAGTGTTGTCTTGATCCAGGGCCAGAAAGTTAAGGCTTTTAAGAAGAGGAGGTTCAAAAATGGGCAATGAAAGGTGGGACACACTCTGATGGAAAATTCTACTAAGTATTTAACACCAAATAAATCATGGAATTCAAATGTTTTTGCCCACTTTCTTCCACTTAAGCCAACATAAAATGCAAGAGGTGCAAAGATTTAGAACTCTGACAAGCATATCTGTGGGTTATATATGCCTAGTATTTCAAGAATATCAACATTATTTCCACTTTCTGCCAAGGATTATGGTAAACAGACAGAGCTATTCAAAGAATCAATAAGGTTGGAAAAGATCTCAAAGATCATCAAGTCCAACCTGTCACCACAGACCTCATGACTACTAAACCATGGCACCAAGTGCCACATCCAATCCCCTCTTGAACACCTCAAGGGATGGTGACTCCACCACCTCCCTGGGCAGCACATTCCAATGGATAACAACTCTCTCTGCGAGGAACTTCCTCCTCACCTTGAGCCTAAACCTCCCTTTGGTGCAGTTTGAGACTGTGTCTTCTTGTTCTGGTGCTGATTGCCTGGGAGGAAGAGACCAACCCTCTCCTGGCTACAACCACCCTTCACGTAGTTGTAGACAGCAATAAGGTCTCCCCTGAGCCTCCTCTTCTCCAGGCTAAGCAACCCCAGCTCCCTCAGCCTCTCCTCATGGGGCTTGTGCTTGAGGGCTCTCCCCAGCCTCGTTGCCCTTCTCTAGACATGTTCAAGTATCTCAATATCCTTCTTAAACTGAGGGGCCCAGAACTGGATAGTCCTTTATATAGGCACAAGACTAGCCTTTAAACTGTTCCTACACAAAGTTTTTAGTTGTGTATTTTATATATAGAGAGAGATTGTTTAACCATCTTCATATTTTTAAGCATGAGACTTGCACTTGGTGAGTTCTAATTTAATAATTATACTTGAAGCATGCACTGTAATGTTCAATATACAAAGGGATCTTATATTGAGCCAGTACATTTTCAGGCAAACACATTTTTAGAGCTGGTTTCCCACGTGAACATGCTACACCTACATGTCTGTCAAGTCCCACTACTGGACTTTTAAGCTTCAAGCCAATTGGAAACACTATGAGATAGGAAGAGAGGTAAAAAGATACAGTATTTGTACAAGTTAACAGAAAAAAAGGGTCAGAACTAGATGATTCTTGTGGTCCCTTCCAACCCTGACTGATACTATGATACTATGGCCAGCTAGAGAAAAGGGACTCTGTTAATGACACCAGTCAGCAGGTGGCTGCAGAATGGGAACACATCAGGCATCAGGGAATCCACACCAGCTCTCACAGTAAAAATTGAAAAACCTGAGGAAACCAATCTTTGTTGGTTCACTGTTCACAAAACAACTTGCTGTCACTCTGAAAATAATGTTAATAACTTAGGAACCAAGATAATCTGTCTTATTAATTTCCAACCACTCGTGTTACACTGCCATTGCTCGAACAGCAGCGCAGAGTACATGTGCTAAACTGGGGACCAGCATGCTGGTTCTGCATTCCAGAAAGGGAACAAAAACATCTTCCTATTAGAGACAGTTTATTAATCAAGCCAGTAAGGAGAAGAAAGCCATCTAACAGCTGTGAACCTCATGAAGATGTCAAGTGAAAAGATGGAGAAATGCAGGAAGATGACTGAGGACCTTTATTTTAAATGTCTGTTCAAAGCCTTCAAGGTGCAGCTTAAAATTAAGCTACACAGTGCTATCTTTAACTATCTTTAGTTCCTTCATTCCAAACAGCCTTTCCCCCAGTGGGCTGCTGTTCAGACCAAGAAATAATGTTGAGATGCTTTGGTTTAGATCACATCCAAAAGAGTTTTTTCAGTGTCAGCAGACAACAATCAGTGGAGAGTACAAGCAGCCACTGCTTGTCCAAATCATTATCTCCAACATATTCTACACATTTGCCTGTGCTTTTCTGTTTATCTAGGCTCAGCAATAAAGAGCCAAGAAGGAACTCACATGATTGTTGGTTTGTATGTTTTGGTAGGAACTGCTGGAACACAGCAAATCAGTCAGTCAGTCCGATCTTTCTTCTGCTCTTACTTGTGCCAAGTTCCTCAGAGGGCAACTTAATACTACAATAGACATAAATGATTTTGGAATAGTAGATAACAAAAGAAATGTATTTTTATTCTAGATTTGTTTAATTCTACTTGGACTCACAGCCCTAGAAACATTCAGTTCATTTAATGCTAGTGTCTATTCCATTCCATTCAGGGCCAAGGTAGCAATGTCATCATCTTTCTGGGCGTATGGGCAAATCCAGAAATGTCTCTGCATTGCTCAAAACTTATTAAACCATTTGTCTCACATTAGATGCAGTCAAGTACCTTCTGGGAATATTGTGAATCAGGCCTTCTACCACCTGAATTTTAGCAAGTTAATTTATTGGGTAAATAAATCCTTACGAGACCTCTAAATTGGGTTCTGCCACCTATTCCCAAGGAGGGTCCAAGGAAGAAGCCCATGTTAGCTTTCCTGTACTGTGTTCATACACCTTTTCACTTCGGCATTTCCATTCACTAGCTCTTGCATCTCTTTTTTTGTTCGGTTTGCTTACCCAAATAGCTGAAAAACTGTTCCTGAAATACTCATGACACTCTGAGAAAGAAAAATATGACTGGATGGGGATTTATGAAAGCTCTGAATACTCTATTCCCATTGAAGTTACTGCTAGCTTCATCCCACACTCCAGTGGGATGAGATTTCAGGCAACACTGAGGTCTGATTTTATGTTGTACTCTTTCCATAAATCGACTTCTAGGTACATACAAAATCTGGTTGTTAATACCTCAGCTCTCAGTAACATCCCCAGTGTGAATTTGCTCTATGCCCATATTCCCATTCCTGAACTTCCCTAATAGCTATTGAACCCGTTGGCTAAATCGAGGCTAAAAGCCTCAAAGGTATTCCAGTTCTGTTGGTTTTCTGAAGACAGGAAAGTGGAGAGAAGAGAGGCTGTATTAATGCTTCCCTGGGAGCAGGGAAGGAGCTTGAGCCATATCCTCACTGGTCAGCAGGCAGCCCAGAGGGGGAACATCACTGTACTCCTTAACACTGGGAGAAGTTTCAAACACAGCTGACATTTCACAGCATAGCCTACCAATGAGGTACACAGTCCTAAGACATCAAGTTGCATCATAGAATCATAGAATAGTATCCTAGAATCACCAAGGCTGGAAAAGACCCCGAAGATCATCAAGTCCAACCTGCCACCCAACACTTCATGCCTACTAGACCATGGCACCAAGTGCCATGTCCAGTCCCCTCTTCATAGAATAGCACTTCTGCTGTCCAAAGAATTGCATTTTATTTCAATTCAATATATTAAAGACTTAAGACAGCAAGATTCAAACATTTTCCATTTGCATTTAAACAGGTTTATTTTAAGCAAGAAAACAGATTTTAAAGCAAATCCTAAATATGTGGAGGATTTTTTTTTCTTTATTTTTATACCTGCTGATCAATAAAGGAAAATGATAGTTTACAAAGTGTGAGTGGAAGGCAGCCATCACTACACAGTTTGAGGTGCAGGAAAACATACAGAAGTCAGTAACTAAATGTGCTACAGCTGCAGATTCAGGGATGACATCCCCCAGGCACAGGTCTTTCAGTAAGGTCTGAGTGGTTCTGGGCATGATGAAGGAATAGAGAGAAAAGGAAAGAGGCTTCAGCCACACAGTGAGACAGGCACAACTGCAAAGGTTCTGAAGGCAGAGAGCTAATGGGCTCAAAAATTGTAGATTCATGTTTGCACTTAAATATTCATGCAAGCAGCCCACACATACAGGTATCAAGGAAAGCTACCGCAAGATTAATGGTGTTCTTTGCAGTTTGGGAGGCAACATTCAACCAACCCTTTTTCTACTCAGTACTTACAATTTTGCAGCAACCTCTGGCTCAACTTTCTTGACTGTGTACCTTTAACCAAGCATGGCTGAGAGCTGCTTTCTTACAAGCAGTGATTTCAGACCCTGCCAGAAACCTCTGACAAATTCATTCTCCATGAGTCAGAGGCTAGTGCCATTATGAGGTCTAAAACAGCTGGCAGGGGTGATATGAATTAATCTCAGTTGACCTCTGTACATATAAAAAATTGCTAACACAAAATCTTGCCCAAATATATGTTGGTCTATTTAATAAGTGCCTGTGATCCTTAAAAAAGAGATAAACCAAATCTAATTCTAAACCTGTTCTTATTCCAACAGTTATGGTGACCCTTCACATTTCAGCCCCAAAGTAGTGGTAAGAAATGTTATTTCTTAATCTCACGTTTCCAGAGTGATGTACTGCTATCACTTGCTAGTCAAAAATAACTAGTATAATGCCATTCTTCATCACTGTAAAGAAATCTTTACTCTTACCCTAAAGATGCAGCTTTTGGAGAGATCAGGGTAACCCAATCCACATTTCTTAGAATGATAAAAACTGGAATATTTCTAGGTACTTCTCTGAGCTTGCTGTGCTACTGACCTACTTGCCTGAGACTTGCTCCGTACTGAGTGCAAAAAGAAGGGACACAGAGAAAGTCATTCATCCCACCTAAAGGCAGACATCTAAAACAAATGGGATGAACAGTTCATGGCAGGTGCCTATCCCCCTCAATTATACAGGAAGCTTTAACAAGATGCCCTAGTTTTCAAACCACCAAAGTTTTGTAAAATGAACTTTTTTTTTTTCTCTGCCAGTAGCACTTCTGCCTCATTTAAATACTCACTAAGGCAGACTGAATCTAAACACCTGGAGTCCTGTGTCCAGTTCTGGGCCCCACAGTTCAGCAAAAATGTTGAGTTGCTGGAACGTGTCCAGAGAAGGGCAACAAAGCTGGGGAGGGGTTTGGAGCACAAGCCCTGTGAGGAGAGGCTGAGGGAGCTGGGGTTGCTTAGCCTGGAGAAGAGGAGGCTCAGAGGAGGCCTTACTGCTGTCTACAACTACATGAAGGGAGGTTGTAGCCAGGAGGGGGTTGGTCTCTTCTCCCAGGCAACCAGCACCAGAACAAGAGGACACAATCTCAAGCTGCACCAAGGGAGGTTCAGGCTGGATGTTAGGAAGAAGTTCTTCACAGAAAAAGTGATTGGCCATTGGAATGGGCTGTCCAGGGAGGTGGTGGAGTCACCATGCCTGGAGGTGTTTAAAGGGGACTGGATGAGGCACTTTTGATGCTGTGGTTTAGTTGATTAGATGGTGTTGGATGATGGGTTGGACATGATGATCTTGAAGGTCTCTTCCAACCTGGTCTGGTCTATTCTATTCTATTCTATTCTATTCTATTCTATTCTATTCTATTCTATTCTAAAATGTACCAACCTTTTAATAAAATGGTGTACATGTGCAGGAAAAAAACCAAATATTTCACATGAAATCATTCAGCAACCATTATAAACATGAACCCAGTATGCATCACAAGCAAGCACAATGTATTTGGATGTGGCATGTAGCTTTCTTACAAAAGTTCAGCTGAGTACCTAGCGGGAGCTCCCTGGGATTCTTCTAGTCAGCTCTTTCATCAGGCCCACTCATTGCCTCTGAAAGGCTGTGCCAGCCGCTCCTGCATGGTTGAGAACCGATGTCAAAACCAATTGACAGGTCATAGAATCATAGAATCAACAAGGTTGGAAAAGACCTCAAATATCATCGAGTCCAACCTGTCACCCAACACCTCATGACTACTGAACCATGGCACCAAGTGCCACGTCCAATCCCCTTGAACACCTCGCGGGACAGTGACTCCCCCACCTCCCTGGGCAGCACATTCCAATGGCTAACAACTCTCTCTGTGAGGAACTTTTTCCTCACCTCGAGCCTAAACTTCCCCTGGTGCAGCTTGAGGCTTGTTCTGGTGCTGGTTGCCTGGGAGAAGAGACCAACTGCCCACCTGGCTACAACCTCCCTTCAGGTAGTCATAGACAGCAATAAGGTCTCCCCTGAGCCTCCTCTTCTCCAGGCTAAACAACCCCAGCTCCCTCAGCTTCTCCTCACAGGGCTTGTGCTTGAGGCCTCTCCCCAGCTTCATTGCCTTTCTCTGGACACGTTCAAGAGTTTCAATGTCCCTCTTAAACTGTGGGGCCCAGAACTGGACACAGGACTCAAGGTGTGGCCTAACCAGTGCTGAGTACAGGGGCAGATGACTTCCCTGCTCCTGCTGGCCACACTATTCTTGATGCAGGCCAGGATACCATTGGCCTTTTTGGCCACCTGGCCACACTGCTGGCTCGTGTTCAGCCGGCTGTCAAACTGGCATAAAACATCAAGCCAGGAAAATAATGATAATACTGTTAAGTTCATGCTGGTTTGTATCTTAAATATAGGTTTTCCTTTAGCCAGAGTAAATGTAGTTTGTTTTCTTCTTAATGACAATACTGATTTATAATAAATAAGCAAAGGAAATATTTGTCTCCTACTGATGGAACCAAAAAGGAACCAGAAGCTGCCTTAGGTTACCAGGCCAGCCATCCTCCCTAGAAAGAAAAGAGGCAGCTCTGGGTATTTCAGTTCTAGTTTGAAGGCTTTTTTGAAAACAAAGTGCTAGAAATTCATTGCTACAATGACGTGTACTTAGATTTGCAATCACTTCATTGCAAAAGCATGTATAGAAAAGCATTCTGTCTCACTTCTGGGGAGAAAAAACACTTTCTCCTCAGTCAGTATTTTAACTAATGGCTTGCCCAAGGTAAGTTGAAAAGCAGTCTGCCTGAAAAGGCTTGACTTTAGGTCCTGCAAGACTTGATGATGGCATAAAACACAGCAGCAGCATTAGCAAATGGCATTGCTGCTGTGAGGGCGCAGAGAGAAATCCTGAGACAAGATCCTTGTACAAAATAAAAGAGCACCTGAAAGCCTTGCAAAATATCCTCCACCTATTGATAAAAAAGCCTCTGAAGTGATTCTTCAAAAAAATTAACTGGACTGACATATCAAGTCATTATGATTTCTTCTTCATGGTCTTCCTCTATTTTCTTATGCACTGCGTGAAACTGAATCCAAGGAATCTGTAAAGAAATAAACCCAGGATAATAGCTCTCACTGGTTTATTCGGGGTTTCTTTGAAGGGGAGACTGATATTTAACAACAGAAATTCTTTTCAGGCAAGCATGTCAGAGGCCAGATATTTGGTTATTATGCAGGACATCATGCTGTTCTGTATGATCCTCTTCTCTTCCTAAAACGACTATCCACACATCCTGCATTTTACTTCAGTATGTCACACAGCACTGAGCCTGCAAAAACAGTGGCAGCTCTGAGAAGGAAAGTGAACAGGTGAGACAGCACAGGCAGCAAGTCCATAGCATTTTAAGGATGGGTGCACCCTGGTTAAAGATCTGCAGTCTTTGCCCATATGTAATGATTGCTGCGGGTGGCACTTCTGCATCTCTGAGCTGCTGAGGCTTGACTCCTACACTGAAATAGAAGGTATTGCCATACGGTGCTACTACTCACAGAAAAATGTTGTCAAATGCATGAACACTGTCCAGCAAAGGCTTACTACATGTGCTATGACTGGCTGCAGGACTGGGGAAAAAGCAGGCTGAAGAGCCATGCTGATCCACTTCTCATGCTCTGCTTGTCACTGTGGGAATAAGACAGATTCAGAATCAATCCTCAGATGTGCACTCCAGAAAGGTATGAGGTCCCTTTGTGGTGCAAAGCAGCGTATTTTCTGGAGCAATGCTTGCTTCCATGCTGTCATGAGGCCAAGAAATACACTCTTTTCTTGTGAGAGGCAAACTGTATTCATGGAGATGGGTAGGTAACATCCAAACCTGGCACTACCACACAGGTCCAAGGTCAGATCCAAAACACCTTTGCATTATTCAAGGGTGCTGCAAAGGTGGAGTTGTCACTGCATTCACACAAGACACTCTAAGTGCACTGCACATGGTCTGCGCCACCAGAGAACTGACTTTGGAGGTTCACATATCTCTATGTGCTAATCATGTAAAAAACAGATCACATTTCTCCTAGGAGCAGCCAGATCACTCCTGTACGATGCATGAATTTTATCTCTTGCATAGAAGAGTTCAGCTTTAGCTCCCACTTTACAGGACGATGGCCAGTGGTGAGAAACGCATACCACGTCATTAAGGTTCCCTGGGCCACAAGCACAAATCACAAACAAAATCAAAACCAAGCCTACCCAGGCAAAGAATCATGTTCTGCCATCATGAGGAATGAGCGAAGAGTTTCTTTCCCTTTGTCACAATTACATAGCCATCCTACTGTAACAACAGTGACACGTGCAGGGATGGGGGTTTGGGAGCCCCACGTCACACCATATGATCAGCAATGAAGCAAACCAGCATCACCCTGACTTCCAAACATCCAGCAGCTTAATACAAGTGACATGAAGGCAACTTAGAGCAGCAAGGGAACAGGTCTACAGCTTCACCCAGGAAAAGAAACAGCACTGCAACTTTGGGGCTTTCTATCAATTTCAAAGCAGCAAATTCTCTGTGGGCTTCTGTGATAAGGTCTTAAACCCTTTTACTGACATCTGGATGTATTAGTGAAATCATTCCTATCACTGTTTATCCCTGCTGCGACACTGTGATTAAGAAGCTGCGTAGGCCTCTTTCCACAAAGAATCCCAAGGCATTTTTACCACCTACTTGCCGTTTTCATGCAACACTACTGTCAATGGTTGCTAAAAGCAAAGGATTATCTTTCAAGCAAATTCCTGGGTGAAAAATTACAGTCCCAATGGTACATAAAGGGTTTCCAAATTCCTCAGTACTTCTGGTAACCAACATTCTGTGCACCTATTTTTATCCTTCTCCCTAACCAGTCTGGATCTCTGCTTTATCCTCAATCCATTTTTATTGTGAGTCACATCAGATTAGAAGTACATTCAACTATGAGAAAAATCTTCTGCAACTGATCCAAAAAGAAACAATAACAAAACCCCACGCATCTTACATTTGGAGCCTCTTTAAAGCTGAAAAACAAACAAACAATGCAAGACACTGAAAAATACTGACAGGTTTCCTAAAGGTCTTGTTTAGAAATGTACTGCAGCTCAAGTCTCCTGTAGGATATCCTGTGAATGACACATAAGATTGTCATTAGGGGAGAAAAAGCAGCTGGACACATTGAACTTATGAGGCTTTGTTCTGTACTTTTGCTGCACAGACTGCAGCTACAACAGTTACCCCTTCATCTCTCTCAGTGCAAAGGACCTGGGATTTTCTCAGCACGTGGACACCGAGTATCTCAGCTGCAAGTATTGTAAAACTTACCTGCATAAGCTCCTCACTACATGAAAGACAATAAAGTGCCAGAAGGTGTCCAAAGAGCAAGAAACCTGGTGCAGAAACTAGCACGAGTCTCATAAGGAGCAGCTGAGGGAACCAATGTTGTTTAGCCTGGAGCAGGGGAGGCTCAGGGGATACCTTACCACTCTACAACTACCTTAAAGGAGTTTGAGCAAACTAGGGGTTGCTCTCCTTCCCCAAGTAGCAAGTGCTAGGAGGTGAGGAAACAGCCTCAAGTTGTGCCAGAGGAGGTTTAGATTGGACAGCATGAAAAATGTCTTTGCCAAAAGGGTTATCAAGCACTAAACAGGCTGCCCAGGGAACTGGTGGAGTCACCACCCCTGGAGGTATTTAGATGATGTTTAGATGCAGCACTTAATGCCATGGTTTAGTGGTGGACTTGCCAGGGTTAGGTTTATGGTAAGCCTTGATGATCTTAAGGGTCTTTTTCTACCTAAGTTATGTTACTGTTCTATAACAAACTCATCGTGGAATTCCCAAGTGGTTTTTTAGATTATTTTTTTATCCTGTATTAATTCATGTACAATGTGAGCCAGACCCTGGTGCAGTAAGAGCTGATGGAATTTTTATCACTGATTTCAGTTCATCAAAGGTCAAGATGGCTAATTTTTCAAGCTGTTCATGGACCTAGTGTTT
Source organism: Colaptes auratus (assembly GCA_015227895.2). Classification (NCBI taxonomy): domain Eukaryota; kingdom Metazoa; phylum Chordata; class Aves; order Piciformes; family Picidae; genus Colaptes; species Colaptes auratus. Next base: position 18,018,737 of record CM037631.1, read on the forward strand.
AATAAATAAATTTACAAAGTCTAACACCATCAAGAAGAAGTTCTTCACCATGAGAGTGGTGAAGCCCTGGAATGGGTTGTCCAAGGGAGGTGGTTGAGGCCCCGTCCCTGGAAGTGTTTAAGACCAGGCTGGGTGAGGCTCTGGCCAGCCTGATCTAGTGTAGGGTGTCCCTGCCCATGGCAGGGGGCTGGAACTAGATGATCCTTGTGGTCCCTTCCAACCCTGACTGATACTATGATACTATGATACTAAGTGCCAGTACCCAGCAGGGCTAAAATACATTGACAGGAAGGTTTTACAGAAGGTAGAATTATGTCCCACTGCACCATCTCTAACTATGCAGAACTCTGACAAAGCAGAAATATGGGAAGTTGGCCTTCACAGCATGGGACACAGATCAAAAAGGAAGCATGAAACTGAAGATTACTCAAGTACAATAGGAAGCTCGAGATCATGTAGGATTATTCACTACCAAAAATATTAGAGCCAAACCCAAACTCCCAAAAGAAAATCTACGCAATTTGACACTGTAAACAGGACACTTCCTCAGCTTTGTAAACAGGAAATTGAATTGAAACAAACTGCCAAGTAACCTAACATAATCCAGTATTGTAGTCAAGAGATCCTCAACAGAAGCAGTGATGTAAGTGGTCTCTTTTTATCCAAAATGTGGTATAATGTAACCAACCTCATAAATATAATAGGATTTTTTGAAGTAGTTCTTGATTACAGCTTGAACCAACTAGCTATAAGAAGTACTCTTAAATGTTCCTTCATTAGTGGGCAAATTCTTACTTCAGAGAATGTCTACACAGAGCCTTTGTGGTGTTCTTTAGGATTAATTTATTATCCTACTGTCAAATCCCTGCATGTTCACAAAAGCCAGAGCAGGCAGTGGCAGACACCTTTAGAGTTGGGAACATGTTCTTAACATTGAGAGCTAACTCAAAGTCCTCACCTGGGGAAGCAAAACTGAACATTGCTACACATAGAATGGAAGAACACAGCAAGGAGAAGGGATACAGCTGGATCAAGAGCTGTGGGAGAAGCAGGCTTCATGTTCCTGATACTGCTGTGCATGTGAAAAGGAGTGGGAAAGGAGAGCAGGACAGTAGAAACAGGGAAGGCAACCACTGCTTTTGAGGCAGGGTGTGTCCTACCCATCACCATCCTTCTGTAAGCTGCAGCAGGTGCCATTAGAGAATGGCCGAGGTTGGAAGGGACCTCCAGAGGTCATCATTATTGCTCTGGAGGCAATAATGAGCAGGAGATTTTGAAGCCATCACAGGCAGCTACCTACTTCTCCTGTGTTCAGAGCCAGTCTTGTAAGCTGTTTTATTTACTGCCAAAGAGATCAGTCTGCAATTTGCTGCAGATTTATTTTAAGGTAAGCAAGACTATCCATACGAAACAACTGGAGCACAAACCGTAAACTTCTGCTGCACCTTTTGTGTTCATATATATATATATAACTATTAGAGATACAAAATGAAAGCCATTCCTTGTCCTTCCAATTTACTGTTCCCCAAAGGAGTTCCTTGCTGCATAAACAATATTTATTTTCCAGAGATGTTCCTTTTATGCAAAATTTACACCTGGTGTAAAGAAGGAGTGCCAGAAATGTAATGCAGTGAATTTGTAGATGGCTGTGTTGAAAACATTGCTGCTTTAGATAACATTTTCTTCTAAAAATTCCTTTTTACTCACTAAAAAATTAATCACATGTAAATTACTTTCAGAGTTTCCACTCACAATCTGGAAAATTGACACATTTTTAAACTTAGCTGTTGCTCTGAACCTGAGTTCCATAAATCAGACAGCTAATAACATCGTGTAAAGGGGATCTTAACTACCTCAAGTAGTTAAAGACTGAAATAGTTGTCTAACAGTTCATTCCTCAACTAAGACTTCAAAAAGTTACATCAACCCTGGGTTGTCTTTTATCTTAGGATTCTGAAGACATTTTCCCAGCTACAGTGTTTTTATGATTTTAATGCCAATTTGTAACAAATTTCATGAAGTCTACTTACTCTCATTTCCCTCTGCTTATATGCTCTGATTTATGTATTATAAAATGTGCTTTTACAACATCCCACACTAGATAATATGTAAAAGATGCAATATATATTTATGCTGTGTGTAGTGGACATGTTGTCTATTGTACATTGTATTTTTATTGCTATTTTAAGAGAATATTTGACAAATAAATTTCACAAAAATATAGTGACCCAAGGACGATGAAGAAGAAATAGTGAAAACAAATTTCCTCAGCCCACAGTGCTAGAAGACATGGACAGGGAGAGAAATGAAGCCCCCATAATCCAAGAAGAAATGGTTAGCAACCTGCTATACCACTTATGATACATACAAGTCTGTGGGGCCAGATGGAATGCCCAGCAGTAGTGAGGGACCTGGCAGAAGTGCTCACCAAGCCACTTTCCATCATTTTCCAACAGTCTAGGCTAACTGGGAAAGTCCCAACTGACTGGAGATTGGCAAATGTGACACCCACCTACAAGAAAGGCTGGAAGGAGGATCCAGTGAACTACAGACCTGTCAGTCTGACTTCGGTGATGGCAAAGGTCATGGAACAGACCACCTTGAGTGCCATTCCACAGCACATGCAGGGCAAACAGGTAATCAGGCCCAATCAGAATGGGCTCCTGAAGGGCAGCTTCTGCCTAATGAACTCAATCACCATCTATGACAAGGTGACCCACTTAGTGGATGGAAGAAAGGCTATGGATGTTTAGCTGCACTTTAGTAAAGCATTTGGCAGTCTCCCACAGCATTCTCCTGGAGAAACTGATTGCTCATGCCTTGAATGAGTGGACACTTCTCTGGGTAAAAAACTGGCTGGATGGCCAGGCCCAAAAAGTAGTGGTGAATTAAGTTGAAATCCAGTTGGCTGGCTGGGTGTGGTGAGTTGAAAATTCCCCCCAACATTAAATTGCCAGACCAGCCCAGTTGGAAGCAAATGAAGGCATAGCCTGAAACTACCACACTGGGCATCATCACCTCGTTCCCCTGCACATGTTGCATCATGGCACTCTAGATGATCCGCTCTCTATTCATCCAAGATGGCCTTCTTTCCCACCAGGGAATGGCCTGTTCCTGCACCTTTATGAGCTTTCTTCTTGAACAATGTCTTGCTTTCCTGTATTCCTTAGCCCTTCAGGACTGCCTCCCAGGGAGTTCTGGCAACCAGTCTCTGAAACAGGCCAAAATCTGTGCATTGGAAGTCCAAGATAGCATCAACATCCTCTTGTCCAACGACTGAGAAACTCTTACAATTTCCTGATCATCATGCCCAAGATGACCTCCAACCATTACATCACCCACAAGTCCTTCTCTGTTCGCAAACAGCACATCCAGCAGGGTACCTTCCCTAGCTGGCTCTCTCACCAGCCAGATTTCACACATGCTTCACTGGATTACAAACTGTCTGGTTGTCTGAGCCCAAAGAGTTGTGGTGAATGGAGTCAAATCCAGTTGGCAAGGCGTCACAAGTGGTGTACCCCAGAACTCTGTATTGATGCCTGTTTGCTTTAATATCTTCATCGGTGATCTGGACTAGGGGAACAAGTTTGCAAACAACACTAAGCTGGAAAAGAGCATAGATCTGTTTGACAGTAGAATGACTCTACTGAGAGATCTGGGACAGGCTGGATGAATGGGCTGAGGCAAATGGTCCAAGTGCTGGGTTCTGCACTTGAGTCACAGCTACCCCATGCAATGCTACAGGCTTGGGGAAGAGGGACTGAAAGACGCCTGGCAGAAAAGTATGTGGGGCTGTTGGTTGACAGCTGTCTGAACATATGCCAGCAGTGTGGTCAGGTGGCTGAGAAGTGAAACAGCATCCTGGCCTGTATCAGGAATAGTGTGGCCAGCAGGAGTAGGGAGGAGATAATGCCCTTCTACGGAGCACTGGTGAGGCCACACCTTGAATCTTTGGTTCAGTGTTGGGCCCCTTGTTATGCAAAAGACACTCAGGTGCATGTCCAAATTCTCATGCAATATTTATTGGTATGTCAGTCCAAATACTTAATCATACAGGTAAGAAATCAACATTAAACAATAGTAGACTGAAGTGCAGGTAAATTGCTACAGGTAGTTACAATACAATACAATACACCACCAGGCTGGAAGAGACCTTCAAGATCATCGCGTCCAACCCATCAACCAACCCAACCCACCTAATTACTGAAGTGTTATTTTAATTTGACAAAGCCTGAAATACACATTTATTTTTACAGACCCTACAACAATTAAGAAAATAGAGCTTATAAAAGCAAATTTACTTAAGCTGTTTTCCAGCTGACACAATTTTTATGTTACCAGAGTCCTTTAAAAAAAATATACACACAAACCTATGAAAAAAAGAAACTGAGGTTCATATACCACTAGTGATACAAGAGCCATTTCAAAGTGGGATAAAACCCCCCCCAAACTAATTGAATCTTTTCCCCAAGAACATGCAATTAACACCTGTTCGATGAGAAAACACTGCCCAGATCATCAAATGCTTTTCCCTGTGCTTAGGCACAGGCCAACACAAGGAAGGGAAGGGCAGAGTTAATGCGATCCAACATCCTTTTGGACAGGCCATCAAAGAGCCAAAAGGGCTGCCAATTTGCCAGAATGATAAAGTACAATTTTCCTTTGTATTTTGGTGGTGCAGAAGCAAAGCAAAGCTTGGAAATTCCTTTTTGTTTTTTTAATTCATAATGAAAGCCACAAGAGCCCAGAATTTTATCTCAAGTCCGCCTGATGTTATGGTTTCAAATCCACATCAGAAGACACTGATTCCATGGTTTTCAGTTGTTTACATACCAAAATCACTTGACACTATGCTGTTCTGTTCTGTTCTGCCTTTTCTTGAAACTGTGGATTATGAAGTTTAAAATATGCCTTGAGATGCTTAGTCTGAGCATACAGATTAGGTCTCTTTTCCTAGATTGAGCATTTGTACAGAAGTTCATTCAATAGCACATAGAAACAAGCAACTGATGTTTCAGTTAGACAACATATGTTAAATAATATTCCTTTGCATTTTTACCTCTGGTTTTGATTCCCAAGTACACACAATCAAAATAGCAGGAATGAAATGTCAGACTTCTTGTAACGAGGTGGTATTACCTGCAGTAAAGAGAACAACGGAAGCATCTGGAAGCCCTCTCTGCGTGTTATTCTGACACACTTCAATGGACTTAACAGGTTATGGCATTAATAAACACTTTAAGGAAATACTTGTGCTATAAATGTGGCTGGCATCTCCAAGACACTTCAAAAAATTGATTAGTGCTACACTGGACAGCTGATTCATCAATGTCCGGCCTTCCACTAGGACAAGAGGATGTCTTGTAAGCAGGTTATTTATACTCTTAATATATTCAGCAGGAAGTACAGTCTGGTTAGGTTTGTTAGTCATTAAAAGGCACTATTTTTCGTACGTGCTGCCCTTCCTATTGATTTCTTCCCAGAGCAACCTCAGTCTTAAGCAAGAACAAACAGGCTTTTAGCCTAAAAGAAGACAATCTTGTATCACACAAAGTGCAAAGTTTTGGCCAGAAGCAAGACCAAACGTCCAAACTAAAGCTCAATGTGTGCAGTATCACTAGTTTATCCTGCTTGGAGGCAACAGAAAACTGGAATCCAAAGGATTTATCTCTTTTTTAATAAAATGTGCAGGTGGTCTTGGACTTGCCAAGATACAATATTTTTTTTAAGAGTTGAATAGCCTTTGCTTCCTCTTCAGTATCCCTTTTAATTACACATCACCATAACCACGATCATCAACCAGGACATGGTATTAGTTTTCATTCCTGCTGTGCATTTTGAGAGTGACCATTAGAACATATTACCCCCCAGCATATTGTGTGTTTTTTAGAGTCTGTTCTGCATTGTCATGTCTGCAAATATTTACAAAGCAAGAAATACTGTCTCACTCAGCAATGCAACCCACATGTCTTTAATGATATTCCATATCAGCACTTCAGAACAAAACAAGACACAAACACCACTGAAAAATATAAAAGGACGGCCAATAGTTTGCTCATGAGTTGTAGCATGAAACATTTGGAATATGACTCATAACCTTGGCTGCACAAACACAGTCTACAAACTCCAGCAACAGTTTGGTTCATTGGAGTAAAATGAGGGCAAACAGCAGCCAATCCATTTTAGATGTTGTGACTCAATGCCCAGCTCTGCTGGCCGCAACAGAATATGATTGTCCAAGGCACACAAAAAGCAAGAGGATTCTCAAGTACAAGGAGAGAGCAAGGCTGCAGCATGTTAGGGGTCTGCATGTGGTCTTCCTAAAAGTGTGTTACCTCCTCAGTACATGGATAACATCCACTAAAGGAGTCTGGAAGTGTCTGACTTCAGTACGCATATCACTGTGTCTTTAGGCAGTAGGCCTCCATAGCATATGGCCCAAGAAGGTTCAAAGACAGTACGTAATTTAATATGGATCTGCTGCTTTCAACCAGCCCTCAGGGCAACAAAACTGGTGAGGGGTTTGGAGCACAAGCCCTGTGAGGAAGGCTGAGGGAGCTGGGGTTGCTTAGCCTGGAGAAGAGGAGGCTCAGGGGTGACCTTATTGCTATCTACAACTACCTGAAGGGAAGTTGTTGCCAGGAGGGGGTTGGTCTCTTCTTCCAGGCAACCAGCACCAGAACAAGAGGACACAGTCTCAAGCTGCGCCAGGGGAAGTTTAGGCTGGATGTTAGGAAGAAGTTCTTCATAGAAAGAGTGATTGCCCATTGGAATGGGCTGCCTGGGGAGGTGGTGGAGTCACCATCACTAGAGGGCACTGGATGGGGCACTTGGTGCCATGGTTTAGTTGATTAGATAGTGATGGATGACAGGTTGAACTTGATGATCTCAAAGGTCTTTTCCAACCTGGTTAATTCTATTCTAGTACAAGTCCACTCCAAGACCCCAAAAGTTCAGCCAACAGAAGTTGTAAAAGATAATTTTAAAGGTACAAAGCTTAATCATAGTATTAAACAATCACAGTGACAAAAAGAATAATTAACTAATCATTTCACACAGGCTTGTACTCTTCATCATTCCAAGAAGCAATTTCACCACAGGGAGTCTTTTTCTGCAGAATAAAACACCTGTCACACTGCCAGCAAGATGCAAATTTTTTTGTATTAGGGGTTATGATTTCTTCGCTGACTATAGAAAAGATCAGAGTAAAACACATTTTGAAGTTCTAGGGAAATCACTTCAGTATTCCATGAAAAAGTTGATTTGGAGTTTGACTTGGAAGGAAGCTTTCTTAGTTCAGAGATGGCCTCGGTTCATCTATGAAGTTTAAGATGGCAGGCTAACAAGTCATGAAGATTGATGAAAGACACAATACTTTTAAGGACAAAAAGGAAATAATGTTGTATGCTTTATTACAAACACACATATCTTTTTATAAATCTGATTTCTCAGACAGAAGAAACTTCAATTCTCTTCTATTTCCAAACTCGCTAGCTCAATTCAATAAAAAGCCAAGCCTCTTCACCTTCTCTATGCCTTCTTCGGTGATGAGGAAGGGCATACAAAAGATTTTTGAGTTCAGTATAGATCCAAGATGAAACAAAACCATCTTCCTAAATCAAAAGCATACCCATATATATACCATATACATGCTGAAAACAAACACTGGGAAATATTGAGTACAATCTTGGAAACGGCTCAAGTGACTGGGTTTTTTGAAAAGGGTTCATAAAAATATAAAATTTGGCAACT
>CM037631.1:18026498-18084886 GCA_015227895.2 Colaptes auratus
CGCGTCCAACCTATCAACCAATCCAACCCACCCAAACCTAGATCATGGCCCCAAGCACCCCATCAAGTCTCCTCCTGACACCTCCAATGATGGTGACTCACACCTCTACAGACAGGCCCATTCCAATGGGCAATCACTCTCTCTGTATAGAACTTCTTCCTAACATCCAGTCTAAGCCTCCCCTGGCACAGCTTGAGACTGTGTCCTCTTGTGCTGGTGCTGGCCTGCCTGGGAGAAGAGACCAACCTCCAACCTGGCCACAACCTCCCTTCAGGTAGTTAGAGAGCAACATAAACACACAGGCATAACAGGGTTATGTGACCTTGTGTCACATCTTCTTTAATTTCATAATAAAGTGCAAAGGCATTTTGAAAAATCTGAACTCTAGTCAGTCAGTCTCATAGGTGCAGAACCATACAAACTGACATAAAGAATGATTTATTTTTTTCTTATTGTCTTAAAAAGATGGGAGTAGTCTTCCACACAAGAGTAATTTACATAGTGAAAATTTTCTTAGGCAGTACACATCTTTGTCCCCACTGCCATGATTGCAAATATTTATATTTAAGGCACAGCAAGCTCACACAGTTTGGACAAGTCTAGACACATTCAGACTGAAATGAGATCAAATTCAACTCTGAACAAGCAGAATAACCTAACAATGGATGCTAGCAAGTTTAGTGCTTAAAAATAGGATTTTTAGCTAATGAAATCAAACTTGATCTAAAGCTAATCAGAATTGTGTTACTGCCAGGAAGTAACCATTTGGTGAAATATTATAGCCTGCTTAATGAAGAATGGCAGAATAAATTTAGTGGTTTTTTTTTCTGGTGTAAACTTGCTTCCAAGTCTTCAGGAACTCTCCTTTGCAGAGTAATTATCCTGGGACAAAGAACTCTGCGCTTGCGGCCATAATCTAAGTTCACCACAATGGGTTATTTGAAATGCCACTGTCACCATTACATGCCTAGCAGATCAGGCCATTCCTTTGCAACATCCTACTTTTGCTGAACTCATTTAAGCCAGAGTGCATGCAAAAAGAGAAAGGTCTTGAAAACTCAAAAAGTGGAGCCTGTGTTCAGAGCTGAAAGAGATGGCGAGATCAGACTTTCAACCCAAAATCCCACACAGTAATCAGCAGTCCTAATGGGAATAATGATAATACACAATGGAGTGTGAATGGGCCTTAATGTGAAGAGAGATTCCTCATAATCTTTCCACTCATAAATTAGTATCCATGCTTCTTTTATTGTACTGTTTACATTAGCTTTAATTATTCTTAAATCACAACATCCCTCTCAATAGGAAAAAACCCCAGCAAACAAAAACAAACATTAAACTCAACAAACACACACATTAAAGTTTAGTAGTACAATATATTAGGTTATTCTGAATAAAAATGCAAATATTGCTCACATTTCACCCTGCAGTGACATGAATCTTCTGCCAAGAGCCCCCTCAGCTCTAGTTGCTGGCATACAGCAGCCCACTCTGTGACGTTTTAAGTATAAAGATTTTGGCAGCGCATCTTGGAAACAGATTTCACCTTTAGCAACTGGTTCACATAACTTTGCAATAAGTCCTTTGTTTACATGCACATGCATGGACATAGAGAAGCTTATGGTACTGAAGTTAATAGGATGGAAGTATGTGCTTGAGTGTTGTCTTGATCCAGGGCCCAAAGTTAGGCTTTTAAGAAGAGGAGGTTCAAAAATGGGCAATGAAAGGTGGGACACACTCTGATGAAAATTCTACTAAGTATTTAACACCAAATAAATCATGGAATTCAAATGTTTTTTGCCCACTTTCTTCCACTTAAGCCAACATAAAATGCAAGAGGTGCAAGATTTAGAACTCTGACAAGCATATCTGTGGGTTATATGCCTAGTATTTCAAGAATATCAAATTATTTCCACTTTCTGCCAAGGATTATGGTAAACAGACAGAGCTATTCAAAGATCAATAAGGTTGGAAAAGATCTCAAAGATCATCAAGTCCAACCTGTCACCACAGACCTCATGACTACTAAACCATGGCACCAAGTGCCACATCCAATCCCCTCTTGAACACCTCAAGGATGGTGACTCCACCACCTCCCTGGGCAGCACATTCCAATGGATACACTCTCTCTGCGAGGAACTTCCTCCTCACCTTGAGCCTAAACCTCCCTTGTGCAGTTTGAGACTGTGTCTCTTGTTCTGGTGCTGATTGCCTGGGAGAAGAACCAACCCTCTCCTGGCTACAACCCCCTTCACGTAGTTGTAGACAGCAATAAGGTCTCCCCTGAGCCTCCTCTTCTCCAGGCTAAGCAACCCCAGCTCCCTCAGCCTCTCCTCATGGGGCTTGTGCTTGAGGGCTCTCCCCAGCCTCGTTGCCCTTCTCTAGACATGTTCAAGTATCTCAATATCCTTCTTAAACTGAGGGCCCAGAACTGGATAGTCCTTTATTAGGCACAAGACTAGCCTTTAAACTGTTCCTACACAAAGTTTTTAGTTGTGTATTTTATATATAGAGAGAGATTGTTTAACCATCTTCATATTTTTAAGCATGAGACTTGCACTTGGTGAGTTCTAATTTAATAATTATACTGAAGCATGCACTGTAATGTTCAATATACAAAGGGATCTTATATTGAGCCAGTACATTTTCAGGCAAAACATTTTTAGAGCTGGTTTCCCACGTGAACATGCTACACCTACATGTCTGTCAAGTCCCACTACTGGACTTTTAAGCTTCAAGCCAATTGGAAACACTATGAGATAGGAAGAGAGGTAAAAAGATACAGTATTTGTACAAGTTAACAGAAAAAGGGTCAGAACTAGATGATTCTTGTGGTCCCTTCCAACCCTGACTGATACTATGATACTATGGCCAGCTAGAGAAAAGGGACTCTGTTAATGACACCAGTCAGCAGGTGGCTGCAGAATGGAACACATCAGGCATCAGGGAATCCACACCAGCTCTCACAGTAAAAATTGAAAAACCTGAGGAAACCAATCTTTGTTGGTTCACTGTTCACAAAACAACTTGCTGTCACTCTGAAATAATGTTAATAACTTAGGACCAAGATAATCTGTCTTATTAATTTCCAACCACTCGTGTTACACTGCCATTGCTCGAACAGCAGCGCAGAGTATATGTGCTAAACTGGGGACCAGCATGCTGGTTCTGCATTCCAGAAAGGGAACAAAAACATCTTCCTATTAGAGACAGTTTATTAATCAAGCCAGTAAGGAGAAGAAAGCCATCTAACAGCTGTGAACCTCATGAAGATGTCAAGTGAAAAGATGGAGAAATGCAGGAAGATGACTGAGGACCTTTATTTTAAATGTCTGTTCAAAGCCTTCAAGGTGCAGCTTAAAATTAAGCTACACAGTGCTATCTTAACTATCTTTAGTTCCTTCATTCCAAACAGCCTTTCCCCCAGTGGGCTGCTGTTCAGACCAAGAAATAATGTTGAGATGCTTTGGTTTAGATCACATCCAAAAGAGTTTTTTCAGTGTCAGCAGACAACATCAGTGAGAGTACAAGCAGCCACTGCTTGTCCAAATCATTATCTCCAACATATTCTACACATTTGCCTGTGCTTTTCTGTTTATCTAGGCTCAGCAATAAAGAGCCAAGAAGGAACTCACATGATTGTTGGTTTGTATGTTTTGGTAGGAACTGCTGGAACACAGCAAATCAGTCAGTCAGTCCGATCTTTCTTCTGCTCTTACTTGTGCCAAGTTCCTCAGAGGGCAACTTAATACTACAATAGACATAAATGATTTTGGAATAGTAGATAACAAAAGAAAATGTATTTTTTATTCTAGATTTGTTTAATTCTACTTGGACTCACAGCCCTAGAAACATTCAGTTCATTTAATGCTAGTGTCTATTCCATTCCATTCAGGGCCAAGGTAGCAATGTCATCATCTTTCTGGCGTATGGGCAAATCCAGAAATGTCTCTGCATTGCTCAAAACTTATTAAACCATTTGTCTCACATTAGATGCAGTCAAGTACCTTCTGGGAATATTGTGAATCAGGCCTTCTACCACCTGAATTTTAGCAAGTTAATTTATTGGGTAAATAAATCCTTACTAGACCTCTAAATTGGGTTCTGCCACCTATTCCCAAGGAGGGTCCAAGGAAGAAGCCCATGTTAGCTTTCCTGTACTGTGTTCATACACCTTTTCACTTCGGCATTTCATTCACTAGCTCTTGCATCTCTTTTTTGTTCGGTTTGCTTACCCAAATAGCTGAAAACTGTTCCTGAAATACTCATGACACTCTGAGAAAGAAAATATACTGGATGGGGATTTATGAAAGCTCTGAATACTCTATTCCATGAAGTTACTGCTAGCTTCATCCCACACTCCATGGGATGAGATTTCAGGCAACACTGAGGTCTGATTTTATGTTGTACTCTTTCCATAAATCGACTTCTAGGTACATACAAAATCTGGTTGTTAATACCTCAGCTCTCAGTAACATCCCCAGTGTGAATTTGCTCTATGCCCAATCCCATTCCTGAACTTCCCTAATAGCTATTGAACCCGTTGGCTAAATCGAGGCTAAAAGCCTCAAGGTATTCCAGTTCTGTTGGTTTCTGAAGACAGGAAAGTGGAGAGAAGAGAGGCTGTATTAATGCTTCCCTGGGAGCAGGGAAGGAGCTTGAGCCATATCCTCACTGGTCAGCAGGCAGCCCAGAGGGGGAACATCACTGTACTCCTTAACACTGGAGAAGTTTCAAACACAGCTGACATTTCACAGCATAGCCTACCAATAGGTACACAGTCCTAAGACATCAAGTTGCATCATAGAATCATAGAATAGTATCCTAGAATCACCAAGGCTGGAAAAGACCCCGAAGATCATCAAGTCCAACCTGCCACCCAACACTTCATGCCTACTAGACCATGGCACCAAGTGCCATGTCCAGTCCCCTCTCATAGAATAGCACTTCTGCTGTCCAAAGAATTGCATTTTATTTCAATTCAATATTAAAGACTTAAGACAGCAAGATTCAAACATTTTCCATTTGCATTTAAACAGTTTTTTAAGCAGAAAACAGATTTTTAAAGCAAATCCTAAATATGTGGAGGATTTTTTTTTCTTTATTTTATACCTGCTGATCAATAAAGGAAAATGATAGTTTACAAAGTGTGAGTGGAAGGCAGCCATCACTACACAGTTTGAGGTGCAGGAAAACATACAGAAGTCAGTAACTAAATGTGCTACAGCTGCAGATTCAGGGATGACATCCCCCAGGCCCAGGTCTTTCAGTAAGGTCTGAGTGGTTCTGGGCATGATGAAGGAATAGAGAGAAAAGGAAAGAGGCTTCAGCCACACAGTGAGACAGGCACAACTGCAAAGGTTCTGAAGGCAGAGAGCTAATGGGCTCAAAAATTGTAGATTCATGTTTGCACTTAAATATTCATGCAAGCAGCCCACACATACAGGTATCAAGGAAAGCTACCGCAAGATTAATGGTGTTCTTTGCAGTTTGGGAGGCAACATTCAACCAACCCTTTTTCTACTCAGTACTTACAATTTTGCAGCAACCTCTGGCTCAACTTTCTTGACTGTGTACCTTTAACCAAGCATGGCTGAGAGCTGCTTTCTTACAAGCAGTGATTTCAGACCCTGCCAGAAACCTCTGACAAATTCATTCTCCATGAGTCAGAGGCTAGTGCCATTATGAGGTCTAAAACAGCTGGCAGGGGTGATATGAATTAATCTCAGTTGACCTCTGTACATATAAAAAATTGCTAACACAAAATCTTGCCCAAATATGTTGGTCTATTTAATAAGTGCCTGTGATCCTTAAAAAAGAGATAAACCAAATCTATTCTAAACCTGTTCTTATTCCAACAGTTATGGTGACCCTTCACATTTCAGCCCCAAAGTAGTGGTAAGAAATGTTATTTCTTAATCTCACGTTTCCAGAGTGATGTACTGCTATCACTTGCTAGTCAAAATAACTAGTATAATGCCATTCTCATCACTGTAAAGAAATCTTTACTCTTACCCTAAAGATGCAGCTTTTGGAGAGATCAGGTAACCCAATCCACATTCTTAGAATGATAAAAACTGGAATATTTCTAGGTACTTCTCTGAGCTTGCTGTGCTACTGACCTACTTGCCCTGAGACTTGCTCCGTACTGAGTGCAAAAAGAAGGGACACAGAGAAAGTCATTCATCCCACCTAAAGGCAGACATCTAAAACAAATGGGATGAACAGTTCATGGCAGGTGCCTATCCCCCTCAATTATACAGGAAGCTTTAACAAGATGCCCTAGTTTTCAAACCACCAAAGTTTTGTAAAATGAACTTTTTTTTTTTTCTCTGCCAGTAGCACTTCTGCCTCATTTAAATACTCATAAGGCAGACTGAATCTAAACACCTGGAGTCCTGTGTCCAGTTCTGGGCCCACAGTTCAGCAAAAATGTTGAGTTGCTGGAACGTGTCCAGAGAAGGGCAACAAGCTGGGGAGGGGTTTGGAGCACAAGCCCTGTGAGGAGAGGCTGAGGGAGCTGGGGTTGCTTAGCCTGGAGAAGAGGAGGCTCAGAGGAGGCCTTACTGCTGTCTACAACTACATGAAGGGAGGTTGTAGCCAGGAGGGGGTTGGTCTCTTCTCCCAGGCAACCAGCACCAGAACAAGAGGACACAATCTCAAGCTGCACCAAGGGAGGTTCAGGCTGGATGTTAGGAAGAAGTTCTTCACAGAAAAAGTGATTGGCCATTGGAATGGGCTGTCCAGGAGGTGGTGGAGTCACCATGCCTGGAGGTGTTTAAGGGGGACTGGATGAGGCACTTTTGATGCTGTGGTTTAGTTGATTAGATGGTGTTGGATGATGGGTTGGACATGATGATCTTGAAGGTCTCTTCCAACCTGGTCTGGTCTATTCTATTCTATTCTATTCTATTCTATTCTATTCTATTCTATTCTATTCTAAAATGTACCAACCTTTTAATAAAATGGTGTACATGTGCAGGAAAAAAACCAAATATTTCACATGAAATCATTCAGCAACCATTATACATGAACCCAGTATGCATCACAAGCAAGCACAATGTATTTGGATGTGGCATGTAGCTTTCTTACAAAGTTCAGCTGAGTACCTAGCGGGAGCTCCCTGGGATTCTTCTAGTCAGCTCTTTCATCAGGCCCACTCATTGCCTCTGAAAGGCTGTGCCAGCCGCTCCTGCATGGTTGAGAACCGATGTCAAAACCAATTGACAGGTCATAGAATCATAGAATCAACAAGGTTGGAAAAGACCTCAAAGATCATCAAGTCCAACCTGTCACCCAAGGCCTCATGACTACTAAACCATGGCACCAAGTGCCACGTCCAATCCCCTTGAACACCTCGCGGGACAGTGACTCCCCCACCTCCCTGGGCAGCACATTCCAATGGCTAACAACTCTCTCTGTGAGGACTTTTTCCTCACCTCGAGCCTAAACTTCCCCTGGTGCAGCTTGAGGCTTGTTCTGGTGCTGGTTGCCTGGGAGAAGAGACCAACTGCCCACCTGGCTACAACCTCCCTTCAGGTAGTCATAGACAGCAATAAGGTCTCCCCTGAGCCTCCTCTTCTCCAGGCTAAACAACCCCAGCTCCCTCAGCTTCTCCTCACAGGGCTTGTGCTTGAGGCCTCTCCCCACTTCATTGCCTTTCTCTGGACACGTTCAAGAGTTTCAATGTCCCTCTTAAACTGTGGGGCCC
This sequence comes from Colaptes auratus, assembly GCA_015227895.2. Classification (NCBI taxonomy): domain Eukaryota; kingdom Metazoa; phylum Chordata; class Aves; order Piciformes; family Picidae; genus Colaptes; species Colaptes auratus. The sequence goes on from CM037631.1 coordinate 18,034,210, forward strand.
AGAACTGGACACAGGACTCAAGGTGTGGCCTAACCAGTGCTGAGTACAGGGGCAGATGACTTCCCTGCTCCTGCTGGCCACCTATTCTTGATGCAGGCCAGGATACCATTGGCCTTTTTGGCCACCTGGCCACACTGCTGGCTCGTGTTCAGCCGGCTGTCAAACTGGCATAAAACATCAAGCCAGGAAAATAATGATAATACTGTTAAGTTCATGCTGGTTTGTATCTTAAATATAGGTTTTCCTTTAGCCAGAGTAAATGTAGTTTGTTTTCTTTTTAATGACAATACTGATTTATAATAAATAAGCAAAGGAAATATTTGTCTCCTACTGATGGAACCAAAAGGAACCAGAAGCTGCCTTAGGTTACCAGGCCAGCCATCCTCCCTAGAAAGAAAGAGGCAGCTCTGGGTATTTCATTCTAGTTTGAAGGCTTTTTTGAAAACAAAGTGCTAGAAATTCATTGCTACAATGACGTGTACTTAGATTTGCAATCACTTCATTGCAAAAGCATGTATAGAAATGCATTCTGTCTCACTTCTGGGGAGAAAAAACACTTTCTCCTCAGTCAGTATTTTAACTAATGGCTTGCCCAAGGTAAGTTGAAAAGCAGTCTGCCTGAAAAGGCTTGACTTTAGGTCCTGCAAGACTTGATGATGGCATAAAACACAGCAGCAGCATTAGCAAATGGCATTGCTGCTGTGAGGGCGCAGAGAGAAATCCTGAGACAAGATCCTTGTACAAAAATAAAGAGCACCTGAAAGCCTTGCAAAATATCCTCCACCTATTGATAAAAAGCCTCTGAAGTGATTCTTCAAAAAATTAACTGGACTGACATATCAAGTCATTATGATTTCTTCTTCATGGTCTTCCTCTATTTTCTTATGCACTGCGTGAAACTGAATCCAAGGAATCTGTAAAGAAATAAACCCAGGATAATAGCTCTCACTGGTTTATTCCGGGTTTCTTTGAAGGGGAGACTGATATTTAACAACAGAATTCTTTTCAGGCAAGCATGTCAGAGGCCAGATATTTGGTTATTATGCAGGACATCATGCTGTTCTGTATGATCCTCTTCTCTCCTAAAACGACTATCCACACATCCTGCATTTTACTTCAGTATGTCACACAGCACTGAGCCTGCAAAAACAGTGGCATCTCTGAGAAGGAAAGTGAACAGGTGAGACAGCACAGGCAGCAAGTCCATAGCATTTTAAGGATGGGTGCCCCTGGTTAAAGATCTGCAGTCTTGCCCATATGTAATGATTGCTGCGGGTGGCACTTCTGCATCTCCGAGCTGCTGAGGCTTGACTCCTACACTGAAATAGAAGGTATTGCCATACGGTGCTACTACTCACAGAAAAATGTTGTCAAATGCATGAACACTGTCCAGCAAAGGCTTACTACATGTGCTATGACTGGCTGCAGGACTGGGGAAAGAGCAGGCTGAAGAGCCATGCTGATCCACTTCTCATCCTCTGCTTGTCACTGTGGGAATAAGACAGATTCAGAATCAATCCTCAGATGTGCACTCCAGAAAGGTATGAGGTCCCTTTGTGGTGCAAAGCAGCGTATTTTCTGGAGCAATGCTTGCTTCCATGCTGTCATGAGGCCAAGACATACACTCTTTTCTTGTGAGAGGCAAACTGTATTCATGGAGATGGGTAGGTAACATCCAAACCTGGCACTACCACACAGGTCCAAGGTCAGATCCAAAACACCTTTGCATTATTCAAGGGTGCTGCAAAGGTGGAGTTGTCACTGCATTCACACAAGACACTCTAAGTGCACTGCACATGGTCTGCGCCACCAGAGAACTGACTTTGGAGGTTCACATATCTCTATGTGCTAATCATGTAAAAAACAGATCACATTTCTCCTAGGAGCAGCCAGATCACTCCTGTACGATGCATGAATTTTATCTCTTGCATAGAAGAGTTCAGCTTTAGCTCCCACTTTACAGGACGATGGCCAGTGGTGAGAAACGCATACCACGTCATTAAGGTTCCCTGGGCCACAAGCACAAATCACAAACAAAATCAAAACCAAGCCTACCCAGGCAAAGAATCATGTTCTGCCATCATGAGGAATGAGCGAAGAGTTTCTTTCCCTTTGTCACAATTACATAGCCATCCTACTGTAACAACAGTGACACGTGCAGGGATGGGGGTTTGGGAGCCCCACGTCACACCATATGATCAGCAATGAAGCAAACCAGCATCACCCTGACTTCCAAACATCCAGCACTTAATACAAGTGACATGAAGGCAACTTAGAGCAGCAAGGAACAGGTCTACAGCTTCACCCAGAAAAGAAACAGCACTGCAACTTTGGGGCTTTCTATCAATTTCAAAGCAGCAAATTCTCTGTGGGCTTCTGTGATAAGGTCTTAAACCCTTTTACTGACATCTGGATGTATTAGTGAAATCATTCCTATCACTGTTTATCCCTGCTGCGACACTGTGATTAAGAAGCTGCGTAGGCCTCTTTCCACAAAGAATCCCAAGGCATTTTTACCACCTACTTGCCGTTTTCATGCAACACTACTGTCAATGGTTTGCTAAAAGCAAAGGATTTATCTTTCAAGCAAATTCCTGGGTGAAAAATTACAGTCCCAATGGTACATAAAGGGTTTCCAAATTCCTCAGTACTTCTGGTAACCAACATTCTGTGCACCTATTTTTATCCTTCTCCCTAACCAGTCTGGATCTCTGCTTTATCCTCAATCCATTTTTATTGTGAGTCACATCAGATTAGAAGTACATTCAACTATGAGAAAAATCTTCTGCAACTGATCCAAAAAGAAACAATAACAAAACCCCACGCATCTTACATTTGGAGCCTCTTTAAAGCTGAAAAACAAACAAACAATGCAAGACACTGAAAAATACTGACAGGTCTCCTAAAGGTCTTGTTTAGAAATGTACTGCAGCTCAAGTCTCCTGTAGGATATCCTGTGAATGACACATAAGATTGTCATTAGGGGAGAAAAAGCAGCTGGACACATTGAACTTATGAGGCTTTGTTCTGTACTTTTGCTGCACAGACTGCAGCTACAACAGTTACCCCTTCATCTCTCTCAGTGCAAGGACCTGGGATTTTCTCAGCACGTGGACACCGAGTATCTCAGCTGCAAGTATTGTAAACTTACCTGCATAAGCTCCTCACTACATGAAAGACAATAAAGTGCCAGAAGTGTCCAAAGAGCAAGAAACCTGGTGCAGAAACTAGCACGAGTCTCATAAGGAGCAGCTGAGGGAACCAATGTTGTTTAGCCTGGAGCAGGGGAGGCTCAGGGGATACCTTACCACTCTACAACTACCTTAAAGGAGTTTGAGCAAACTAGGGGTTGCTCTCCTTCCCCAAGTAGCAAGTGCTAGGAGGTGAGGAACAGCCTCAGTTGTGCCAGAGGAGGTTTAGATTGGACAGCATGAAAAATGTCTTTGCCAAAAGGGTTATCAAGCACTAAACAGGCTGCCCAGGGAACTGGTGGAGTCACCACCCTGGAGGTATTTAGATGATGTTTAGATGCAGCACTTAATGCCATGGTTTAGTGGTGGACTTGCCAGGGTTAGGTTTATGGTAAGCCTTGATGATCTTAAGGGTCTTTTTCTACCTAAGTTATGTTACTGTTCTATAACAAACTCATCGTGGAATTCCCAAGTGTTTTTTAGATTATTTTTTTATCCTGTATTAATTCATGTACAATGTGAGCCAGACCCTGGTGCAGTAAGAGCTGATGGAATTTTATCACTGATTTCAGTTCATCAAAGGTCAAGATGGCTAATTTCAAGCTGTTCATGGACCTAGTGTTTAATAAATAAATTTACAAAGTCTAACCCATCAAGAAGAAGTTCTTCACCATGAGAGTGGTGAAGCCTGGAATGGGTTGTCCAGGGAGGTGGTTGAGGCCCCGTCCTGGAGTGTTTAAGACCAGGCTGGGTGAGGCTCTGGCCAGCCTGATCTAGTGTAGGGTGTCCCTGCCCATGGCAGGGGGCTGGAACTAGATGATCCTTGTGGTCCCTTCCAACCCTGACTGATACTATGATACTATGATACTAAGTGCCAGTACCCAGCAGGGCTAAAATACATTGACAGGAAGGTTTTACAGAAGGTAGAATTATGTCCCACTGCACCATCTCTAACTATGCAGAACTCTGACAAAGCAGAATATGGGAAGTTGGCCTTCACAGCATGGGACACAGATCAAAAAGGAAGCATGAAACTGAAGATTACTCAAGTACAATAGGAAGCTCGAGATCATGTAGGATTATTCACTACCAAAAATATAGAGCCAAACCCAAACTCCAAAAGAAAATCTACGCAATTTGACACTGTAAACAGGACACTTCCTCAGCTTTGTAAACAGGAAATTGAATTGAAACAAACTGCCAAGTAACCTAACATAATCCAGTATTGTAGTCAAGAGATCTCAACAGAAGCAGTGATGTAAGTGGTCTCTTTTTATCCAAAATGTGGTATAATGTAACCAACCTCATAAATATAATAGGATTTTTTGAAGTAGTTCTTGATTACAGCTTGAACCAACTAGCTATAAGAAGTACTCTTAAATGTTCCTTCATTAGTGGGCAAATTCTTACTTCAGAGAATGTCTACACAGAGCCTTTGTGTGTTCTTTAGGATTAATTTATTATCCTACTGTCAAATCCCTGCATGTTCACAAAAGCCAGAGCAGGCAGTGGCAGACTCCTTTAGAGTTGGGAACATGTTCTTAACATTGAGAGCTAACTCAAAGTCCTCACCTGGGGAAGCAAAACTGAACATTGCTACACATAGAATGGAAGAACACAGCAAGGAGAAGGGATACAGCTGGATCAAGAGCTGTGGGAGAAGCAGGCTTCATGTTCCTGATACTGCTGTGCATGTGAAAAGGAGTGGGAAAGGAGAGCAGGACAGTAGAAACAGGGAAGGCAACCACTGCTTTTGAGGCAGGTGTGTGTCCTACCCATCACCATCCTTCTGTAAGCTGCAGCAGGTGCCATTAGAGAATGGCCGAGGTTGGAAGGGACCTCCAGAGGTCATCATTATTGCTCTGGAGGCAATAATGAGCAGGAGATTTTGAAGCCATCACAGGCAGCTACCTACTTCTCCTGTGTTCAGAGCCAGTCTTGTAAGCTGTTTTATTACTGCCAAGAGATCAGTCTGCAATTTGCTGCAGATTTATTTTAAGGTAAGCAAGACTATCCATACGAAACAACTGGAGCACAAACCGTAAGCTTCTGCTGCACCTTTTGTGTTCATATATATATATATATATATAACTATTAGAGATACAAAATGAAAGCCATTCCTTGTCCTTCCAATTTACTGTTCCCCAAAGGAGTTCCTTGCTGCATAAACAATATTTATTTTCCAGAGATGTTCCTTTTATGCAAAATTTACACCTGGTGTAAAGAGGAGTGCCAGAAATGTAATGCAGTGAATTTGTAGATGGCTGTGTTGAAAACATTGCTGCTTTAGATAACATTTTCTTCTAAAATTCCTTTTTACTCACTAAAAAATTAATCACATGTAAATTACTTCCAGAGTTTCCACTCACAATCTGGAAATTGACACATTTTTAAACTTAGCTGTTGCTCTGAACCTGAGTTCCATAATCAGACAGCTAATAACATCGTGTAAAGGGATCTTAACTACCTCAAGTAGTTAAAGACTGAAATAGTTGTCTAACAGTTCATTCCTCAACTAAGACTTCAAAAAGTTACATCAACCCTGGGTTGTCTTTTATCTTAGGATTCTGAAGACATTTTCCCAGCTACAGTGTTTTTATGATTTTAATGCCAATTTGTAACAAATTTCATGAAGTCTACTTACTCTCATTTCCCTCTGCTTATATGCTCTGATTTATGTATTATAAATGTGCTTTTACAACATCCCACACTAGATAATATGTAAAGATGCAATATATTTTATGCTGTGTGTAGTGGACATGTTGTCTATTGTACATTGTATTTTTATTGCTATTTTAAGAGAATATTTGACAAATAAATTTCACAAAAATATAGTGACCCAAGGACGATGAAGAAGAAATAGTGAAACAAATTTCCTCAGCCCACAGTGCTAGAAGACATGGACAGGGAGAGAAATGAAGCCCCCATAATCCAAGAAGAAATGGTTAGCAACCTGCTATACCACTTATGATACATACAAGTCTGTGGGGCCAGATGGAATGCCCAGCAGTAGTGAGGGACCTGGCAGAAGTGCTCACCAAGCCACTTTCCATCATTTTCCAACAGTCTAGGCTAACTGGGAAAGTCCCAACTGACTGGAGATTGGCAAATGTGACACCCACCTACAAGAAAGGCTGGAAGGAGGATCCAGTGAACTACAGACCTGTCAGTCTGACTTCGGTGCTGGCAAAGTCATGGAACAGACCACCTTGAGTGCCATTCCACAGCACATGCAGGGCAAACAGGTAATCAGGCCCAATCAGAATGGGCTCCTGAAGGGCAGCTTCTGCCTAATGAACTCAATCACCATCTATGACAAGGTGACCCACTTAGTGGATGGAAGAAAGGCTATGGATGTTTAGCTGCACTTTAGTAAAGCATTTGGCAGTCTCCCACAGCATTCTCCTGGAGAAACTGATTGCTCATGCCTTGAATGAGTGGACACTTCTCTGGGTAAAAAACTGGCTGGATGGCCAGGCCCAAAAAGTAGTGGTGAATTAAGTTTGAAATCCAGTTGGCTGGCTGGGTGTGGTGAGTTGAAATTCCCCCCAACATTAAATTGCCAGACCAGCCCAGTTGGAAGCAAATGAAGGCATAGCCTGAAACTACCACACTGGGCATCATCACCTCGTTCCCCTGCACATGTTGCATCATGGCCTCTAGATGATCCGCTCTCTATTCATCCAGATGGCCTTCTTTCCCACCAGGGAATGGCCTGTTCCTGCACCTTTATGAGCTTTCTTCTTGAACAATGTCTTGCTTTCCTGTATTCCTTAGCCCTTCAGGACTGCCTCCCAGGGAGTTCTGGCAACCAGTCTCTGAAACAGGCCAAAATCTGTGCATTGGAAGTCCAAGATAGCATCAACATCCTCTTGTCCAACGACTGAGAAACTCTTACAATTTCCTGATCATCATGCCCAAGATGACCTCCAACCATTACATCACCCACAAGTCCTTCTCTGTTCGCAAACAGCACATCCAGCAGGGTACCTTCCCTAGCTGGCTCTCTCACCAGCCAGATTTCACACATGCTTCACTGGATTACAACTGTCTGGTTGTCTGAGCCCAAAGAGTTGTGGTGAATGGAGTCAAATCCAGTTGGCAAGGCGTCACAAGTGGTGTACCCCAGAACTCTGTATTGATGCCTGTTTGCTTTAATATCTTCATCGGTGATCTGGACTAGGGAACAAGTTTGCAAACACACTAAGCTGGAAAAGAGCATAGATCTGTTTGACAGTAATGACTCTACTGAGAGATCTGGACAGGCTGGATGAATGGGCTGAGGCAATGGTCCAAGTGCTGGGTTCTGCACTTGAGTCACAACTACCCCATGCAATGCTACAGGCTTGGGGAAGAGGGACTGAAAGACGCCTGGCAGAAAAGTATGTGGGGCTGTTGGTTGACAGCTGTCTGAACATATGCCAGCAGTGTGGTCAGGTGGCTGAGAAGTGAACAGCATCCTGGCCTGTATCAGGAATAGTGTGGCCAGCAGGAGTAGGGAGGAGATAATGCCCTTCTACGAGCACTGGTGAGGCCACACCTTGAATCTTTGGTTCAGTGTTGGGCCCCTTGTTATGCAAAAGACACTCAGGTGCATGTCCAAATTCTCATGCAATATTTATTGTATGTCAGTCCAAATACTTAATCATACAGGTAAGAATCAACATTAAACAATAGTAGACTGAAGTGCAGGTAAATTGCTACAGGTAGTTACAATACAATACAATACACCACCAGGCTGGAAGAGACCTTCAAGATCATCGCGTCCACCCATCAACCAACCCAACCCCTAATTACTGAAGTGTTATTTTAATTTGACAAAGCCTGAAATACACATTTATTTTTACAGACCCTACAACAATTAAGAAAATAGAGCTTATAAAAGCAAATTTACTTAAGCTGTTTTCCAGCTGACACAATTTATGTTACCAGAGTCCTTTAAAAAAATATACACACAAACCTATGAAAAAAAGAAACTGAGGTTCATATACACTAGTGATACAAGAGCCATTTCAAAGTGGGATAAAACCCCCCCCAAACTAATTGAATCTTTTCCCCAAAACATGCAATTAACACCTGTTCGATGAAAAACACTGCCCAGATCATCAAATGCTTTTCCCTGTGCTTAGGCACAGGCCAACACAAGAAGGGAAGGGCAGAGTTAATGCGATCCAACATCCTTTTGGACAGGCCATCAAGAGCCAAAAGGCTGCCAATTTGCCAGAATGATAAAGTACAATTTTCCTTTGTATTTTGGTGGTGCAGAAGCAAAGCAAAGCTTGGAAATTCCTTTTTGTTTTTTTAATTCATATGAAGCCACAAGAGCCCAGAATTTTATCTCAGTCCGCCTGATGTTATGGTTTCAAATCCACATCAGAAGACACTGATTCCTGTTTTTCAGTTGTTTACATACCAAAATCACTTGACACTATGCTGTTCTGTTCTGTTCTGCCTTTTCTTGAAACTGTGGATTATGAAGTTTTAAAAATAGCCTTGAGATGCTTAGTCTGAGCATACAGATTAGGTCTCTTTTCCTAGATTGAGCATTGTACAGAAGTTCATTCAATAGCACATAGAAACAAGCAACTGATGTTTCAGTTAGACAACATATGTTAAATAATATTCCTTTGCATTTTTACCTCTGGTTTTGATTCCCAAGTACACACAATCAAAATAGCAGGAATGAAATGTCAGACTTCTTGTAACGAGGTGGTATTACCTGCAGTAAAGAGAACAACGGAAGCATCTGGAAGCCCTCTCTGCGTGTTATTCTGACACACTTCAATGGACTTAACAGGTTATGGCATTAATAAACACTTTAAGGAAATACTTGTGCTATAAATGTGGCTGGCATCTCCAAGACACTTCAAAAAATTGATTAGTGCTACACTGGACAGCTGATTCATCAATGTCCGGCCTTCCACTAGGACAAGAGGATGTCTTGTAAGCAGGTTATTTATACTCTTAATATATTCAGCAGGAAGTACAGTCTGGTTAGGTTTGTTAGTCATTAAAAGGCACTATTTTTCGTACGTGCTGCCCTTCATCTATTGATTTCTTCCCAGAGCAACCTCAGTCTTAAGCAAGAACAAACAGGCTTTTAGCCTAAAAGAAGACAATCTTGTATCACACAAAGTGCAAAGTTTTGGCCAGAAGCAAGACCAAACGTCCAAACTAAAGCTCAATGTGTGCAGTATCACTAGTTTATCCTGCTTGGAGGCAACAGAAAACTGGAATCCAAAGGATTTATCTCTTTTTTAATAAAATGTGCAGGTGGTCTTGGACTTGCCAAGATACAATATTTTTTTTAAGAGTTGAATAGCCTTTGCTTCCTCTTCAGTATCCCTTTTAATTACACATCACCATAACCACGATCATCAAACCAGGACATGGTATTAGTTTTCATTCCTGCTGTGCATTTTGAGAGTGACCATTAGAACATATTACCCCCCAGCATATTGTGTGTTTTTTAGAGTCTGTTCTGCATTGTCATGTCTGCAAATATTTACAAAGCAAGAAATACTGTCTCACTCAGCAATGCAACCCACATGTCTTTAATGATATTCCATATCAGCACTTCAGAACAAAACAAGACACAAACACCACTGAAAACTATAAAAGACGGCCAATAGTTTGCTCATGAGTTGTAGCATGAAACATTTGGAATATGACTCATAACCTTTGGCTGCACAAACACAGTCTACAAACTCCAGCAACAGTTTGGTTCATTGGAGTAAAATGAGGGCAAACAGCAGCCAATCCATTTTAGATGTTGTGACTCAATGCCCAGCTCTGCTGGCCGCAACAGAATATGATTGTCCAAGGCACACAAAAAGCAAGAGGATTCTCAAGTACAAGGAGAGAGCAAGGCTGCAGCATGTTAGGGGTCTGCATGTGGTCTTCCTAAAAGTGTGTTACCTCCTCAGTACATGGATAACATCCACTAAAGGAGTCTGGAAGTGTCTGACTTCAGTATGCATATCACTGTGTCTTTAGGCAGGAGGCCTCCCTAGCATATGGCCCAAGAAGGTTCAAAGACAGTACGTAATTTAATATGGAACTGCTGCTTTCAACCAGCCCTCAGGGCAACAAAACTGGTGAGGGGTTTGGAGCACAAGCCCTGTGAGGAAAGGCTGAGGGAGCTGGGGTTGCTTAGCCTGGAGAAGAGGAGGCTCAGGGGTGACCTTATTGCTATCTACAACTACCTGAAGGGAAGTTGTTGCCAGGAGGGGGTTGGTCTCTTCTTCCAGGCAACCAGCACCAGAACAAGAGGACACAGTCTCAAGCTGCGCCAGGGGAAGTTTAGGCTGGATGTTAGGAAGAAGTTCTTCATAGAAAGAGTGATTGGCCATTGGAATGGGCTGCCCAGGGAGGTGGTGGAGTCACCATCACTGGAGGTGTTTAAGAGGGGACTGGATGGGGCACTTGGTGCCATGGTTTAGTTGATTAGATAGTGATGGATGACAGGTTGAACTTGATCTCAAAGGTCTTTTCCAACCTGGTTAATTCTATTCTAGTACAAGTCCACTCCAAGACCCCAAAAGTTCAGCCAACAGAAGTTGTAAAAGATAATTTTAAAGGTACAAAGCTTAATCATAGTATTAAACAATCACAGTGACAAAAAGAATAATTAACTAATCATTTCACACAGGCTTGTACTCTTCATCATTCCAAGAAGCAATTTCACCACAGGGAGTCTTTTTCTGCAGAATAAAACACCTGTCACACTGCCAGCAAGATGCAAATTTTATTTGTATTAGGGGTTAATGATTTCTTCGCTGACTATAGAAAAGATCAGAGTAAAGCACATTTTGAAGTTCTAGGGAAATCACTTCAGTATTCCATGAAAAAGTTGATTTGGAGTTTGACTTGGAAGGAAGCTTTCTTAGTTCAGAGATGGCCTCGGTTCATCTATGAAGTTTAAGATGGCAGGCTAACAAGTCATGAAGATTTGATGAAAGACACAATACTTTTAAAGGACAAAAAGGAAATAATGGTTGTATGCTTTTATTACAAACACACATATCTTTTTATTAAATCTGATTTCTCAGACAGAAGAAACTTCAATTCTCTTCTATTTCCAAACTCGCTAGCTCAATTCTAATAAAAAGCCAAGCCTCTTCACCTTCTCTATGCCTTCTTTCGGTGATGAGGAAGGGCATACAAAAGATTTTTGAGTTCAGTATAGATCCAAAGATGAAACAAAACCATCTTCCTAAATCAACAGCATACCCATTATATATACCATATACATGCTGAAACATAAACACTGGGAAATATTGAGTACAATCTTGGAAACGGCTCAAGTGACTGGGTTTTTTGAAAAGGGTTCATAAAATATATAAAATTTGGCAACTGGGAGATGTTAACTTGAAGACTGAACCTAACTCTGTTCAGTTTCAGGAAGCACATCCTCCATTTCACCCTTCAAGAAGGTACACTACAACTTGCAAAAGCAGGTCCTCCCCCACGAAGCTGGAACACAAGCAGCTCCCCAATGAGAAGTTCATTACCCTTCCCAAACAGAAACACCTGGTTTTCTTTGGTTTTAATCACCAACAAGTGGATTCCAAAAGATGAATTTCAGTGATGCTATTTTTATGCCGCCTACACATTCATTCATCATGGGGCCACGACACATGGCCATGCGGACTGCTCACTTGAGGCACTTGTGTCTCACACAGCTGCGTGTAGGCTCTTAACCGCACCTCAGCTGTCGAGGATATCCTCTGCCGGTGGCTTGCAAGGGGAAACGCACCAAAGTTCAAACACGATAGACGGGCAGTGTCAAAAAGCACTATCCTTGGTGCTCACTATCACTGAGCATCCTACTCCTGCCAATGGTGTGGCTGGCACAACGGACGAGGCCAGTCCTCGCTGGGCATTGCCCAGCAGACCCAGGCGAGAACCCAGACCTGGGCTCAGACCCTCCCACCGAAGCAGCCCCTCCATCAGGCCTGCACCCCCAGAGCCATTTCTGGAGCCCGAACTGCGAGAGGCTGCCGCGGGGCCGGTTGAGGGGCCGCGCTCCCGCTACAGGCACCCCTGAGGCGGCGGCGCCCGTTCCCCGTCCTGAGGGCTCCCTCTTTGCCCACCACACACTGTCCCAGAGAGGACCCTGCAGCGGTCCCGTTCAGGCCGGAGTCGCCACCAACTCTCCATCCTCCCCGCACTGCCCCCGGCATCTGTACATCGAAGGGACACAGAAGCGACGGGACCCGTGGGTGCCGAGGGGCAGCAGCTGGGATAGGGCACCGCGTGTTGTCAGGGGCGAGGTGCCGCCCCTAGCCCGGAGAAGACCCTGGGGCTTGTCGCCGGCACTGCTGGCTCCCAGGAAACCTTCTTGAAGTTGCCGTGGTAAGTTTGGGACCGCCCGAACCAGCCGCCGGGCAGAGCCGCGCCCTCAGCCCACACCTCCCTCTCTCTACCTGGTCACACGGTGCCTGCCAGGGTCGACAAACCCGGCCTCCGACGGGTCCCCGCGCCTCGGCTGACCCCGCTGGCCTCCCAGGGACGAGACCCCCACCCGGACAGACCCCTCCTGTCCTCTAGGGTCGTGGCCCCTGTCTCTGAGCGAGAGGGGACAGCACTCCCCGTAGCGCGCTCCGGGCTTGGGACTTAACTGTACACACAGCCCCTGAGAATGAAGAAGGCAGAAGGACACTTACCATCTCGCCTGATATTGGAGGACCGCAAAGCTTTTATAGATCCGCTCTGGGCAGGGGCAGTGGTGCCCTGACGGCTGCAGAAGTTGGCACAGACGACAGCATAGAGGAGGAGGAGGATGAGCAGTTGCATTGGGATCCGCTGTGAACGGGACCCTGCTTTTGCAAAGAAACACGGCTCTCCCCACCAAGGGCGCTTCCCTCTCTCTTGTTCTCTCTCCCTTCACGGACTTTTGGGTTGTTGTTGCGAGTTGCCTGTGTGTTTGTGGGAGTTGTGCGCAGTGGTGGGGAACCAAAAAAAATGCACAAGTAAACCCCCCAGCCCCAGAAGTTCCCACCACCCGAACGAGTAGCCGCAGCTGCCGAGTTACTCTTCTAGCTGTCCCCAAACTTCCTGCATGCTGAACTTTTGTTGCCTTTCTGGGGCCGGCCAAACTCAGCAAAGGTGAGAAAAACCCCGGCCCGGACCGCCGCCCCCTCCGTACACCACGTCGCAGGCGGGCGCTGCCGTAGCCGCGCTCCCCTGCGGCCGCCGCAGCGTAGTTCCGCGCACCGCTGCCGGGCTGCGCCCGCTGCCTCGCACCGCCCCCTCGCCGCTCCGCTCGGCAGGAGCCGCTGCTAGGGTCTGGCGCGGCGGGAGCGCCCCGACGTCCGCAGCGAGGACCGTGGGTTAGAGGCGGCCCGGGGAAAGGGGGCGGCCCAGGGGCAGGGAGGGAGGCGGGCGGGAGCAGCTGGCGGGGGGAGCCAGGGAGCAGTGCCCGGGCCCTCCCTGAGGTACCAGACGCGCCATCTCCAGCCCGGGCAGAAAGTGGTAGGAAGGAAGATAAAAGGTGGCTGGTCCCGGTGGAGTGAATGGCGAAGCTCCCGGCGGGTGCGCCCGATGGGAGTCGTGTGCTAGGGGCTCCTCTGCATCAAGGAGGCTACGCGACCAAGTGTCCCGTCACCGCCGGGCCAGCTGTGGCCACGTAATGGTTACCCGTTGGACTAGGACGACCCAAATCACTGACCTGCACCAGGACAGGAGAGGAGACTCGGTGGAATAACTGATGAAAACACACTGGCTGGAGAAGTTGGCCAGTGAGAGAAACCCACAGGCTGTTCTGTCATTCCATTCATTGTCCAAAGCTTTTCATAAAATGTTAATTCCTACTAATTAAAAACCTTCATTAAATTGGTTCTGGTATGAAAAGATTGTGTTGCTCTCTGGAAGAGTTTAGGTCTAAACCAAAGGTACGTGAGGAGTGCGATCACAGTGCTACTTTAATACTCTTTCCTTCCATTATTAGCTGCAATGCAAATAAGTGAAGGTATAGAGAAAACACCCAGGTTTTAACAGTTCTCTAATGAATCTTTACCTACTCTGTTTATTTTTAAAGGCAGTTCTTTTACTCTTAGCCAGTCTAGCAAATTATAATGTGCTGCCAAACCTTTACCATCACCTCACTGGACAAAAAAGAATGTGAACATGATGTTGTATCAGGAATACTGGATGAGCCCTGCTACACTCAGAGGACTGATTCTGGCTGTATGAAATGTATTTCTTCCAGAGCATGTTAGGATGACAGTGGGACTGAAACATCTTGTATGTCTTAAGGAACCAGTAGGGTGCAATTCTGTTATGCATAATTTATGGTTCTTTATCCCTTTCATGTTCCCCCAAACTGACAGTGAACCTAATCCTGCTCCCATGTGGTAGATAATGGAAAGGCTCCAACAGTGCTTCATTTGTGAGCAGATGTGATTGTATGTTAGGTGCCCATTTCAGGGGGAAACTGGGCAAAGAGCAGGAAAATGGCCAATCCAATGATCCTATTAGAAGCAGAAAGTCAAATAGAGGACATAGAGCAAATGAAGATAAGGGAAGCTCTGAAGATACCTTCTTTTCATCCAACTATTGTGTCTGTCTCTCTCCAATTCAAAGGACCTGGCAGAAAATGTCAATAGCATCCCAGCTAGCTAGCTGTCTTCTGAATTCAGGTACCTTTTAAGATAAAAGGAGGTGGTCAATACCCTGACCTTTACCATGATCCTTGGTGGAGTCTTTCACAGTGCCCTCAGTCCCGTGTTCTCTCAGGGATATAGAACTTGTACCAGTTTCCCCTTGTCTGTTTTAAGGTAGTGGATGAGGAAGAGAAGAAATTACAGATTATATTCCACCTAGAATGCAGATAAAAGGTGCTTTGCAGTATCAGTCAAGAAAGGGCACTGTTTCCAAGGCTATTTCTGTATCCATCTTCAACCATATAAATTTTCTTGTACAAAATTAATATAACTTCCCAAGAGCTGGGTTCAGAGCTGGAGTCATGTGATGTCTTTCTGGCCCCATGCCTCACTGGCTGCACAGGTCCAGCATTGACACAAGAGTCATGGCTATTTGGCTGATGTGCTGCTGGCTTGATGTGAACTGTAAGTTTAAACTTCTTCCAGCTGACCAGTGCTCAGATCTGAGATTCTCTTGTAATTTTTATTTTTCCTTTTAATTTTGAGAAGAGTACACACCTCTGTGGCAGAAAAGATGAAATTCCTGGTTCTGCAGCAGAGGTACTTGTTGCTTAGAGAATGGTCAAGCAAAGCAGCACAAGGTCAGAGGGCTGGAGCACCTCTCCTATGAGGACAAACTGAAGGAGTTGGGGCTGTTCAGTCTGGAGAAGAGAAGGCTCTGAAGTGACCTCATTGTGGCCTTCCAGTATCTGAAGGGGGCCTACAAGAAGGCTGGGGTAGGACTTCTCAGGCTATCAGGTAGTGATAGGACTATGGGGAATGGAATGAAGCTGGAGGTGGGCAGATTCAGGCTAGATGTGAGGAAGAAGTTCTGCACCATGAAGTGGTGAAGCCCTGGAATGGCTTGTCCAAGGAAGGTGGTTGAGGCCTCATCCCTGGAAGTGTTTAAGCCCAGGCTGGATGAGGCTCCGGCCAGCCTGATCTAGTGTGAGGTGTCCCTGCCCATGGCAGGGGGGTTGGAACTAGATGATCCTTGTAGTCCCTTCCGACCCTGACTGATACTATGATACTATGATAATGGACTAGACTGATGAAAACAGACAAAGAGATTTCACCACCGATGACTTTTATGTATATGATGAGGAACTGCATATAATGTCTATCACACACTCACAGTGCAATTCTGTTCTTCCCTGGGAGCCAAAAGTATTTTTGTAGCAGGAGGGATAATTTTTTTTTCCTTAGGTCAGAAAACAGAGAGGGAATATTACTGTGGGATTCCAGAGGCCTAGCTCTATCAATTCCTGGATATTTGTTTTAGCCCCATATCAAAAAAATCTCAGATTTTTTCCAGTTGTTCTACAAGTGTTACAGAAAAATGTGGGGGGATTGCAGTAAGAGTGACAGGCATTGGTAGATTTTTGTAAAAGAGCCTGCATTTCAATGTCTCCAGAGAAGGGCAACAAAGCTGGGGAGGGGTTTGGAGCACAAGCCCTATGAGGAGAGGCTGAGCAAGCTGGGGTTGCTTAGCCTGGAGAAGAGGAGGCTCAGGGGAGACCTTATTGCTGTCCACAGCTGCCTGAAGGGAGGTTGTAGCCAGGTGGGGGATTGGTCTCTTCTCCCAGGCAATCAGCACCAGAACAAGAGGACACAGTCTCAAGCTGTGCCAGGGGAGGTTTAGGCTGGATGTTAGGAAGAAATTCTTTACAGAAAGAGTGATTTGCCATTGGAACGTGCTGCCCAAGGAGATGGTGGAGTCACCATCACTGGAGGTGTTTAGGAAGAGACTGGATGGGGAGCTTGGTGCCATGGTTTAGTTGTTTAAGTTGTATTGTATTTAGGTGGGTTAGATTGGTTGATGGGTTGGATGCAATGATCTTGAAGGTCTCTTCCAACCTGGTGGTGTATTGTATTGTATAGTTGATTAGATAGTGTTGAGTAATAGGTTGCACTTGATGATATCAAAGGTCTTTTCCAACCTGGTCTATTCTATTCTATTCTATTCTATTCTATTCTATTCTATTCTATTCTATTCTATTCTATTCCATTCCATTCCATTCCATTCCATTCTATGTTTCAATTACTGTTGCTAGAGCTTCCCAGTTCCCTTTAACAAAACAAAACACTTTCTTTATAGGAAGGTGCCACCAAACCCCATGTCAAAGGATGAGATGTTTGGATTATGCTCAGAGATTTTTGTGAACAGATCACTGAATTGTCACTTTCTGAAGAACATTCAAGTACAATGGATAATCTATATTCTAAATCTTTGGTATAATTTTAAGTATCAGATGATTTCTATATGAAGACCTACAACAATTCATGGTTATTGCATAAAAGGACATACTGATGTATGAGTATGATGACCTAGGTAATTACAAATCTGTCAGCCTGACTGGGATCGTGATTAGCTAATGCAGTAGTCAATATGAGACTCAATTAATACAAATTAAAAGCAAAATAATATAATTAATGCTAATCAACCTGGACATTCTCATCATGCTAACTTGGAAAACTGGTTGACAAACAGAACAGCATCAAATTACAGCTTTCAGAAGGCATTTGACGTTGCACCACACAATTTAAATGGCATGAAATGGCAGTCATGCATAGTAAATGTTTTCAAACCTCTTCAAATGACAGGTTTAGAAATGTTTACTAAAAAAAGAAACATTATTAAACATGTTCTTTGTGTGACTGTCACTTAGCCTAATTTTTGCTTCTGCATCAATTTGCATTTCCAACAATGACCCAGGAAAAATGCAGTCATTACTCATGACATTTGCAGATGACAAAAACCTTGGGGGACTAATAGGCTGATTTATAGTGTTATATGGAGATAGGCATGGAGATACTGGGTAAAACTGTAAAGCTGAGACCTGTCGTAGCTGATGCTTTAAAATACCCAATGGCAGCACTACTCAGTGCTTGTGGCATCCATTCTACCTCCTTTCAGTCTTCTGAAAGTGCCTAGTATAAGCCAGTCACATAGGTTCTCATAGTTCATGGAGAGAATTGGATACCCATCAGAGGGCACTCTAGCCCAGCAGTTTTAGGCAGTTGTACTGGGATGGGATAAACTGCTTTCTGGAAGGTCCAGTTTCTCTTCACTAACTATGAAGAGAGTGCAGGGAATTAATACATTTATAGTTACTGGACAAAGTAGTTTGGGTGATAGGTTGGACTTGATGATCTTGAAGGTCTTTTCCAACCTGGTTAATTCACTTCACTTCACTTCACTTCACTTCACTTCACTTCACTTCACTTCACTTCACTTCACTTCACTTCACTTCCATTCTGTTCTTTCTATTCTATTCTATTCTATTCTATTCTATTCTATTCTATTCTATTCCATTCCATGCCATTCCATTCCATTCCATGCCATTCCATTCCACTCTATTCTATCAAGGAAGTCAGTTTGCTATAGTCCTCTCTGTTATCATTTGTTGGCTGGGAGATGTTCCAGTGCCGTACAGTTTGTCTATGGAGCACAGATGTGCTGTGTGTCAACTCCTCAGAACATTGGGAAAACAGTGATTAAGTAGCAAAACCCAATCACTGGGATCTTTGGATATTATTTAAAGAGGGGAATATCAATTGGAATAGGGGCATTATGCTTTCTTCTGTCATTATTAGACAGCTGCATCAGTTTCCTGTGTGTATGGTCTACAAAAGGACCACAGAAAAGTGAAAAACACTGAGAGGAAAAACACACAATTAGTTAGAGGTTGAGAAACATGCCAGTCAGGGAAAGGCTAAAAATCCTAAGATATTTAGCTTATCAAGGAGAAAATCAGAGTGGCCACACCTACCTCCCTGGTGGTACAATATTGATTCTATGAGGCTATCCTGTCTAGTGGACAGTGACATACCAAGATGAAAGTTGTAGTTAGACAAATTAGAAGGAAAAGGCATACTTTTCATCATGGAAAGCCATGGAAGTATCAAAATTGTATATTCTTCATCAATGAAAATCTGAAAGGCAAGATTTGATGTTTCCTAATAGCAGTCTAGTGGTTTCTAGGTGTACTTAGGACTCATGAGGTCTATTGATCACTTCTAAAAGGTCTGTAAAAGTGACAGAGGAAAGCATGTTCATATGTATTGTGCTACAAGCCACAGATGAAATGTCTAAGTGGTTCTGCAGTTTGTTGGGAAATGACAACTAAAAAAAATGTACCTCCAGGGATTAATTTGGAGTAGCATTGTGATTTCTGTTATATAGGAGGGCAGAGGTGTATAGAGTAGGATGCAAAAAACATCTCACCATTGCTAAAATGTGCATCTTAAGTAAATTACTGTAGCCATGATGGCAGATCAAAAGAATACAAGGAAAAGGCAGACTAAAGCTATTATATGTCAGGAATTAGAAAATAGTGGGGGCAGAGTCATGTGTTGCTAAGAAAATCACCATACCCGTAGAAGAGGCCAAGAAGAGAAGTGCAGCACAGTGATCCACTGCCCAGATTTACCATCTGAGCTAAAGGCAACAGTTCGACAACATGCAAAGAAAATGCCCAGTGAAACTGATCATGTAGGTGTTGAGATTATGCAAAGCATGCCTGAGCACTGCTGCCTAGTATCTGCAGACTTGGCACTGATTCGTGGGAACTCATGTTAAGATACTGAACTAGGCCACAGACCTGCAACTGGTGCTGCTGTTTGTCATCTTCCAGCAGCCAGCTGTGTGTGCTCGCTTGTCTGGCCCATTCTTGAGAACAGCTGCAGGCAGCTTTGATTTATCCAGTCTTTTGGTTTTCATTCCTGTGACTGTCCTGCTGCCACAGGATACTGTGCCACTCTCCCTTTCAATGTGCACTAGCATCCCTTCTCAACTCTTGAACAGTTTTTGCTGGTTGTATGTAACTTTTGTCTAGTTCTCCACTGCAAGTGTTAGAGACAAATACTGCACCACTGACACACATAGAGCAGAAGTGGAATAGGATATTCCAAGCTGAACATATTTACTTATTGTCATGGTAGGACCAAAGGAGCCCCAGCACAAACCCAGACAAACCCTGGTGTGTCTAGACATAGTCCCCCTCTCCCCTCTTCCTTCCTGCAGAAATCAGGGTAATGTGGGAAAAGGAACAAAGACCATGCATGTCTGGTAAGCAACTTTCCTTCTGGGGTAAGAGCACATGTACTGGCCACTGCTTCTCCCAGACCAGGCCTATATGTTTGCCTTTTATGGCCACAGCCTGGCGGAACCCCTTTTCATTGGGTGACTATGTGCTGGCTTCAGTTGCCCTATTGGCCCAGTTGAATCTCAGGCAAGATATACAAGCTAATTTCTAGTCACCTTTGCTTGTCTTGATTGAACCTGCTTTGCCTGGACCTACCTTGCTTGAAGCTGCCTTGAGTTCCCCAGTCCAGAGCCTGGGATAAAACAGAATACAGAATTAACTACATTGGAAGAGGCCTTTGACATTATCAAGTCCAACCAATCACCAAACCACATATAATCAAGAAAACCATGGCACTAAGTGCCTCATCCAGTCTCTTTTTAAACACTTCCAGAGATGGTGAGTCCACCACCTCCCTGGGCAGTCGATTCCAATGGCCAATCATTCCTTCTATGAAGACAACTTCTTAACATCCAGCCTAAACCTCCCCTGGTGCCGCCACAAGCTTACTCACTGCAAGCTAGAGAAGCCACAAACCTTGGAGCTGGAGCAGAGCCTTGCTTCCCCTTGCAACTAGAATTTTGCTGTGCCTCAGTTTACCCAGGAAAAAGCAAGTGCCCGTTGCAAGAAACATTGTAAACTGTCCGCTATCCCCTGAAGACAGATCAGCCCCGAGACGATGTGGCCTTTCTTGCCGGTAACCGGCTGTGCCTGGCGCATGAGAGTCCCCCAAAAGCCTCAACAGCTAATAATACACAGCAGCAGCACTCCCAGTTTGGGTGGAAGCAGCTGTGAATAATTCATTCATTGCCTCTTTGGCTTCACAGTTCTTGTTGAGGCTCCTTCCTGTGGTCAAGCGCCATTTCGCAGAATCATAGAATCAATAAGGTTGGAAAAGACCTCAGAGATCATCAAGCCAACCTGCCACCCAACACCTCATGACTAACTAAACCATGGCTTCAAGTGCCACATCCAATCCCCTCAGGAACACCTCCGTGGGCAGCACATTCCAAATTTCACTCCCAGGGATTCTCTCATACCCTGTTATTCCCACCAGTTTGCATAAAATTGTTAAAACCGTTATATTTGCCCAAATATTGTACATTCCCACTGTAAATATATATTCTAACCATACATCAAACCTATTTAATATGGTTTTGGCAATTTTTCATGTCAATAAAAAGTTGTTAATATTCACATTTTTCATATCTTAATTAATTCTTCAATAATTCCTTCACACCTATTACCTTTTAAGAAACTGCTACATAGAACAGAATCATAGAATCAATAAGGTTGGAAAAGACCTCAAAGGTCATCAAGTCCAACCTGTCACCTAAGACCTCATAACTACTGAACCATGGCACCAAGTGCCATGTCCAATCCCCTCTTGAACACCTCCAGGGACAGTGACTCCACCACCTCCCTGGGCAGCACATTCCAACAGCTAACAACTCTCTGTGTGAAGAACACTCAGATTCTCTCACTGGTGCCTGGTGGTGGGGTCAATTGATGTATAGTGTTCATGCACTATTCAGTCATGCTTTCAAAAACTGAGTATAAACCTCTATGACTTCAATGAAGAAAGAAATGTTGCCCTCCAGAGGTTAAGCAGGACTTTTTTCCCCATGTTGATATTAGTAGAACCAGCATTGAGATTTAAATTCAGGTTTAAAATAATGTGCTGTGCTTTCTCATGTTTTTCTTAATGAGAAAAAGAATACCTTCAAAAATGCTGTATTTCTGCATTTCCTTTGTATCCCAGTTCTCAGGTTCATAGATTTAAAGGATAGAAGAGGCATTTCTGACATGAGTTAGACTACTTGAATGAATAAGCCAAATTTTGTAGCCAGGTGGGAGTTGGTCTCTTCTCTCAGGCAACCAGCACCAGAACAAGAGGACACAGTCTCAAGCTGCGCCAGGGGAGGTTTAGGCTGGATGTTAGGAAGAAGTTCCTTTATAGAAAGAGTGGCCATTGGAATGGGCTACCCAGCGAGGTGGTGGAGTCACCATCACTGGAGATGTTTAGGAAGAGACTGGATGGGGTACTTGGTGCCATGGTTTAGTTGATTAGATGGTGTTGGATGATAGGTTGGACTCAATGATCTCAAAGGTCTCTTCCAACCTGGTCTATTCTATTCTATTCTATTCTATTCTATTCTATTCTATTCTATTCTATTCTATTCCATTCTATTCCATTCCATTCTATTCCACTCCACTCCACTCCACTCCACTCCACTCCACTCCACTCCACTCCACTCCACTCCATTCCATTCCATTCCATTCCATTCCATTCCATTCCATTCCATTCCATCCTATCCTATCCTATCCTATCCTATCCTATCCTATCCTATCCTATCCTATCCTATCCCATTCTATTCTATTCTATTCTATTCTATTCTATTCTATTCTATTCTATTCTATTCTATTCTATTCTGCTGTCCGACCTCCCACTTTGATTTCTCAAGTGTTAGTATACTATCTTTTAGAAAAAAATGTTCAAAAATTGATTTTAAAATAGAGGGAAAGTCAATTTTACATTATCTTGGAATACAGAATCATCATTGTTATGTAAGTCAGTGGATTAAAGACTATTTCCAAAGATTTGAGGTGTGTATTGCCCCTCTGGATCTTGTACTGTGTAGTAATAGTTAATCAGGATTCTGTGCTTGGTCTTCCAGAATATTCAGAGCCAAGTAATCTGTTCTGGAATTTGCAAAACAGCTGTGCACAAACCACAGTAACTTTTACCTAACTACTCTTGTTATTTCCGTGATCAATTCTTTGCACCTGTCAAAATGAGGTCAGGTTTTGTTTGTCTTGGATAGAATATATTTGAGTTAGAAACCTGTCATTTGAGAGAAATTCTAGGAATGTTTTATTACTGGTAGGCTGAGATATCTAGGATCAGAGGTTTCAGACTGTAATTTCTCATGATAATTCATGCTGTCTGCACATTGTAGATACTACTTAAGAAATAAAACACCCAGTTTAGTAAGACAGAGAACAGAACTGTGTAGGTTCCTTTGTGTGCAATCCTGCCCAGACAGTCTCTCTGGATTACTCTGTTCTGTCCTCTGGAGCGTGAAGCATGGTCTTTCTCTTGACTTCAGCATTTTCTTTCTCCAGGACATTTTCAGCATAGCAACACTCTCAAATTCTGTAAATTATTATTTGATGAACAATTTAAAGCATCCCATCTGAGCAATGTTGTGAAGACTGAAACTCACCTTGATGCCGAATCCTCAGAACAGTGCCTTTGGTCCTAGCACCACAGAGATGACACATGAATTTCCTCAGTTGAGAAAATATGTCTCCCTTTGTTGATTAAAAAGTCCCCTTCAGTTTCACAAGAGTTGAAGTTAGAATAGAGTAGAATAGATTAGAATAAACCAGGTTGGAAGAGACCTTTGAGATCGTTGTGCCCAACCTATCATCCAACACTATCTAATAAACTAAACCATGGCACCAAGCACCCCATCAAGTCTCCTCCTAAACACCTTCAGCAATGGTGACTCCACCACCTCCCTGTGCAGCACATTCCAATGGGCAATCACTCTTTCTGTGAAGAATTTATTCCTAACATCCACTCTAAACCTCCTCTGATGCAGCTTGAGATTGTGTTCTCCTGTTCTGGTGCTGGTTGCCTGGGAGAAGAGACCAACCCCCACCTGGCTACAACCTCCCTTCAGGTAGTTGTAGACAGCAAGAAGGTCTCCCCTGAGGCTCCTCTTCTCCAGGCTAAGCAACCCCAGCTCCCTCAGCCTCTCCTCATAGGGCTTGTGCTCCAAACCACTCACCAGCTTTGTTGTCCTTCTCTGGACATGTTCCAGCAAGTTCTGAGCAGCCATAATACACATGTCCTCTATTCATCTATCTAGACCATCAGTTCATTGTAATATTTTCATCATTTTATAAAGAAACTTTTAGTTCTGTATTTTTTTTCCTCATCCTCCTGAGTTATATGCTTCTGAGTTACTGCTTGCCTTTCATCCATAGTCTTCATTTTACAGGCACCACTTACTCATCTTGTCAACAGTGTTTCAAAACTGCTGAGCCATGACTCCAAGCTTTTGCGTTTTTCTTTCCTTCATGGGTAATTTCATACCTCTTTTGGGTCTGGGTGCACGTGTGCAATGGAGATACTTGCTGCATCTGCTTGTCCATAAACTTCAGCCTTATTTTTGACTGTTCTTTCCAGCTCAGGGATTTTCCAATGCTGTTTTATGAACAGGGAAATTTCTGGCTTGCAGTAAGAAATGTACAATGCACAAGGGATAAGCACTTTTCCACTGCTCAATAGCTTAGTATTGTGTGTGGCTGTGTATTTGCAAAGTGAAAAGAGGACACCTTATTGCTCTCTACAACTACCTGAAGGGAGGTTGTAGCCAGGTGGTGGCTGGTCTCTTCTCCCAGGCAACCAGCACCAGAACAATAGGACACAGTCTCAAATTGTGCCAGGGGAGGTTTAGGCTGGATGTTAGGAAGACATTCTTCACAGAAAGAGTGATTGCCCATTGGAATGGGCTGCCCAGGGAGGTGGTGGAGTCACCACCACTGGAGGTGTTTAAGAAGAGACTGGATAGGGCATTTGGTGCCATGGTTTAGTTGATTAGATAGTGTTGGATGATAGGTTGGACTTGATGATCTCAAAGGTCTTTTCCATCCTGGTTAATTCCATATTATATATTCTAAATTTTCATACTTCTTCATGACATACCTGTAGTTCACTAATATTACAAAAATGAGGCCTTTTCAGTCATTTCAGAATCAGTGAGTGGACACCATTAAGTGGACAAATGCAGAACATAAGGGCTAGAATTGCAGAGCTTTGAGTCTCAAAACTCTGCCTCTGGGAGCCTGTATAGTTGTATACAGCCTATATGGCATGCATACAATGGTTTGGGTTGGAAAATATCTTTAAAGATTATCAATTTACAATCCTCCTGCCATGGTCAAGGATATCTTTCCCTAGAACAAGTTGCTAAAAGCCCTGCCAACATGACCTTGAACATTTCCAGTCATGGGGGCTTGCACAACTTTCTCTGGGAAACCTGTTCCAGCATCTCACAATGGTCATTGTAAAAAATTTCTTCCTCACATCCAAGCCAAACCCATCCTCTTTTCTGTTTGAAACCATTGCCCCTTATCCTGTCACTACAGGCCCTGGGAAAAAGGTCTCTCTCCATCTTTCTTTATAAGTCCACTTTATATAATTTGAAGGGCCAAAATAACATCTCCCCAGAGCCTTCATTTCTCCATGCTGAACAACCCCAACTCTCAGCCTTTCCTCGTAGGAGAGATATTCCATCCCTCTGATAATTTGTACAGCTTTTCTCTGTACCTGCTCCAACAGGTCCACGTCTCTCTTGTACTGACAACTCTGGAGCTAGGCACAGCACTTCAGGTGGGGTCTCACAGTGGAGTAGAGGAGCCAATCACCTCCCTCAACCTCCTAGCCATGCTGGTCTTTTGATGCAGCCCAGGATAAGGTTGGTTTTCTGGGCTGTGAGCACACACTGTTTGCTTATGTCCAGCTTTTCATCCGGCCGTACTGCCAAGTACTTCTCTGCAGAGCTGCTCCCAATCCATTCACTCCTCCAGGCTGTATTGATATTGGGGATTGCCCTGACCTAAGTGGATGACCTTGCACTCATCTTTGTGCATCTTAAAGTGTACTCTGTGCTTAAAATTGATTTTTTTTTCAGAGAAGGTACTTTTACATCATGATGAAAACAGAGCTCATATACAACAAAGTGCAATACATAAGCAACATTAAGTGTATGTATCTGGTTTTTTTTTAGATATATACAGTTTGTAAATCAGCTTGTTAAGATAAAATGCTTTTCATCTGCTTTAGATGGCAACACATGAGTCCTCAGCTTATTTTGGGGGCAGCAGTGAGAATAATTTATCTCTGCATCCAAATTCGTGGTAACACACTCAGGCTGCCCAACTCTTTCTTCAGATCACATTGTCATACAGAGGAGTTGAGTTCACAGTTTTATGCACACAACACATTAACATAAACTAGTTAAGCACCTGGCAGTGGTTAAGCAGAATTTATGCTGATACTGTGCTAATGACCTTGCACTATCATTAGGCTAAATCAGTCTCCTGGGGGAGAACCCAACAAAGCATATTAATTCAGTGGATTCCTAGGAAGTAGCATGTACAGTAAAATGTATTTTGTCATTTATCTAGCTCCATTTTCATTCAGAACTGCTTTCTAAATTAAATATCAAAGCCTTTCCAGGCCACTGGAGTGACAGGATGAGATAAAAGCATGCAATGAAAAGAGACAAACTAAAGAAATATTTGTGCACACCTACAGTTATTGTGGGCATTTTAAAGTGCTGATGTACTGTACAAGCAAGTGCAGGAATAATCTGCTCTAAACTTAGACTTTAAAAACACAATTTAGAATGACAAACAAAACTTGGAAGGATGAATCTGATGTAGAAACCATAGGCTCCATTTACAGTCTGTGAGGGTGTTGAGACACCAGAACAGGTTGCACAGACAAGTTGTGGATGACCCCTCCCTGGAGGTGTTTAAGATCAGGTTGGACAGGACTTTGAGCAACCTGGTCTAGTGATAGGTATTCCTGCCCAGGGCAGAAGGGTTGAATTTTTTTCAGGTCCCTTCCAACTCAAAACATTTGAAGATTCTATGATTCTGTAATAGAGAAGATGAATCATGATTTTATAGTCCAAAGGGAGATAGTCTGTAGAACCTTTATTTCATTTGCTGCATAGTTGAAAGTTAGGAAATTAGTGGGACAGGAGGTGGATGGAAAAGAAAACTAAATCCTTACAGCAGTTGACTGCTGTGAAAGGGTTTCTACATTTGCATGTCTGTGTTTCTGCATTGATAGCCTAGATCAAGTTTCTGACAGTTGGGCAGATGGGCAGAGTCCAACGGCATGAGATTTAACACATCTAAGAGCTGGGTTCTGCACATTGGCCACAACAACCCCATGCAGTGCTACAGGCTGGGGTCAGAATGGCTGGAGAGCAGCCAGGCAGAAAGGGACCTGGAGAAACTGGTTGACAGTAGGCTGAACATGAGCCAGCAGTGTGCCCAGGTGGACAAGAAGGCCAATGGCATCCTAGCAAGTGTCAGGAATAGTGTGGCCAGCAGGAGCAGGGAAGATATTCTGCCCCTCTACTCAGCACTAGTTAGGCCACACCTTGAGTCCTGTGTCCAGTTCTGGGCCCCTCAGTTTAGGAAAGATGTTGAGTTGCTGGAATGTGTTCAGAGAAGGGCAACAAAGCTGGGGAGGGCTTTGGAGCACAGGCCCTATGAGGAGAGGCTGAGGGAGCTGGGGTTGCTTAGCCTGGAGAAGAGGAAGCTCAGGGGAGACCTTATTGCTCTCTGCAACTACCTGAAGGGAGGTTGTAGCCTCTTTGGTTGTGGTCTCTTCTCCCAGGCAACCAGCACCAGAACAAGAGGACACAGTCTCAAGCTTTGCCAGGGGAGGTTTAGGCTGGACGTTAGGAAGACATTCTTCACAGTGAGAGTGATTTGCCATTGGAATGGGCTGCCCAGGGAGGTGGTGGAGTCACCATCACTGGAAGTGTGCCTCTGGATGAGGCACTTAGTGCTATAGTTTAGTTGATTAGATGGTGTTGGGTGATGGGTTGGGCTTGATGATCTCAAAGGTCTTTTCCAACCTGATTAATTCTGTATTCTGTATGATACCAAGCATTGTAAATCTTAGTATCTCAAACAAGTGGATAGTATTTTCCTCAATTTTTTTTCACCCCAAACCCATCTGAGAAAGGAGATGATGACATACTTCACTATAGATGGTAGCACCCAAATGACATGTCTGGTAAATAAAATCCTATATCTAACCATAGATATGTCTATAACACAGACCAAAAAATGACTCTTTTTTTGAACAGGGATCATGCATTTTAGATGTCTATCTAAGAATGAGTTTCACCCTGGAATTACTGAGGGGTTCTTCAGTGACATTAAGGGAAGCCCAAAATTACTAGTTTGAGTGCAGACTAAGGACTGCAGACACCTGAAGGCGGGGCAGGTGAATCCTACCTTCTGTGGTGATCTCCATTTTGGGCACGGAATGAGGCAGAGACTCTATGAGAAAGAAACAATCTCTGATCATGTTTTTAATTGACTTTGTAATAGATACGTACAAGGGACCAAATTGAGGTTGCACAGAGTGTGCATGGCAATCTTAATAGCAAAATAGTCATTCTCTGTGAATGAAAAGAGAGCAGCCTGGGATGGGTACTTGGAATGTTGCCTGGTAGACAGGTAAGCACATGCATGTCTCAGCTCTAGTCCTTTGTTCAGCATTCCTCTGGAGTTATGAAGGGCATTGCACTGTGAAAAGCTTTTACAAAACTGGCCCAATCATCAGAGCCTTTCTCTGGAAGCTAGCTAGGTGCTTGTTAACATTACTACTGTGGAGATATTAACATTCTTGTTGCTTAAAATTATGTGTCCAATGTCACATTGTGTAAAATTATCAAGCAGCAAATGGCAGCCCAAGTCAGTGTTTAACTCATAAGGCTAAAATGTCTCAAAAATTTTCTCTCTGATAATTCCTGGCAAAGCTTCACTTGACAATGACATGTACAGCAATGACTCTGCATGCTGATGGTGACTTGTGTGAAAGGAGAAGAACCTTGACTAAACACTTAAAACTGTGTTATATTGTCACCTAGAACATCTCAGGGATTGCAGTGTCTGGCAATAACAAGCAGGTATCACAGGATCATAGTTTCAGTCAGGGTTGGAAGGGACCACAAGGATCATCTAGTTCCAACCCCCCTGCCATGGGCAGGGACACCCCACACTAGATCAGGCTGGCCAGAGCCTCATCCAGCCTGGGCTTAAACACCTCCAGGGACGGGGCCTCAACCACCTCCCTGGACAACCCATTCCAGGGCTTCACCACTCTCAGGGTGAAGAACTTCCTCCTCACGTCCAGCCTGAATCTCCCCACCTCCAGCTTCATTCCATTCCCCCTAGTCCTATCACTACCTGATAGCCTGAGAAGTCCCTCCCCAGCCTTCTTGTAGGCCCCCTTCAGATACTGGAAGGCCACAATGAGGTTACCTCTGAGCCTTCTCTTCTCCAGACTGAACAGCCCCAACTCCCTCAGTCTGTCCTCATAGGAGAGGTGCTCCAGCCCTCTGATCATCCTTGTGGCCCTTCTCTGGACACCTTCCAGTATGTCCACATCCCTCTTGGAATAGGGGCTCCAGAACTGGATGCAGTACTCCAGGTGGGGTCTCACCAGAGCTGAGTAGAGGGGGAGAATTCCCTCCCTTGACCTGCTGGCCACACTTTTTCCTGATGCAGCCCAGGATCTGATTGGCTTTCCAGGCTGCAAGTGCACATTGAGAGCTCCTGTTGAGCTTCTCGTCCCCCAGCACCCCCAAGTCTCTCTCCTCAGGGCTGCTCCCCAGCCAGTCCCTGCCCAGCCTGGATTTGTGCCTGGGATTGCCTCGACCCAGATACAGGACCCTGCACTTGGTCTTGTTTTGGTGGTTGTACTGCTTGATCCATAGTTCCTCAGACAGAGTTTACATTAAACTTACAAGGCATCTTTCATGTGTCCTTGTGGTGTAAGTCCTAGGGGTATTGTATGAGCAACGGGAAATCTTTCAGTGTCCCGAAGGCACAAAGCCTCAAAAATGCTCTGAACCAGACCGTGGGGCAGGAGCCAGCGGGTCTGGTTTTTCAGGAAAATGGCCACGTTGCCCAGGCTTGTCTGACCATGTCCTGGAGCCCAACTGGGCCAGGTGTGTGTGCCTTTGGCCACATTTGGAGAAAACCCTTTCTATAGGCTACAGTGTCGGGGTTTTATCTCTCAATCTGTGTTGTCAGTGGCCATTATTGTCTTGGGAAATCTGTAAATACCAGCCCAAGGAGCCAGAGCCTTGCCTTGCAATTATCCATGCTCTGGAAGAAATCACAAGCCTTGCTTGGAAGCTGAGCTGTGTTTCAGTTTACCCAGAGAGGACTGCAAAGCCCCCTCGCTGTCTTAGCATTGTAAAGCCCAGGAGCAGACAGACATGTCTTGCTGGGCCGAGAGGTGGACCCCCGGAGGAACTGAGTCCCCAGGACAGTTTCATTTGATTGGAAGAAGCGATGAGTGCCGCTGCAAAGAATTGCAGCAGAAAAACCTCTTTTCTACAAGGCTTTCAGCTACAAAACCCTTGGAGATAAGTCCTAAAGGTGTCTTAGCAGCAAGCTGCAGACCCCAACAGAAAGTGAAACTGTGCTCCTGCAGGTTCCATGTGGTCAAGACCATTTTGGTTTTGTTTAAATCCCCACGTGTGCCAGGGGATAGAAGGATCAGTGAGTGATTACAAGATCTGATTTTTACAAGCATCTATTGAAGGTCTGTTGCCCTAGGGAATTCTGGAGTTCCCCCCCCACAGCTTGTGGGCAATCTCTGGCTTCATTGCCAATGTTCCCTTTTTTTCCCTTACAGTTTAAAGTGCTGTTTGTTGTTTCTGGATTTTTGTACATATTGTTTACATTGCTATTTGTTCCTGCTGGTGAGATATCTGTTTCACAACCAAATATTTCAAACCAGTAAATAGGTTTTATTAACATTTTCCACGGGATTTTTGGGAATAATGAAGTTAATAGTTGTATTAATCGTTCTGCTTATTGAATATTGATAGCCTTTTTATGATCATCGCATTCAGTAGAATAGAAATAGAATAAACCAGGTTGGAAGAGACCTTCAAGATCATCACGTCCAACCCATCAACCAATCCAACCCACCTAAACAACTAAACCATGGCACCAAGCACCCCATCAAGTCTCCTCCTGAACACCTCTAATGATGGTGACCCCACCACCTCCATGGGCAACCCATTCCAATGGGCAATCACTCTCTCTGTATAGAACTTCTCCCTAACAGCCAGCCTAAACCTCCCCTGGCGCAGCCTGAGACTGTGTCCTCTTGTTCTGGTGCTGGCTGCCTGGGAGAAGAGACCAACCTCCGCCTGTCCACAACCTCCCTTCAGGTAGTTGTAGAGAGCAATAAGGTTACCCCTGAGTCTCCTCCTCTCCTCATAGGGCTTGTGTTCCAAACCCCTCACCAACTTCATTGCCCTTCTCTGGACACGTTCCAGCAAGTCAACATCCTTCCTAAACTGAGGGGCTCAGAACTGGACACAGGACTCAAGGTGTGGCCTAACCAGTGCAGTGTACAGGGGCACAATGACCTCCCTGCTCCTGGCACACTGGCAAGCTGGCCACACTGTTCCTGATGCAGGCCAGGATGCCATTGGCCCTCTTGGCTGCCTGGGCACACTGCAGGCTCATGTTCAGCCTACCATAGACCAGTACTCCCAGGTCCCTCTCTACCTGGCCTCTCTCCAGCCACTCTGACCCCAGCCTGTAGCACTGCCTGGGGTTGCTGTGGCCAATGTGCAGAACCTGGCACATTCAGTCTCACCATTGGCTCAGCTACCATTGCCTTTCCTTCCTAACTGCATTTCATCTTCCCTTTGTTTGCTTAGAAGCTGCCCTGGAATTCATCAGGATCAGGCATTAAAAGCTCTGCTGTAGGATCACTCTGTCTGTATCACAACGGAAACTGTCATTAAGCAAGAGCAAATCACACGGGCTTCTTATTAAGCATTGTGAACCCACCACAAAGTGTATAAGGAAGCATTCTCCTCTAACATACTGGAAATGGAGTTTGGAAACATGAATGTCAAGCCTGATATGAGTCAGTTTACTGCAGGACACCAGAAAACTGGTTTAAATCTGTGCTTCCAAAATTGCTTACTAATTTTGGAAACCT
This sequence comes from Colaptes auratus, assembly GCA_015227895.2. Lineage (NCBI taxonomy): Eukaryota > Metazoa > Chordata > Aves > Piciformes > Picidae > Colaptes > Colaptes auratus. The sequence goes on from CM037631.1 coordinate 18,065,936, forward strand.
GATTTTCAGAAGAGTACATCATTGGCAGCCACAGTGCACATCCAGACATTAACATTGTGTGTCTACTGCAGCTGCACATTTACTGGGGAAGGGAGGAGAAATGGACCATGAACTTTCTAGTCATTTCATTAACACTGACCAATTCAGCACACAACTAGGCGTATTTGCAATGCTATCCTTCCCCACCCATAGTTTAAATAAGGACTGTGGGACTTCTGACTGCATTAGAAAGATGTTTTAGAGAGATCTGCAATTTGTATAGCTGTACTGGCAGCTGCCCTTTATCAAAAGCCAGTGGAGGTGGGAATGAATTGTATTTGTCAGTCTGACATCTGGATTTACCCTGTGCAAATCTGCATGGCCAGAAAGTGACAAGCCACACAGTGATTGCTGTATGCTGACAGCTGTTTTAGACCACACATCATGATGCTGGTGCAAGTCTAAGACACCATGCAAAAGCTCCACTGAAGAAACCTACAAATATTTTAGCTGTGAAAGCAATACCCTTGCTTAAAGCTTCAGGAATCTGCTGCTGTGGTCTGCAGTCAGTTGTCAAAGAAAACTAATCTGGAACAAAATTAGTTGAGTTACTGAGATCTGAAAAAGCAATTTGTAGAACTTGCTGGTCTCTATCTTGGATAAAAAGAGATAAAAGACATTTACTGCAGATTTTATGAAAGATTTTTATTGGGTTTGTGTGGCAAGGTTCGGTAGTGGGGGGCTACAGGGGTGGTTTCTGTGAGAGGCTGCTGGAACTTTCTTCTGTGTCCAACAGAGCTAATGCAGCTAGCTTCAAGATGGACCCACCACTGGCCAAGGCTATGCCCATCAGAAATGGTGGTAGCACACCATATATATTTAAGAAGCAGAACAAAAACTGCTGCGCAACTGGGCAACTGTAGCTGAAGAGAGGATTGAGAATATAGGAGAGAAACAGCTCTTCAGACACCAAGGTCAGTGAAGAAGGAGGGAGAAGAGTTGCTCCAGGTGTTGAAGCAGAGATTCACCTGCAGCCTGTGGTGAAGACCATATTGAGGCAAGCTGTCACCCTGCAGCACATGGAGCTTAATGGTGGAGCAGATATCCACCTGCAATCTGTGGACAGCCCCATGGTGCTGCAGGCGGATGCCCAAAGGAACTTGTGACCCTGTGGGAAGCCTGTGCTGGAGCAGGTTCCTGGTGGTATCTGTGGATCCTGTGGTGGATGCACAGTGGAGCAGTCTTTCTGAAGAAAATACAGCCCGTGTGAAGGACTTATGCTGGAACAGTTTATGAAGCCTGTGGGAAGGATTTACATTTTTGAGAAGTTTGTGGAAGACTGTCTGCTGTGAAGGAGACCCCATGCTGGAGCAAGAGAAGAATGTGAGGGATCCTCCCTCTGAGGAGGAAGGAACAGAAAAGCTGTTATGAACTAACCGCAACCTCCATTCTCTGTCCTCCCGCACTGCTGGAGGGGAGGAAGTAGAGAAAATCTGAAGTAAATTAAGCCCGAAAGAAGAGAGGGGTGGAGGGAAAAGTGGGGTTTAAGATTTGGTTTTATTTCTCATTATCCTGCTCTGATTTGATTTGTAATAAACTGCCTGTGATGATAATTGCGGAGTGATCTTCCTCTTGTTATCTTGACATAGGTCTTTGTTATATTTCATAGAATCATAGAATTGTTAGGGTTGGAAGGGACCTCAAGGATCATCTAGTTCCACCCCCCCTGCCAGGGACACCTCACACTACATCAGGTTGCTCAGAGCCACATCCAGCCTGGCCTTATAAACTTCCATGGATGGGGCTTCTGCCACCTTCCTGGGCAACCTGTTCCAGTGTCTCGTCACCCTCATGGTGAAGAATTTCTTCCAGACATCAAATCTGAATTGACCCACTTCTTGTTTTGCTCCATTTCCCTTGGTCTTGTCACTACCTGACACCCTAAAAAGTCCCTCCCCAGCTTTCTTGTAGGTCCCCTTAAGATACTGAAAGGCCACAATGAGGTCTCCTTGGAGCCTTCTCTTCTCCAGACTGAACAGCCCCAACTCTTCAGTCTGTCCTCATAGGAGAGGTGCTCCAGCCCTCTGATCATCCTCGTGGCCCTTCCCTGGACGCACTCCAGGACATCCAGATCCTTGCTGTAATAGGGCTCTAGAACTGGATGGAGGGCTCTAGAACTGGATGCAGGGCTCCAGAACTGGATGCAGTGCTCCAGAACTGGATGCAGGGCTCTAGGTGGGGTCTCACCAGAATGGAGTAAAGGGGGAGAATCTCCTCCCTTGACCTGCTTCTCTTGATGCAGCCCAGGATGCAATTGGCTTTCTGGGCTGCAAGTGCACACTGGTGGCTCATGTTGAGCTTCTCATCTACCAGCACCCCCCAAGTGCTTTCCTTCAGGGCTGCTCTCAAGCCCAGCCTATATTGGTGCCTGGGATTGCCATGCCCCAGATGCAGGACCTTTAGTCTAACCTGTCTAGATGAGGAGGTAAGTGACAGCAACTTTTGTGGGCACCTGGCATCCAGCCAGCATTTAAACAATGATTTTTTTGATCAAACCTCAGAGTTTTAAGAAAAATAATTTATGTAATTGAAAACAGTGGTGTTTGTGTAAAATCCTGTACTGGATGTTATGCACTTATCTTGACTGCATTCTTACAGCTGACACTTTTCTCTGCCCATGTAGTACTGGTTATTTACTATTTGTTTGGTTTTTTGCATGCACCTTCTTCTAATATATTTTTAGTAGAGAGAGACCCTATTACATGTTCATAGTTTCATAGTTTCATAGTTTCAGTTAGGGTTGGAAGGGACCATAAGGATCAGCTAGTTCCAACCCCCCTGCCATGGGCAGGGACACTCTACACTAGATCAGGCTGGCCAGAGCCTCATCCAGCCTGCTCTTAAACACCTCAAGGGACGGGGCCTCAACCACCCCCCTGGACAACCCATTCCAGGGCCTCACCACCCTCATGGTGAAGAACTTCCTCCTCACATCCAGCCTGAATCTCCCCACCTCCAGCTTCATTCCATTCCCCCTAGTCCTATCACTCCCTTTTCATCATCAGATCTAGTCAGTGATGAAAAGGAACTCAGTTCCATTAACCTAGCTCCATGGCTGTGAAGCAGGTAACCAAGTCATGATTTACAGTCTGACCATTTCTGTAGCATATTTTATTAGTGGTTTGATAAACAAAGTAAGGATAATGACTCTCTACAGAAGGAATAATGATGCATTCTTCTAAATTCTCTGTCAGAAGGCACAGAAGAAAAAGCAAATGAAGTGTTAGGGACAATTTCTATTTGCCTGACAATTCCCTTCTAAGTCTGTTACACTTTAATTACTGTAAAGAGAGTTTAGATACAAAATGAGAAACTTTGCTCTTGTATTAGATATTTGAGAAACATAAAGAAAAAATTAATCCAAGGATTAATCTGTTGGGTGACAGACTGGACTTGATGATCTCTGAGGTCTTTACCAACCTTATTGATTCTATGATTCTATGAAGACAGGGTTTCTTAGCTTGGAATTTAGGCCATAATTGCCTAAAGCTATGATTTAAAGAACTGAATCATGAATGTTAGTTTGTTACTGATAAAAGTTGAACTGTAGATGATTTTAATATTCTTATGTGCTGACAATTGATGTGTACTTTCAGATACAGTCTCCATGTGATTTCTTGCCACCAGCTGTTGCCCAAGTAAGTAATTAGTAAGCCCAAGTAATCAATTATTACATAATCAGAGAATGGTAGGGGTTGGGAGGAACCTCTGGAAATCATCTAGTCCAACCTCCCTGCAAAAGCAGGTTTGCCTAGATCAGGTTGCACAGGAACACATCCAGACAGGTGTTGAAAGTCGCCAGAGAAGGAGATGTCACAACCTCTCTGGGAAGCTTGTTTCAGTGCTCCATCACCCTCAAAGTAAACACATTTTTTCCATGAGTGAAATCTCCTGTGTTCAAGTTTGTACCCATCGCCCCTTGTCTTATCACTAGGCAACACTGAAAAGATCCTAGGCCCATTCTTTTGACCTTCACCCTTTACATATTTATGTACACTGAAAAATACCCTTCTCAGTCTTGTCTTTTCCAGGCTAAAGAGCCCAGGTCTCTCAGCCTCTCCTCAGAAGAGAGATGCTCCAGTCTCATAATCATCTTTGTGGCCCTTTCTGGAATGTCTCCAGTAGTTTCATGTCTCTCTCGAACTGGAGAACACAGAACTGACACAATACTCCAGATGCAGTCTCACCTGGGAAGAACAGATGGGGAGGATAACATCCCTCGACCTCCTGGTCACACTCTTCTTAGTACACCCCACAATATCATTGGCCTTTTTGGCCACCAGGGCATATTGCTGGCTCATGGTGAACTTGCAATCCACCAGGACTCCAAGGTCTTTCTCTGCAGGGCTGCTTTCCAACAGGTCAACCCCTAATCTGTACTGATATATGGGGTTATTACTCCCCAATGTCTGTTGAACTACCATACACAGCATATGCTGTCTACAACTACCTGAAAGGAGGTTGCAGCCAGGTAGGGGCTGGTCTCTTCTCCCAGGCAACCAGCACCAGAACAAGAGGACACAGTCTCAAGCTGTGCCAGGGGAGGTTTAGGCTAGCCATTAGGAAGAAGTTCTTCATAGAAAGAGTGATTGGCCATTGGAATGTGCTGCCCAGGGAGGTGGTGGAGTCACCATCACTGGAGGTGTTTAGGAAGAGACTGGATAGGGCGTTTGGTGCCATGGTTTAGTTGATTAGAGGGTGTTAGACTCGATGATCTCAAAGGTCTTTTCCAACCTGGTTAATTCAATTCAATTCAATTCAATTCAATTCAATTCAATTCAATTCTATTCTATTCTATGCTATGCTATGCTATGCTATGCTATGCTATGCTATTTCATAGTTTCATAGTTTCATAGTTTCAGTTAGGGTTGGAAGGGACCACAAGGATCATCTAGTTCCAACCCCCCTGCCATGGGCAGGGACACTCTACCCTAGATCAGGCTGGCCAGAGCCTCATCCAGCCTGGTCTTAACACCTCAGGGACGGGGCCTCAACCACCCCTGGACAACCCATTCCAGGGCTTCACCACTCTCATGGGGAGAACTTCCTTCACATCTAGCCTGAATCTCCCCATCTCCACTTCATTCCTTTCCCCCTAGTCCTATCCTCCCTGATAGTCTGAAAAGCCCTCCCAGCCTTCTTGTAGGCCCCTTCAGATACTGGAAGGCCACATGAGGTCACTCGGAGCCTTCTCTTCTCCAGACTGAACAGCCCCAACTCCTGAATTGCAAGATACCCAAGGTGATCATTTCCCTTTCCAAGGGAGTGATGAAATAGCCTTGAATTTATTTACAAACAGAACTTTTTAATGAGTTTATTTATATTTTTTTAATTACTCTGCATTAAACATTATTCATCTAAAAATGGAAAACCATCATGTAAGCCACATCTGGTTTGGTAAGACTACCTCACAGTTTGAGTCGGTTAAGCTCTTTGGAGCTTACAGCAATGTGTGTTCAGGAATACTGAACCTCAAATGACAGTCTGCCTTTTTTTATTTTGCAGAATGAGGTTTCTCAGTATGTTCCACACCCACTGAATTACTATCTTAGGTACAGTCTTTAAGCAGTAATTTGGGACCCTTGTGTAGGTCATATAGAGGTGTCAAAAAGAGATAGTGAAATCACAGCGCATTTATGCCTTCCTTTGAACTGTAATTATAATTGCCTTCATTTTCCTCCTACCTGCCCAAATTCACATTTGTTTTTCCCTTTTTTTTTCTTTCTCCTTTTTTTTTTTTCTTGTACCTGTTCTTGAATTTTGTTATCCACATCTCAGGCTTTCTGAAAGCAAGTATATTGGCCTGTGCTGTAGTAATCTCCCTTAATTGATTTGGGATGTCTGCCAGTCTCTTCTATTATTTTGTGCTGATATCTTTATATGACTGGCTTTTATCCAAATGCTGTCATCTCCTGCATACTCTTTCTTTGCTGGTTTTGTGCAGAGACTGCATCCTTAGCCTTTGAGTGTTGCCCCTTCGTCCCTCCCATTTGTAGTATAAAAGGTATAAGGGGCAGACGTTCCAAACACTGTGATCTCCATGTTTGGCCTTTCTAACGCTTTCTCTACTCTCTTTGGTTAATGCAGTTGTTTCATGGCATCCATTTATTTAATAAGATGACAGTTTTTAAAGGTTTGATTAATTTTATTTCCACTTAGTACATTGGTGAACTTAGTGACTTTTTTTTTTCCTCAGCATTTTCCTTTGGGTTTCCCACTCTGCATTTGATTCATTATAGAAAGGATGTGATTCAGAATCAGAACACTGTGCCATCGTCATGTTATCATAGTATCATAGTATCAGTCAGGGTTGGAAGGGACCACAAGGATCATATAGTTCCAACCCCCCTGCCAGGGGCAGGGACACCCCACACTACATCAGGCTGGCCAGAGCCTCATCCAGCCTGGGCTTAAACACCTCCAGGGATGGGGCCTCAACCACCTCCCTGGACACCCATTCCAGGGCTTCACCACTCTCATGGTGAAGAACTTCCTCCTCACGTCCAGCCTGAATCTCCCCACCTCCAGCTTCATTCCATTAAAGGTTCCCAAAAGGTTTCACATGAAGCTTTTTCATCTCTATAAAATGTATCCAAAACCAAAAACTAAATTCTAATGAGCTTCACAGTAATTGGAAAGCAACTTGGTTTTATACTGGGGAGGCTTATCTTTTTAGGATAGGATAGGATAGGATAGGATAGGATAGGATAGGATAGGATAGGATAGGATAGGATAGACCAGGTTGGAAGAGAACTTCAAGATCATCGTATCCAACCAATCATCCAATCATCCATCGAATCAACTAAACCATGGCACCAAGCACCCCATCAAATCTCCTCCTAAACACCTCCAGTGATGCTGATTCCACCACTGGTGGAGCACTCCACAGTGCTGGTTGCCTGGGAGAAGAGACCAACTCCCACCTGGCTGCAACCTCCCTTCAGGTAGTTGTAGACAGCAATAAGGTCTCCCCTGAGCCTTCTCTTCTCCAGGCTAAGCAACCCCAGCTCCCTTTTATCATCATTTTAAGGCTTATATGGTACATCACTTCTTTTAGATGAAAGGAAAAAACTATTCCTAGACAACTGAAAATTCCTGTCTCCTGGCTGTATTTCATTGCTTTTACATGGCCCAGCTCTTTCTTCATGTGTCATCTGCTGCAAAATGAGCTCTGCTCCAAAAAACACAGAAGAAAAGGAGCTCTTGGATATCTTGCAATAAATTATCAGGGGTTATCCACAGAGGAAGGAATATAAAATTCAATTTCATTATGGACCAAGATGAAATCACATAGAACAAATTTCCTCAATACATATTTTGTTAGTATTTAATCCAAATCCCAACCTCATTTCAGTGGTCTGTCAATCAGGCCATTAATCCTTTAATAACACAGCAACTATACTCAGCACAGTGCATTACCATTCCCTTAGCCAAAAATGTGGGGCTAATCGAGAGTCAGGTGAAATAATGTGATTAGTAATAGGCTCCTAGGTCAAGTTAGCATTGATAAATTAAGTATTTGCTAAAGAACAGGCACTTACAAACTTGATTTGTTTGGATTCATCTGATCAAATGCCTATCACTGACTTTAAAGAAGACCTTGTAGCCTTCCATTTGCCCCTGTACTCAGCACCAGTAAGGACACACCTTGAGTACTGTGTCCCGTTCTGGGGCCCTCGGTTTAGGAAAGATGTTGAGTTGTTGGAACAAGTCCAGAGAAAGGAAACAGAGCTGGTGAGGGTTTTGGAGCACAAGCCCTATGAGGAGAGGCTGAGGGAGCTGGGGGTGCTTAGCCTGGAGAAGAGGAGGCTCAGGGGAGACCTTATTGCTGTTTACAACCTCCTGAAGGGAGGTTGTAGCCAGGTGGGGGTTAGTCTCTTCTCCCAGGCAACCAGCATCAGAACAAGAGGACAAAGTATCAAGCTGTGCCAGGGGAGGTTTAAGCTGGATGTTAGGAAGAAGTTCTTCATAGAAAGAGTGATTTGACATTGGAATGTGCTGCCCAGGGAGGTGGGCATCACCATCACTGGAGATGTTTAAGAGGAGACTGGATGGGGTGCTTGGTGACATGGTTTAGTTGATCAGATGGTGTTGGGTGATAGGTTGGACTTAATGATCAAAAAGGTAATTTCCAACCTGGTCTGTTAGATTCGATTCGATTCGATTCGATTCGATTCTCGATTCTATTCTATTCTATTCTATTCTATTCTATTCTATTCTATTCTATTCTATTCCTCTTCTGTCTTCCATTCACAAAATCATCAGTGTTTCATCTTTTATTACTTGAAGACCTAATCTTATTGCTTATGGAAAAGCTGTCATGGATGAACTGTCCAAGCTGAATGGAAAAGAACAATTGTGGAGGTTTTTGGTGGGGAAGTTCTTCACCATGAGGGTGGTGAAGGCCTGGAATGGGTTGTCCAGGGAGGTGGTTGAGGCCCCGTCCCTTGAGGTGTTTAAGACCAGGCTAGACGAGGCTCTGTCCAGCCTGATCTAGGGTAGAGTGTCCCTGCCCATGGCAGGGGGATTGGAACTGGATGATCCTTGTGGTCCCTTCCAACCCTAACACTATGAAACTATTAAACTATGAAACTATGATTGTGATGTCTATGTTTTCAGGATTGTAAGTATTGGAGAATATACATATAGAAGTTGAAGATTTGATTCTACCAACTATAAGTATTATTTTTTTAATTCTTTAGAGATGACACCATCTGGATGCATTTCAGAAATGTTAGATTTCCTTCTGGACCATTATGCAAATATCTATATTTAAAGATAATGTAGTGTAACTGACTATAGTTATTTTTTGTTAATAATAAAATTAATAATGAAGAATAATAGAATCAATAGGGCTGGAATAGAACTCAGAGATCATCAAGTCCAACCTCATGACTAACTAAACCATGGCACCAAGTGCCACGTCCAATCCCTTTTTGAACACCTCCAGGGCTGGTGACACCACCACTTCCCTGGGCAGCACATTCCAATGGCAAATCACTCTTTCTCTGAAGAACTTTCCCCTCACCTCAAGCCTAAACCTCCCCTGGCACAGCTTGAGGTCCTCTTGTTTTGGTGCTGGTTCCTGGGAGAAGAGACCAACCCCCACCTGGCTACAACCTCCTTTCATGTAGTTGCAGACAGCAATAAGGTCTCCCCCGAGCCTCCTCTTCTCCAGGCTAAGCAACCCCAGCTCCCTCAGCCTCTCCCCATAGGGCTTGTGCTCCAAACCCCTCTCCAACTTTGTTTCCCTTCCCTGGACATGTTCAGCAACGTCAACATCTTTCCTAAACTGAGGGGCCCAGAACTGGACACAGGACTCAAGGTGTGGCCTAACCAGTGCTGAGTACAGGGGCAGAATATCTTCCCTGCTCCTGCTGGCCACGCTATTCCTGACACTTGCCAGGATGCCATTGGCCTTCTTGTCCACCTGGGCACACTGCTGGCTCATGTTCAGCTTACTGTCAATCAGTTTCCCCAGATCCCTTTCTTCCTGGCTGCTTTCCAACCACTCTGTCCCCAGCCTGTAGCACTGAATCTTGCCATTAGTATTTTTTATGTAATATACTATGTGGAACTTCTGCAATTACCATTAGTATACTTATAGTTCCCATCTAAAATAGTATTTGGGCCATTTTCAAAATATGTTCATCCCCACGATCCCTCTGTTAGGCATCACTAATTCTAACCTGCCAGTATTACACAGAAAGAGAACTGGAAAACACAGGCTCTGTGTGCACCTTTATGTGAAAGCAGATTTACCAACTGACTGACTGTTATTCATGAGTGATGCAAGGGGCAGGCTTAGGCTAAGGCAGCTGCTGCACGCTGTAGGAAAATTTCTAACACATCTGCATTGTAAAGTGCATCTCAAGGCACTATAATTTGCAGTGACAGCAGATCTGCCAGAACCACGTCTCTGGCCATTTTCTTATTTCCTGCCTGCCTTTGCAGTGACAGGACAGGCCCAATATTATGCATAGAGGGGAGCCTGATTTATCATTCACAAAGCAAAGTGGGATTTTTAGTCAATTCTCATTTTGGTTGCTTACAAGGACAAGGTAGATACCTAGAACCAGGTCTGCAGAGTATATGAGCATGTGATCCTGCTGTAATCAGGCAGTGCGGGTTCAGTACAGACACCACAAATGGCACTAGTTGAGTTGTATGACATAAGCAAGTATGTGATAAAGTAGGCAATTAAATTCTCTGTTTCTATCTCACATTAATGTGGTAGCTATTAGGTGTTCTTTCCTAATATCCACTATTTTTGTAGTGCTCAGAAAACTCTCAGAAGGCAGCAGATGATTATTCTATGAGCACAGGTGTTGGCCCTGAGCCCAAAGGTCCCAGTGGTCAGTACAGATCATAGATTTGAATTTTCTGTTCAGCTTTAAATTCAAGGCATAGCATTGCAGAAGATCAAATCTTTGCAAGGTCTATCCCAATGACTCAGTAGACTATTTTGCTATCTTGTCCTATAATTAGCTATAGCAAGTAGTAATTAACCAGGGTGCTTTAAATCCTTGATTTAATGCTCTTTTAAAATAGATACAAGGTAAATGGAACCCTGGACAATCTGGCTTTCTTTTCTCTAGCATTTCAAAGGCACCTGGAAACTTGGCTTCTAAGTACTACTAAGCAGATTTAGACCCAAAGGGCATGAGATACATAAAAAATGAGACTGGCTGTAAGAGAAAATGGAAAGGACAGATTGGCAGCATTACATCTGAGAAGACAGACTGTTCAGCTTATAAGAGGAATAGAATGTGATACCAGGTTGGACCATCTCTTAAAACTCTTAGACTTCAGATGACATTAATAACCTACTCCGCTTGTAGCATTATTATGTAGAAGAGAAGAATATAATGCTCATGCCTATATTTATTTTTTTCTGTATCCAATCTGTAGATATTTAATTTCATGCTCTGGGGTAAATTTTCAGGACTTCTGGAAACACCAGGGCAAGCATAGCTGCAGAAAAGTAAAGCTGATATTGGAAAAAAAGATGTAGAATAGAATAGAATAGAATAGAATAGAATAGAATAGAATAGAATAGAATAGAATAGAATTAACCAGGTTGGAAAAGACCTTTGAGATCATGAGTCAACCCTATCACCCAGCACTATCTAATCAACTAAACCATGGCCCAAGTGCCCCATCCAGTCTCTTCCTAAACACCTCCAGTGATGGTGACTCCACCACCTCCCTAGGCAGCACATTCCAATGGCCAATCACTATTTCTTCCTACCATCCAGCCTAAACCTCCCCTGGCACAGCTTGAGACTGTGTCCTCTTGTTCTGGTGCTGATTGCCTGGGAGAAGAGACCAACCCCCACCTGGCTACAACCTCCCTTCAGGCAGATGTAGACAGCAATGAGGTCTCCTCTGAGCCTCCTCTTCTCTGGGCTAAGCAACCCCAGGGAAGGGAAGTACTCAGTGCCACAAAATGTACTGAATCTAAGAATTCAGGAGCAAATAGGAAGCACCAGATGATTCATTAGTAACGAGAATATCCAGGTTTAAACCAGGATTTAAACCAAACCCCAAGTAAAAGAACATTGAATTGGAATTACTCATGGTATATTCCCACAGAGAATAATACTGTGTTATATTATTTCATGGCTATAGGAAAAGGCAATATTATCAGGAGGTGGTGTTCATTGTCTGAGTGAGAGGTAAGGACTATAGTGGAACAAAATAAATCTTTCCTACTTGCATGGCAGCGAGTATTGCAACTACAGCCTTTTATCGGCTGTGTGCAAAGCTTTAGACAAAACCTAATTCTAATCATACAATGATTCTTCCCTGTGGCAATTTCTACTGTGCATGTGTGAAATACTCTTTGTCAAATATATTCTTGTTCTCTTTTTCATCTGAATATGAAGTGAGATGAAATTAATTACATAATGGGAAATGGTGCCTAATAGTCTAGTAATCAGACTGGAATGTATGAGATCTTCAGTGTGTTCCAGTTTTAGTTAGAGTGATTTGATACATGGTTTTGGGACTTTGAGATTACTTCTGCCCATATGTGTCTGAATTAAGCACCTCCAATACTGTGTTTGGCTTTGGGCCCCTCTCTACAAGAAGGACACTGAGATGATGGAGCAGGTCCAAGGAAGGAAATCAAAGCTGAAGGGTCTAAAGCAGAAGTCTTATGAGGGGCTGCTGAGGGAACTGTGGATGTTTAGCCTGGAGAAAAGGAGGCTGAAGGGATACCTGATTACTCTAGCTGCAACAACCTGAAAAGTATTTGTAGTGAGCTGTGGATCAGTCCCTTCTCCTAAGTAACAAGCGATGGAAGGAGAGGAAATGGCCTCAAGTGTGCCAGAGGAGGTTTAGATTGAATATTAAGAAATACTTCTTCACAGAGAAGTTTGTTGAGTATTGGTCCAGGCTGCTCAGGAAAGTGATGGTGCAACCATCCCTGGAGGTATTCAGGAGATGCATAGTTTTGGTGCTTAGGGACATGGATTAGTGGCGGATGTGGCAGTTCTATGTTAATGGTTGGACTTGATGATCTTAAAGGTCTTTTCCAACCTCAATGATTCTATGATTCTTGACTGGTAAGTCTCAGAGCAGCAGTATGATCCATCACAAAGTTTTCAAAGATTAATGCATAGTACCATCTAAAGCTTTTCCTGTTAGCACAGAGACTGTCATCACAAGCTCTGTAAGGCCCACTGAGTGCAAATCTTACTTCTTTTTCACAGCATATCTTCTACAGTATATTCCATGGAGAAACTCGCTGTTCACTTAATTTTCTATTCAAGATTTAGAAGGGTCATGGATCTGGCTCCCTTTTGAGTCAGAGATGGTTGATTTACTTCATGAGCCAATTAATCTGCTATTAGTATGCCAAACTGAAGTGAAAATTTTTCAAAGATAGGGTAGGCATCTTTGAAAATAGAGCAAAAGGGCTGCAGAAGATCAGTTAGACTGAACTCCTGCTCTGACATAGGATAAAAAAATCTTATTTGCTGGGACCAGTCTTTTAGGAAATATTTCTGTTTAGAAGCAGCTCAGGTATAGTATCAAATGGGATGTACAATGAAAAAATAGAACAATCTAGGAAACTAAAAATGAATTGCTGTCATGAAGATGAGATTCCTTACTTTCTCCTTCTATACAGTGTAGCATGACTTTTTGGGGTTGTTGTTTTTGAAAGGCCATTGTGTTACTTAGCATAAATCACCACTGTCCTGGTCTCAGACAGTGCATAAGCAAGTACCTAAGGTGAACACAGATACAGTGCCAACGACAGATTTTAGAGGGTTTTGGGCACCTAATTCTTATCCCTGTGCGCTCTAGAACCCTTCCTAATCAAGTCGGACACATCTATCAAGCACTTGCTACCCTAAGATAGAATCACAGAATTCACAGAATTACTGAGGCTGGAAAAGACCTCTGAGATCATCAAGTCCAGCCTATGACCTAACACCACCACATCAGATAAACCAGGCCACCAAGTGCCACATCCAAGCTTTTTGTACAGACCTCCAGTGATGGTGACTCCACCACCTCCCTGGGCAGTCCATCCCAGTGCCTCATCAGCCTTTCTGTCAGGAAGTGCTTCATAATATCCAACCTAAACCTCCCCTGGCACAGCTCCAGGCCATGCCCTCTTGTCCTGTCACAAGTTGCCTGGGAGAGGAGCCTGACCCCCACCTGACTGAAACCTACTTTTCAAATATTAGTTATTAAATTCTCAGGGCCCTGTGAGTTAGGCAGACATCAGGACAGCCCCTTTAAAGATTGGTACATGCAAGTTCAAAGGGGCTAAGTGGGTAATAAGGCACATCAGTAGCAAAGCTCTGTCAAGTACCTAGCAGACTGTTATACTCTTTTTTCCTACATGCAACACTTCTTTATAAATCCACCTGTAGCTTATGTAAAGCCCCAGCAATACAATTTAATAATGTTTCTTCTGCTCTCTCTGAGATTTAGTTCATTGATAGTCTCCTAGAAGTCAAATGATGTGTAAGTATTTGTAATTCAAGTTTTTAAGGCATAAGTGAGATTTTTCAGAAGTTCACCTTGCTGCCAGACTTTATAGTGACTTGTAGTTGTTGGGGTTATTTTTCAGTCTTTTATACAATCATTTGGTGGGTTTTTTTTTTGTCAGTAGAGAATGTGGAGCTGTCCTATACAGCTTTCTTTGCTTTATGAATGATAATAGGAGGACACTGTCAAAGATCAAAGATGACAAAACTCATTTTGTTCACAGCAAAACAGAACTGGGAAAAGACACTAAAATCTGTTTCTATTTGTAGCCTTATGACATATGCTATAAGTAACCTCAGTTGCAAAGTGTCTTATCAGCAAAAGCCAGATAACATTCCCAGTAGTATAAATTCTAAAAGATGCACAAGACAGTTTTATAGTACAAATTTTGAAACTTTATGCATAGGCAAAGAAAAGCCAAATGTAGTTTGGCTGAGCTGTAGTAGCATGCACCCCATGATGGCATTCAACAAGTCCAAGTGCTGGGTGCTGCACTTTGGCCACAACAACCCCATACAGTGCTACAGGCTAGGGTCAGCATGGCTGGAGAGCAGCCAGGCAGAAAGGGACCTGGGGGTACTGATTGACATCTGGCTGAACATGAGCCAGCAGTGTGCCCAGGTGGCCAAGAAGGCCAATGGCATCCTGGCCTACATCAAGAATAGTGTGGCCAGCAGGAGCAGAGAAGTCATTGTGCCCCTGTCCTCAGCACTGATTAGGCCACACCTTGAGTACTGTGTCCAGTTCTGGGCCACTCAATTTAAGAAGGAGATTGAGACTCTTGAATGTGTCCAGAGAAGGGCAATGAGGCTGGGGAGAGGCCTCGAGCACAAGCCCTATGGGGAGAGGCTGAGGGAGCTGGGGTTGTTTAGCTTGGAGAAGAGGAGGCTCAGGGGAGACCTTATTGCTGTCTACAACTACCTGAAGGGAGGTTGTAGCCAGGTGGGAGTTGGTTTCTTCTCCCAGACAACCAGCACCAGAACAAGAGGACACAGTCTCAAGCTGTGCCAGGGGAAGTTTAGGCTTGAGGTGAGGAGGAAAGTTCCTCACAGAGAGAGTTGTTAGCCCTTGGAATGGGCTGCCCAGGGAGTTGGTGGAGTCACCATCCGTGGAGGTGTCCAAGAGGGGATTGGACATGGCACTTGGTGCCATGGTTTAGTAGTCATGAGGTGTTGGGTGACAGGTTGGACTTGATGATCTTTGAGGTCTTTTCCAGCCTTGCTGATTCTATATTTCTATGATTCTAAGTGATACCCAAGTCACCTTAGTTTTCTCACTCTGTATCCATTCAAGAGAGAAATTCTGCAACACTGGCAAGCTATCGAGTTGCAAAGGATTGTGTGAAAAGGCCCTTTACCTTCCCTACTTTTTCAGCTATACTATTTTGACTAAAAAAAGTGTTGCTATTATTTACAGACTTTTCCATATCTATGTTCTCAGGTGTCTGTGATTGCATTACTGCTGGGTGCTCTTCTTTGTCACTTCGATATCTCAGATATGGCACAGCATACCTTGAATAGAGGGAAAATAAGGAGGCTCTGAATCTGAAGAATGTCTTGAGCCTCATTTTGAACTCTGCAGCATCCATCTGCATCTGAAGCCCCTTACAGGCCTACATTTATGCACCCACTTAGTTATTTTGCTGAATGGAAATGCTGATGAGCCACAGCACACTCAGAGCGGGAAATGTTTTAATAGAGCTTTACTGTTTCCCAGCTTCTCAGGATGTTGTAACACTAATGGTGTAAACCAAGGTATGTGGTAATCTTGTGTGAAAAGAAGTCTGAATTTTCACATCTACCATGACAAGCTATAATTCCACAGTGCATTTTTTCATTTAATTTTCATCAGTCATTTTCATTCATTTTTCATTTTGCCCAGGTGGCCAAGAGGGCCAATGGCATCCTGGCCTGCATCAGGAACAGTGTGGCAGCAGGAGCAGGGAGGCATTTGCCCCTGTACTCAGCACTGCTTAGGCCACACCTGGAGTCCTGCGTCCAGTTCTGGGCCCCTCAGTTTAGGAAAGATGTTGAGTTACTGGAACATGTCCAGGGAAGGAAAACAAAGTTGGAGAGGAGTTTGGAGCACAAGCCCTATGAGGAGAGGCTGAGGGAGCGGGGGTTGCTTAGCCTGGAGAAGAGGAGGCTCGGGGGAGACCTTATTGCTGTCTGCAACTACATGAAAGGAGGTTGTAGCCAGGTGGGGGTTGGTCTCTTCTCCCAGGAACCAGCACCAAAACAAGAGGAGCTCAAACTGTGTCAGGGGAGGTTTAAGCTGGATGTTAGGAAGAAGTTCTTCACAGAAGGAGTGATTGGCCATTGGAATGGGCTGCCCAGGGAGGTGGTGGAGTCACCATCATTGGAGGTGTTCAGGAGGAGACTTGATGGGGTGCTTGGTGCCATGATCTTGTTATTTGGGTGGGTTGGATTGGTTGATAGGTTGGACACGATGATCTTGAAGGTCTCTTCCAACCTGGTGTATTGTATTGTATTGTATTGTATTGTATTGTATTGTATTAAATGTCAATTATCAGAATCCATGAATGATGCTGGATATTTTTCTACCTGTTTGAGTATCAACAAACAGCACCAACCTAAACCAAAGTGGAGGCAATGGACTTGCTAGAGGTGTGCTGTCTGCATTTGGCAAAGAACGGTAGATTTTAAAATGTTGAATTAATATAACTCTTAAAGAATATGATGGTGATGATTATTATTATGTAGTGTTATGCCAAAAAGACATGCCCCCCTGCAAAAAAACAAAACAAAACAAAACAGAACAAAGCAAAACAAAGCAAAATGAAACCAAACCAAAACAAAATGAAATTAAACCAAACCAAAGCAAAACAAAACCAAAACCCACCAAACAAACAAACAAAAAAAAAACCTGCAGGGATTACAAATGGATTATTTGCAAAGAGCTAAGCCAGCTCCAAATTCCTCTGAAAATCTACCAGGTGCTCTTTTCACAGTATCATAGTATCAATCAGGGTTGGAAAGGACCACAAGGATCATCTAGTTCCAACCCCCCTGCCATGGGCAGGGACACCCCACACTACATCAGGCCGGGCAGAGCCTCATCCAGCCTGGTTTTAAACACCTCCAGGGACAGGACCCCAACCACCTCCCTGGACAACCCATTCCAGGGCTTCACCATTCTCATGGTCAAGGTATGTCAAGTGTATCTCTCTGCTTTTTCTCCCTTTTACTCTCTCTTTAGATTTTTTTTCAACATTTGCTGTATTATAAAATGTGATAACTTCCATTTTTTCATGGTTGATTGATGCTGCTGTCAGGATCCAAGCTTTTGGGCTGCCTCACTGCTCTTAGAAATCCATCCCTGTTGTCATTTTTTATGAACTGCATCAAGACAGTATTGTACCTCGTGCACAATTTTTGGCCAGTGGTTTCAAGGCATTTTGTTGGAATAGGAGGGTTCTAAGAGAAGAACTTGATAAATATTATTTTTCAGGTGGAACTGATATATGGGAATATTAATGTTAAATCTGTGAAAGTCGCCCCCCCAGGACTGGGTGGAGTTTAGACATTCAAGTGCCAATCACAGATGCTAACCCCGTCCCTCTTAATGCTAAGGTTCAGCAGATATTTTTCATTCTTGTCCTGTGCAAGGCTAGACATAGAATCATAGAATCAATAGTGTTGGAAAAGACCTCAGAGATCAAGTCCAACCTGTCACCCAACACCTCATGAGTAACTAAACCATGGCACCAAGTGCCATATCCATTCCCTTTTTGAACACCTCTAGGGAGGAAGACTCCACCACCTCCCTGGGCAGCACATTCCAAAGGCCAATCACTCTTTCTGTGAAGAACTTTCTCCTCACCACAAGCCTAAACTTCCCCTGGTGCAGCTTGAGACTGTCCTCTTGTTCTGTCACAGGTTGCCTGGGAGAAGAGACCAAACCTCACCTGGCTACAGCCTCCCTTCAGGTAGTTGTAGAGAGCAATAAGGTCTCCCCTGAGCCTCCTTCAGGCTAAGCAACCCCAGCTCCCCTCAGCCTCTTCTCATAGGGCTTGTGCTCAAGACCTCTCCCCAGCCCTTCTCTGGACACTTTCAAGTGTCTCAATGTCCTTCTTAAATTGAGGGGCCCAGAACTGGACACAGGACTCAAGGTGTGGCCTAAGCAGTGCTGAGTACAGGGGCACGACAACTTCCCTGCTCATGCTGGCCACACTATTGCTCTGATGCAGGCCATGACTGCTCCTTTAGTGATTATGTATAACAGAGCAAATGAGAGAGATGAACCTCATTGCTGTCTACACTACCTGAAGGGAGGTTGTAGCCAGGTGGGAGTTGGTCTCTTCTCCCAGGCAACCAGCACCAGAACGAGAGGACACAGTCTCAGGCTGTGCCAGGGGAAGTTAGGCTCGAGGTGAGAATAAAGCTCTTCACAGAGAGAGTTGTTAGCCATTGGAATGGGCTACCAAGGGAGGTGGTGGTGTCACTGTCCCTGGAGATGTTCAAAATGGGATTGAATGTGGCACTTGAAACCATGGTTTAGTTAGTCATGAGGTGTTGGGTGACACGTTGGACTTGATCTTTGAGGTCTTTTCCAGCCTTATTGAGTCTATGGTTTTCTCCACAACCTAATACATGCCAATGACAAGCACAAGGTGCTGCCTTTGGGTTGGGGAAACCCCTGGTTCATGGATGAAGGGATTAAGAGCAGCTCTGTGGAGAACAGCTTGGTGGTACTGGAGGATGAAAAATTGGATGTGAACTAACCATGCACTTGCAGTCTATAATGCCATTTATAGTCTAGGCTGCCTCAGCAGGTCAAAGGAGGTGATTCTGCCTCTCTGTTCTAGTGAGACCCCACCTGGAGATCTGCATTCGCTGAGGGGCCCAAATTGCATAAAAAAAGACAGACATGTGCTGAAGCACA
>CM037631.1:18089742-18173601 GCA_015227895.2 Colaptes auratus
TTCTGTCTGAGAAATCAGATTTAATAAAAAGATATGTGTGTTTGTAATAAAAGCATACAACCCATTATTTCTTTTTGTCCTTTAAAAGTATTGTGTCTTTTATCAAATCTTCATGACTTGTTAGCTGCCATCTTAAACTTCATAGATGAACTGAGGCCATCTCTGAACTAAGAAAAGCTTCTTCCAAGTCAAACTCCAAATCAACTTTTTCATGGAATACTGAAGTGATTTCCCTAGAACTTCAAATGTGTTTACTCTGATCTTTCTATAGTCAGTGAAGAAATCATTAACCCCTAATACAAATAAAATTTGCATCTTGCTGGCAGTGTGACAGGTGTTTTATTCTGCAGAAAAAGACTCCCTGTGGTGAAATTGCTTCTTGGAATGATGAAGAGTACAAGCCTGTGTGAAATGATTAGTAATTTTCTTTTTGTCACTGTGATTGTTTAATACTATGATTAAGCTTTGTACCTTTAAAATTATCTTTTACAACTTCTGTTGGCTGAACTTTTGGGGTCTTGGAGTGGACTTGTACTAGAATAGAATTAACCAGGTTGGAAAAGACCTTTGAGATCATCAAGTTCAACCTGTCATCCATCACTATCTAATCAACTAAACCATGGCACCAAGTGCCCCATCCAGTGCCCTCTAGTGATGGTGACTCCACCACCTCCCCAGGCAGCCCATTCCAATGGGCAATCACTCTTTCTATGAAGAACTTCTTCCTAACATCCAGCCTAAACTTCCCCTGGCGCAGCTTGAGACTGTGTCCTCTTGTTCTGGTGCTGGTTGCCTGGAAGAAGAGACCAACCCCCTCCTGGCAACAACTTCCCTTCAGGTAGTTGTAGATAGCAATAAGGTCACCCCTGAGCCTCCTCTTCTCCAGGCTAAGCAACCCCAGCTCCCTCAGCCTTTCCTCACAGGGCTTGTGCTCCAACCCCTCACCAGTTTTGTGCCCTGAGGGCTGGTTGAAAGCAGCAGTCCATATAAATTACGTACTGTCTTTGAACCTTCTTGGGCAATATGCTATGGAGGCCTACTGCCTAAAGACACAGTGATATGCGTACTGAAGTCAGACCACTTCCAGACTCCTTTAGTGGATGGTATCCATGTACTGAGGAGGTAACACACTTTTAGGAAGACCACATGCAGACCCCTAACATGCTGCAGCCTTGCTCTCTCCTTGTACTTGAGAATCCTCTTGCTTTTTCTGTGCTTGGACAATCATATTCTGTGCGGCCAGCAGAGCTGGGCATTGAGTCACAACATCTAAAATGGATTGGCTGCTGTTTGCCCTTTTACTCCAATGAACCAAACTATTGCTGGAGTTTGTAGACTGTGTTTGTGCAGCCAGAGGTTGAGTCATATTCCAAATGTTTCATGCTACAACTCATGAGCAAACTATTGGCCGTCTTTTATATTTTTCAGTGGTGTTTGTGTCTTGTTTTGTTCTGAAGTGCTGATATGGAATATCATTAAAGACATGTGGGTTGCATGCTGAGTGAGTGAGAGAGTATTTCTTGCTTTGTAAATATTTGCAGACATGACAATGCAGAACAGACTCTAAAAAAAAACACAATATGCTGGGGGGTAATATGTTCTAATGGTCACTCTCAAATGCACAGCAGGAATGAAAACTAATACCATGTCCTGGTTGATGATCGTGGTTATGGTGATGTGTAATTAAAGGGATACTGAAGAGGAAGCAAAGGCTGTCAACTCTAAAAAAATATTGTATCTTGGCAAGTCCAAGACCACCTGCACATTTTATTAAAAAAGAGAGAAATCCTTTGGAGTCCAGTTTTCTGTTGCCTCCAAGCAGGATAAACTAGTGATACTGCACACATTGAGCTTTAGTTTGGACGTTTGGTCTTGCTTCTGGCCAAAACTTTGCACTTGTGTGATACAAGATTGTCTTCTTTTAGGCTAAAAGCCTGTTTGTTCTTGCTTAAGACTGAGGTTGCTCTGGGAAGAAATCAATAGATGAAGGGCAGCACGTACGAAAAATAGTGCCTTTTAATGACTAACAAACCTAACCAGACTGTACTTCCTGCTGAATATATTAAGAGTATAAATAACCTGCTTACAAGACATCCTCTTGTCCTATGGAAGGCCGGACATTGATGAATCAGCTGTCCAGTGTAGCACTAATCAATTTTTTGAAGTGTCTTGGAGATGCCAGCCACATTTATAGCACAAGTATTTCCTTAAAGTGTTTATTAATGCCATAACCTGTTAAGTCCATTGAAGTGTGTCAGAATAACACGCAGAGAGGGCTTCCAGATGCTTCCGTTGTTCTCTTTACTGCAGGTAATACCACCTCGTTACAAGAAGTCTGACATTTCATTCCTGCTATTTTGATTGTGTGTACTTGGGAATCAAAACCAGAGGTAAAAATGCAAAGTAATATTATTTAACATATGTTGTCTAACTGAAACATCAGTTGCTTGTTTTTATGTGCTATTGAATGAACTTCTGTACAAATGCTCAATCTAGGAAAAGAGACCTAATCTGTATGCTCAGACTAAGCATCTCAAGGCATATTTTAAACTTCATAATCCACAGTTTCAAGAAAAGGCAGAACAGAACAGAACAGCATAGTGTCAAGTGATTTTGGTATGTAAACAACTGAAAACCATGGAATCAGTGTCTTCTGATGTGGATTTGAAACCATAACATCAGGCGGACTTGAGATAAAATTCTGGGCTCTTGTGGCTTTCATTATGAATTAAAAAAAAAACAAAGGAATTTCCAAACTTTGCTTTGCTTCTGCACCACCAAAATACAAAGGAAAATTGTACTTTATCATTCTGGCAAATTGGCAGCCCTTTTGGCTCTTTGATGGCCTGTCCAAAAGGATGTCGGATCGCATTAACTCTACCCTTCCCTTCCATGTGTTGGCCTGTGCCTAAGCACAGGGAAAAGCATTTGATGATCTGGGCAGTGTTTTCTCATCAAACAGGTGTTAATTGCATGTTCTTGGGGAAAAGATTCAATTAGTTTGGGGGGGGGTTTATCCCACTTTGAAATGGCTCTTGTATCACTAGTGATATATGAACCTCAGTTTCTTTTTTTTCATAGGTTTGTGTGTATATTTTTTTAAAGGACTCTGGTAACATAAAATTGTGTCAGCTGGAAAACAGCTTAAGTAAATTTGCTTTTATAAGCTCTATTTTCTTAATTGTTGTAGGGTCTGTAAAAATAAATGTGTATTTCAGGCTTTGTCAATTAAAATAACACTTCAGTAATTAGGTGGGTTGGGTTGGTTGATGGGGTGGACGCGATGATCTTGAAGGTCTCTTCTAGCCTGGGGGGTTGTATTGTTTATTGTAACTACCTGTAGCAATTTACCTGCACTTCAGTCTACTATTGTTTAATGTTGATTTCTTACCTGTATGATTAAGTATTTGGACTGACATACCAATAAAATTGCATGAGAATTGGACATGCACCTGAGTGTCTTTTGCATAACGAGGGGCCCAACACTGAACCAAAGATTCAAGGTGTGCCTCACCAGTGCTCTGTAGAAGGGATTATCTCCTCCCCTACTCTTGCTGGCCACACTATTCCTGATACAGGCCAGGATGCTGTTTCACTTCTCAGCCACCTGACCACACTGCTGGCATATGTTCAGACAGCTGTCAACCAACAGCCCCACATACTTTTCTGCCAGGCGTCTTTCAGTCCCTCTTCCCCAAGCCTGTAGCATTGCATGGGGTAGCTGTGGACTCAAGTGCAGAACCCAGCACTTGGACCATTTGCCTCAGCCCATTCATCCGCCTGTCAGATCTCTCAGTAGAGTCATTCTACTGTCAAACAGATCTATGCTCTTTTCCAGCTTAGTGTTGTTTGCAAACTTGTTCCCTAGTCCAGATCACCGATGAAGATATTAAAGCAAACAGGCATCAATACAGAGTTCTGGGGTACACCACTTGTGACGCCTTGCCAACTGGATTTGACTCCATTCACCACAACTCTTTGGGCTCAGACAACCAGACAGTTTGTAATCCAGTGAAGCATGTGTGAAATCTGGCTGGTGAGAGAGCCAGCTAGGGAAGGTACCCTGCTGGATGTGCTGTTTGCGAACAGAGAAGGACTGTGGTGATGTAATGGTTGGAGGTCATCTTGGGCATGATGATCAGGAAATTGTAAGAGTTTCTCAGTCGTTGGACAAGAGGATGTTGATGCTATCTTGGACTTCCATTGCACAGATTTTGGCCTGTTTCAGAGACTGGTTGCCAGAACTCCCTGGGAGGCAGTCCTGAAGGGCTAAGGAATACAGGAAAGCAAGACATTGTTCAAGAAGAAAGCTCATAAAGGTGCAGGAACAGGCCATTCCCTGGTGGGAAAGAAGGCCATCTTGGATGAATAGAGAG
Source organism: Colaptes auratus (assembly GCA_015227895.2). Classification (NCBI taxonomy): domain Eukaryota; kingdom Metazoa; phylum Chordata; class Aves; order Piciformes; family Picidae; genus Colaptes; species Colaptes auratus. The sequence continues at coordinate 18,094,119 of CM037631.1, forward strand.
CGGATCATGTAGAGTGCCATGATGCAACATGTGCAGGGAAACCAGGTGATGATGCCCAGTGTGGTAGTTTCAGGCTATGCCTTCATTTACTTCAAACTGGGCTAGTCTGGCAATTTAATGTTGGGGGGAATTTCAATCACCACACCCAGCCAGCCAACTGGATTTCAACTTAATTCACCACTACTTTTTGGGCCTGGCCATCCAGCCAGTTTTATACCCAGAGAAGTGTCCACTCATTCAAGGCATGAGCACTCAGTTTCTCCAGGAGAATGCTGTGGGAGACTGCCAAATGCTTTGCTAAAGTGCAGCTAAACATCCATAGCCTTTCTTTCATCCACTAAGTGGGTCACCTTGTCATAGATGGTGACTGAGTTCATTAGGCAGAAGCTGCCCTTCAGGAGCCCATTCTGATTGGGCCTGATTACCTGTTTGCCCTGCATGTGCTGTGGAATGGCACTCAAGGTGGTCTGTTCCATGACCTTTGCCAGCACCGAAGTCAGACTGACAGGTCTGTAGTTCACTGGATCCCCTTCCAGCCTTTCTTGTAGGTGGGTGTCACATTTGCCAATCTCCAGTCAGTTGGGACTTTCCCAGTTAGCCTAGACTGTTGGAAAATGATGGAAAGTGGCTTGGTGAGCATTTCTGCCAGGTCCCTCACTACTGCTGGGCATTCCATCTGGCCCCACAGACTTGTATGTATCATAAGTGGTATAGCAGGTTGCTAACCATTTCTTCTTGGATTATGGGGGCTTCATTTCTCTCCCTGTCCATGTCTTCTAGCACTGTGGGCTGGGGAAATTTGTTTTCACTATTTCTTCTTCATCGTCCTTGGGTCACTATATTTTTGTGAAATTTATTTGTCAAATATTCTCTTAAAATAGCAATAAAAATACAATGTACAATAGAAACATGTCCACTACACACAGCATAAATATATATTGCATCTTTTACATATTATCTAGTGTGGGATGTTGTAAAAGCATGTTATAATACATAAATCAGAGCATATAAGCAGAGGGAATGAGAGTAAGTAGACTTCATGAAATTTGTTACAAATTGGCATTAAAATCATAAAAACACTGTAGCTGGGAAAATGTCTTCAGAATCCTAAGATAAAAGACAACCCAGGGTTGATGTAACTTTTTGAAGTCTTAGTTGAGGAATGAACTGTTAGACAACTTTCAGTCTTTAACTACTTGAGGTAGTTAAGATCCCCTTTACACGATGTTATTAGCTGTCTGATTTATGGAACTCAGGTTCAGAGCAACAGCTAAGTTTAAAAATGTGTCAATTTTCCAGATTGTGAGTGGAAACTCTGAAGTAATTTACATGTGATTAATTTTTTAGTGAGTAAAAAGGAATTTTTAGAAGAAAATGTTATCTAAAGCAGCAATGTTTTCAACACAGCCATCTACAAATTCACTGCATTACATTCTGGCACTCCTCCTTTACACCAGGTGTAAATTTTGCATAAAAGGAACATCTCTGGAAAATAAATATTGTTTATGCAGCAAGGAACTCCTTTGGGGAACAGTAAATTGGAAGGACAAGGAATGGCTTTCATTTTGTATCTCTAATAGTTATATATATATATATGAACACAAAAGGTGCAGCAGAAGTTTACGGTTTGTGCTCCAGTTGTTTCGTATGGATAGTCTTGCTTACCTTAAAATAAATCTGCAGCAAATTGCAGACTGATCTCTTGGCAGTAAATAAAACAGCTTACAAGACTGGCTCTGAACACAGGAGAAGTAAGGCTGCCTGTGATGGCTTCAAATCTCCTGCTCATTATTGCCTCCAGAGCAATAATGATGACCTCTGGAGGTCCCTTCCAACCTCGGCCATTCTCTAATGGCACCTGCTGCAGCTTACAGAAGGATGGTGATGGGTAGGACACACCCTGCCTCAAAGCAGTGGTGCCTCCCTGTTTCTACTGTCCTGCTCTCCTTTCCCACTCCTTTTCACATGCACAGCAGTATCAGGAACATGAAGCCTGCTTCTCCCACAGCTCTTGATCCAGCTGTATCCCTTCTCCTTGCTGTGTTCTTCCATTCTATGTGTAGCAATGTTCAGTTTTGCTTACCCAGGTGAGGACTTTGAGTTAGCTCTCAATGTTAAGAACATGTTCCCAACTCTAAAGGAGTCTGCCACCTGCTCTGGCTTTTGTGAACATGCAGGGATTTGACAGTAGGATAATAAATTAATCCTAAAGAACACCACAAAGGCTCTGTGTAGACATTCTCTGAAGTAAGAATTTGCCCACTAATGAAGGAACATTTAAGAGTACTTCTTATAGCTAGTTGGTTCAAGCTGTAATCAAGAACTACTTCAAAAAATCCTATTATATTTATGAGGTTGGTTACATTATACCACATTTTGGATAAAAAGAGGCCACTTACATCACTGCTTCTGTTGAGGATCTCTTGACTACAATACTGGATTATGTTAGGTTACTTGGCAGTTTGTTTCAATTCAATTTCCTGTTTACAAAGCTAAGGAAGTGTCCTGTTTACAGTGTCAAATTGCGTAGATTTTCTTTTGGGAGTTTGGGTTTGGCTCTAATATTTTTGGTAGTGAATAATCCTACATGATCTCGAGCTTCCTATTGTACTTGAGTAATCTTCAGTTTCATGCTTCCTTTTTGATCTGTGTCCCATGCTGTGAAGGCCAACTTCCCATATCTGCTTTGTCAGAGTTCTGCATAGTTAGAGATGGTGCAGGGGGACATAATTCTACCTTCTGTAAAACCTTCCTGTCAATGTATTTTAGCCCTGCTGGGTACTGGCACTTAGTATCATAGTATCAGTCAGGGTTGGAAGGGACCACAAGGATCATCTAGTTCCACCCCCCCTGCCATGGGCAGGGACACCCTACACTAGATCAGGCTGGCCAGAGCCTTACCCAGCCTGGTCTTAAACACTTCCAGGGACGGGGCCTCAACCACCTCCCTGGACAACCCATTCCAAGGCTTCACCACTCTCATGGTGAAGAACTTCTTCTTGATGGTGTTAGACTTTGTAAATTTATTTATTAAACACTAGGTTCATGAACAGCTTGGAAATAAGCCATCTTGACCTTTGATGAACTGAAATCAGTGATAAAAATTCCATCAGCTCTTACTGCACCAGGGTCTGGCTCACATTGTACATGAATTAATACAGGATAAAAAAATAATCTAAAAAAACACTTGGGAATTCCACGATGAGTTTGTTATAGAACAGTAACATAACTTAGGTAGAAAAAGACCCTTAAGATCATCAAGGCTTACCATAAACCTAACCCTGGCAAGTCCACCACTAAACCATGGCATTAAGTGCTGCATCTAAACATCATCTAAATACCTCCAGGGTCGGTGACTCCACCAGTTCCCTGGGCAGCCTGTTTAGTGCTTGATAACCCTTTTGGCAAAGACATTTTTCATGCTGTCCAATCTAAACCTCCTCTGGCACAACTTGAGGCTGTTTCCTCACCTCCTAGCACTTGCTACTTGGGGAAGGAGAGCAACCCCTAGTTTGCTCAAACTCCTTTAAGGTAGTTGTAGAGAGTGGTAAGGTCTCCCCTGAGCCTCCCCTGCTCCAGGCTAAACAACATCAGTCCCCTCAGCTGCTCCTTATGAGACTCATGTGCTAGTTTCTGCACCAGGTTTCTTGCTCTTTGGACACATTCTGGCACTTTATTGTCTTTCATGTAGTGAGGAGCTTATGCAGGTAAGTTTTACAATACTTGCAGCTGAGAGACTCGGTGTCCACGTGCTGAGAAAATCCCAGGTCCTTTGCACTGAGAGAGATGAAGGGGTAGCTGTTGTAGCTGCAGTCTGTGCAGCAAAAGTACAGAACAAAGCCTCATAAGTTCAATGTGTCCAGCTGCTTTTTCTCCCCTAATGACAATCTTATGTGTCATTCACAGGATATCCTACAGGAGACTTGAGCTGCAGTACATTTCTAAACAAGAGCTTTAGGAAACCTGTCAGTATTTTTCAGTGTCTTGCATTGTTTGTTTGTTTTTCAGCTTTAAAGAGGCTCCAAATGTAAGATGCGTGGGGTTTTGTTATTGTTTCTCTTTGGATCAGTTGCAGAAGATTTTTCTCATAGTTGAATGTATTTCTAATCTGATGTGACTCACAGTAAAAATGGATTGAGGATAAAGCAGAGATCCAGACTGGTTAGGGAGAAGGATAAAATAGGTGCACAGAATGTTGGTTACCAAAGTACTGAGGAATTTGGAAACCCTTTATGTACCATTGGGACTGTAATTTTTCACCCAGGAATTTGCTTGAAAGATATATCCTTTGCTTTTAGCAAACCATTGACAGTAGTGTTGCATGAAAACGGCAAGTAGGTGGTAAAAATGCCTTGGGATTCTTTGTGGAAATAGGCCTATGCAGCTTCTTAATCACAGTGTCGCAGCAGGGATAAACAGTGATAGGAATGATTTCACTAATACATCCAGATGTCAGTAAAAGGGTTTAAGACCTTATCACAGAAGCCCACAGAGAATTGCTGCTTTGAAATTGATAGAAAGCCCCAAAGTTGCAGTGCTGTTTCTTTCCTGGGTGAAGCTGTAGACCTGTTCCCTTGCTGCTCTAAGTTGCCTTCATGTCACTTGTATTAAGTGCTGGATGTTTGGAAGTCAGGGTGATGCTGGTTTGCTTCATTGCTGATCATATGGTGTGACGTGGGGCTCCCAAACCCCCATCCCTGCACGTGTCACTGTTGTTACGTAGGATGGCTATGTAATTGTGACAAGGGAAAGAAACTCTTCGCTCATTCCTCATGATGGCAGAACATGATTCTTTGCCTGGGTAGGCTTGGTTTTTGATTTTGTTTGTGATTTGTGCTTGTGGCCCAGGGAACCTTAATGACGTGGTATGCGTTTCTCACCACTGGCCATCGGCCTGTAAAGTGGGAGCTAAAGCTGAACTCTTCTATGCAAGAGATAAAATTCATGCATCATACAGGAGTGATCTGGCTGCTCCTAGGAGAAATGTGATCTGTTTTTTACATGATTAGCACATAGAGATATGTGAACCTCCAAAGTCAGTTCTCTGGTGGCGCAGACCATGTGCAGTGCACTTAGAGTGTCTTGTGTGAATGCAGTGACAACTCCACCTTTGCAGCACCCTGAATAATGCAAAGGTGTTTGGATCTGACTTGGACCTGTGTGGTAGTGCCAGGTTTGGATGTTACCTACCCATCTCCATGAATACAGTTTGCCTCTCACAAGAAAAAGAGGTATTTCTTGGCCTCATGACAGCATGGAAGCAAGCATTGCTCCAGAAAATACGCTGCTTTGCACCACAAAGGGACCTCATACCTTTCTGGAGTGCACATCTGAGGATTGATTCTGAATCTGTCTTATTCCCACAGCGACAAGCAGAGGATGAGAAGTGGATCAGCATGGCTCTTCAGCCTGCTCTTTCCCCAGTCCTGCAGCCAGTCATAGCACATGTAGTAAGCCTTTGCTGGACAGTGTTCATGCATTTGACAACATTTTTCTGTGAGTAGTAGCACCGTATGGCAATACCTTCTATTTCAGTGTAGGAGTCAAGCCTCAGCAGCTCGGAGATGCAGAAGTGCCACCCGCAGCAATCATTACATATGGGCAAAGACTGCAGATCTTTAACCAGGGTGCACCCATCCTTAAAATGCTATGGACTTGCTGCCTGTGCTGTCTCACCTGTTCACTTTCCTTCTCAGAGCTGCCACTGTTTTTGCAGGCTCAGTGCTGTGTGACATACTGAAGTAAAATGCAGGATGTGTGGATAGTCGTTTTAGGAAGAGAAGAGGATCATACAGAACAGCATGATGTCCTGCATAATAACCAAATATCTGGCCTCTGACATGCTTGCCTGAAAAGAATTTCTGTTGTTAAATATCAGTCTCCCCTTCAAAGAAACCCCAGAAAAACCAGTGAGAGCTATTATCCTGGGTTTATTTCTTTACAGATTCCTTGGATTCAGTTCACGCAGTGCATAAGAAAATAGAGGAAGACCATGAAGAAGAAACATAATGACTTGATATGTCAGTCCAGTTAATTTTTGAAGAATCCTTCAGAGGCTTTTTATCAAAGGTGGAGGATATTTTGCAAGGCTTTCAGGTGCTCTTTTATTTTGTACAAGGATCTTGTCTCAGGATTTCTCTCTGCGCCCTCACAGCAGCAATGCCATTTGCTAATGCTGCTGCTGTGTTTTATGCCATCATCAAGTCTTGCAGGACCAAAGTCAAGCCTTTTCAGGCAGACTGCTTTTACTTACCTTGGGCAAGCCATTAGTTAAAATACTGACTGAGGAGAAAGTGTTTTTTCTCCCAGAAGTGAGACAGAATGCTTTTCTATACTGCTTTTGCAATGAAGTGATTGCAAATCTAAGTACACGTCATTGTAGCAATGAATTTCTAGCACTTTGTTTTCAAAAAAGCCTTCAAACTAGACTGAAATACCCAGAGCTGCCTCTTTTCTTTCTAGGGAGGATGGCTGGCCTGGTAACTAAGGCAGCTTTGGTTCCTTTTTGGTTCCATCAGTAGGAGACAATATTTCCTTTGCTTATTTATTATAAATCAGTATTGTCATTAAAAGAAAACAAAACTACATTTACTCTGGCTAAAGGAAAACCTATATTTAAGATACAAACCAGCATGAACTTAACAGTATTATCATTATTTTCCTGGCTTGATGTTTTATGCCAGTTTGACAGCCGGCTGAACACGAGCCAGCAGTGTGGCCAGGTGGCCAAAAAGGCCAATGGTATCCTGGCCTGCATCAAGAATAGTGTGGCCAGCAGGAGCAGGGAAGTCATCTGCCCCTGTACTCTGCACTGGTTAGGCCACACCTTGAGTCCTGTGTCCAGATCTGGGCCCCACAGTTTAAGAGGGACATTGAAACTCTTGAACGTGTCCAGAGAAAGGCAATGAAACTGGGGAGAGGCCTCAAGCACAAGCCCTGTGAGGAGAAGCTGAGGGAGCTGGGGTTGTTTAGCCCAGAGAAGAGGAGGCTCAGGGGAGACCTTATTGCTGTCTATGACTACCTGAAGGGAGGTTGTAGCCAGGTGGGCAGTTGGTCTCTTCTCCCAGGCAACCAGCACCAGAACAAGTCTCAAGCTGCACCAGGGGAAGTTTAGGCTAGAGGTGAGGAAAAAGTTCCTCACAGAGAGAGTTGTTAGCCATTGGAATGTGCTGCCCAGGGAGGTGGTGGAGTCACTGTCCCGCGAGGTGTTCAAGGGGATTGGACGTGGCACTTGGTGCCATGGTTTAGTAGTCATGAGGCCTGGGTGACAGGTTGGACTTGATGATATTGAGGTCTTTTCCAACCTTGTTGATTCTATGATTCTATGACCTGTCAATTGGTTTTGACATCGGTTCTCAACCATGCAGGAGCGGCTGGCACAGCCTTTCAGAGGCAATGAGTGGGCCTGATGAAGAGCTGACTAGAAGAATCCCAGGGAGCTCCCGCTAGGTACTCAGCTGAACTTTTGTAAGAAAGCTACATGCCACATCCAAATACATTGTGCTTGCTTGTGATGCATACTGGGTTCATGTTTATAATGGTTGCTGAATGATTTCATGTGAAATATTTGGTTTTTTTCCTGCACATGTACACCATTTATTAAAAGGTTGGTACATTTTAGAATAGAAGAATGGATGGAATGGAATGGAATGGAATGAATAGAAAGAATAGAAAGAATAGAATAGAATAGAATAGAATAGAATAGACCAGGTTGGAAGAGACCTTCAAGATCATCATGTCCAACCCATCATCCAACACCATCTAATCAACTAAACCACAGCATCAAAAGTGCCTCATCCAGTCCCTTTAAACACCTCCAGGCATGGTGACTCCACCACCTCCCTGGACAGCCCATTCCAATGGCCAATCACTTTTTCTGTGAAGAACTTCTTCCTAACATCCAGCCTGAACCTCCCTTGGTGCAGCTTGAGATTGTGTCCTCTTGTTCTGGTGCTGGTTGCCTGGGAGAAGAGACCAACCCCCTCCTGGCTACAACCTCCCTTCATGTAGTTGTAGACAGCAGTAAGGCCTCCTCTGAGCCTCCTCTTCTCCAGGCTAAGCAACCCCAGCTCCCTCAGCCTCTCCTCACAGGGCTTGTGCTCCAAACCCCTCCCCAGCTTTGTTGCCCTTCTCTGGACACGTTCCAGCAACTCAACATTTTGCTGAACTGTGGGGCCCAGAACTGGACACAGGACTCCAGGTGTTTAGATTCAGTCTGCCTTTGAGTATTTAAATGAGGCAGAAGTGCTACTGGCAGAGAAAAAAAAAGTTCATTTTACAAAACTTTGGTGGTTTGAAAACTAGGGCATCTTGTTAAAGCTTCCTGTATAATTGAGGGGGATAGGCACCTGCCATGAACTGTTCATCCCATTTGTTTTAGATGTCTGCCTTTAGGTGGGATGAATGACTTTCTCTGTGTCCCTTTTTTTGCACTCAGTACGGGCAAGTCTCAGGCAAGTAGGTCAGTAGCACAGCAAGCTCAGAGAAGTACCTAGAAATATTCCAGTTTTTATCATTCTAAGAAATGTGGATTGGGTTACCCTGATCTCTCCAAAACTGCATCTTTAGGGTAAGAGTAAAGATTTTTTTACAGTGATGAAGAATGGCATTACACTAGTTATTTTTGACTAGCAAGTGATAGCAGTACATCACTCTGGAAACGTGAGATTAAGAAATAACATTTCTTACCACTACTTTGGGGCCAAAATGTGAAGGGTCACCATAACTGTTGGAATAAGAACAGGTTTAGAATTAGATTTGGTTTATCTCTTTTTTAAGGATCACAGGCACTTATTAAATAGACCAACATATATTTGGGCAAGATTTTGTGTTAGCAATTTTTTATATGTACAGAGGTCAACTGAGATTAATTCATATCACCCCTGCCAGCTGTTTTAGACCTCATAATGGCACTAGCCTCTGACTCATGGAGAATGAATTTGTCAGAGGTTTCTGGCAGGGTTTGAAATCACTGCTTGTAAGAAAGCAGCTCTCAGCCATGCTTGGTTAAAGGTACACAGTCAAGAAAGTTGAGCCAGAGGTTGCTGCAAAATTGTAAGTACTGAGTAGAAAAAGGGCTGGTTGAATGTTGCCTCCCGAACTGCAAAGAACACCATTAATCTTGTGGTAGCTTTCCTTGATACCTGTATGTGTGGGCTGCTTGCATGAATATTTAAGTGCAAACATGAATCTACAATTTTTGAGCCCATTAGCTCTCTGCTTCAGAACCTTTGCAGTTGTGCCTGTCTCACTGTGTGGCTGAAGCCTCTTTCCTTTTCTCTCTATTCCTTCATCATGCCCAGAACCACTCAGACCTTACTGAAAGAACTGTGCCTGGGGGATGTCATCCCTGAATCTGCAGCTGTAGCACATTTAGTTACTGACTTCTGTATGTTTTCCTGCACCTCAAACTGTGTAGTGATGGCTGCCTTCCACTCACACTTTGTAAACTATCATTTTCCCTTATTGATCAGCAGGTATAAAAATAAAGAAAAAAAAAATCCTCCACATATTTAGGATTTGCTTTAAAATCTGTTTTCTTGCTTAAAATAAACCTGTTTAAATGCAAATAGAAAATGTTTGAATCTTGCTGTCTTAAGTCTTTAATATATTGAATTGAAATAAAATGTAATTCTTTGGACAGCAGAGGTGCTATTCTATGAAGAGGGGACTGGACATGGCACCATGGTCTAGTAGGCATGAAGTGTTGGGTGGCAGGTTGGACTTGATGATCTTTGGGGTCTTTTCCAGCCTTGGTGATTCTAGGATTCTATTCTAGGATTCTATGATGCAACTTGATGTCTTAGGACTGTGTACCTTATTGGTAGGCTATGCTGTGAAATGTCAGCTGTGTTTGAAACTTCTCCCAGTGTTAAGGAGTACAGTGATGTTCCCCCTCTGGGCTGCCTGCTGACCAGTGAGGATATGGCTCAAGCTCCTTCCCTGCTCCCAGGGAAGCATTAATACAGCCTCTCTTCTCTCCACTTTCCTGTCTTCAGAAAACCAACAGAACTGGAATACCTTTGAGGCTTTTAGCCTCGATTTAGCCAACGGGTTCAATAGCTATTAGGGAAGTTCAGGAATGGGAATATGGGCATTGAGCAAATTCACACTGGGGATGTTACTGAGAGCTGAGGTATTAACAACCAGATTTTGTATGTACCTAGAAGTCGATTTATGGAAAGAGTACAACATAAAATCAGACCTCAGTGTTGCCTGAAATCTCATCCCGCTGGAGTGTGGGATGAAGCTAGCAGTAACTTCAATGGGAATAGAGTATTCAGAGCTTTCATAAATCCCCATCCAGTCCTATTTTTCTTTCTCAGAGTGTCATGAGTATTTCAGGAACAGTTTTTCAGCTATTTGGGTAAGAAAACTGAACAAAAAAAGAGATGCAAGAGCTAGTGAATAGAAATGCCGAAGTGAAAAGGTGTATGAACACAGTACAGGAAAGCTAACATGGGCTTCTTCCTTTGACCCTCCTTGGGAATAGGTGGCAGAACCCAATTTAGAGGTCTCATAAGGATTTATTTACCCAATAAATTAACTTGCTAAAATTCAGGTGGTAGAAGGCCTGATTCACAATATTCCCAGAAGGTACTTGACTGCATCTAATGTGAGACAAATGGTTTAATAAGTTTTGAGCAATGCAGAGACATTTCTGGATTTGCCCATACGCCCAGAAAGATGATGACATTGCTACCTTGGCCCTGAATGGAATGGAATAGACACTAGCATTAAATGAACTGAATGTTTCTAGGGCTGTGAGTCCAAGTAGAATTAAACAAATCTAGAATAAAAAATACATTTTCTTTTGTTATCTAATATTACAAAATCATTTATGTCTATTGTAGTATTAAGTTGCCCTCTGAGGAACTTGGCACAAGTAAGAGCAGAAGAAGATCGGACTGACTGACTGATTTGCTGTGTTCCAGCAGTTCCTACCAAAACATACAAACCAACAATCATGTGAGTTCCTTCTTGGCTCTTTATTGCTGAGCCTAGATAAACAGAAAAGCACAGGCAAATGTGTAGAATATGTTGGAGATAATGATTTGGACAAGCAGTGGCTGCTTGTACTCTCCACTGATTGTTGTCTGCTGACACTGAAAAAACTCTTTTGGATGTGATCTAAACCAAAGCATCTCAACATTATTTCTTGGTCTGAACAGCAGCCCACTGGGGGAAAGGCTGTTTGGAATGAAGGAACTAAAGATAGTTAAAGATAGCACTGTGTAGCTTAATTTTAAGCTGCACCTTGAAGGCTTTGAACAGACATTTAAAATAAAGGTCCTCAGTCATCTTCCTGCATTTCTCCATCTTTTCACTTGACATCTTCATGAGGTTCACAGCTGTTAGATGGCTTTCTTCTCCTTACTGGCTTGATTAATAAACTGTCTCTAATAGGAAGATGTTTTTGTTCCCTTTCTGGAATGCAGAACCAGCATGCTGGTCCCCAGTTTTAGCACATGTACTCTGCGCTGCTGTTCGAGCAATGGCAGTGTAACACGAGTGGTTGGAAATTAATAAGACAGATTATCTTGGTTCCTAAGTTATTAACATTATTTTCAGAGTGACAGCAAGTTGTTTTGTGAACAGTGAACCAACAAAGATTGGTTTCCTCAGGTTTTTCAATTTTTACTGTGAGAGCTGGTGTGGATTCCCTGATGCCTGATGTGTTCCCATTCTGCAGCCACCTGCTGACTGGTGTCATTAACAGGGTCCCTTTTCTCTAGCTGGCCATAGTATCATAGTATCAGTCAGGGTTGGAAGGGACCACAAGAATCATCTAGTTCTGACCCTTTTTTTCTGTTAACTTGTACAAATACTGTATCTTTTTACCTCTCTTCCTATCTCATAGTGTTTCCAATTGGCTTGAAGCTTAAAAGTCCAGTAGTGGGACTTGACAGACATGTAGGTGTAGCATGTTCACGTGGGAAACCAGCTCTAAAAATGTTTTTGCCTGAAAATGTACTGGCTCAATATAAGATCCCTTTGTATATTGAACATTACAGTGCATGCTTCAAGTATAATTATTAAATTAGAACTCACCAAGTGCAAGTCTCATGCTTAAAAATATGAAGATGGTTAAACAATCTCTCTCTATATATAAAATACACAACTAAAAACTTTGTGTAGGAACAGTTTAAAGGCCAGTCTTGTGCCTATATAAAGGACTATCCAGTTCTGGGCCCATCAGTTTAAGAAGGATATTGAGATACTTGAACATGTCTAGAGAAGGGCAACGAGGCTGGGGAGAGCCCTCAAGCACAAGCCCCATGAGGAGAGGCTGAGGGAGCTGGGGTTGCTTAGCCTGGAGAAGAGGAGGCTCAGGGGAGACCTTATTGCTGTCTACAACTACGTGAAGGGAGGTTGTAGCCAGGAGGGGGTTGGTCTCTTTTCCCAGGCAATCAGCACCAGAACAAGAGGACACAGTCTCCAACTGCACCAGGGGAGGTTTAGGCTCAAGGTGAGGAGAAAGTTCCTCACAGAGAGAGTTGTTATCCATTGGAATGTGCTGCCCAGGGAGGTGGGGGAGTCACCATCCCTTGAGGTGTTCAAGAGGGGATTGGATGTGGCACTTGGTGCCATGGTTTAGTAGTCATGAGTTCTTGGGTGACAGGTTGGACTTGATGATATTTGAGATCTTTTCCAACCTTATTGATTCTTTGAATAGCTCTGTCTGCTTACCATAATCCTTGGCAGAAAGTGGAAATAATGTTGATATTCTTGAAATACTAGGCATATATAACCCACAGATATGCTTGTCAGAGTTCTAAATCTTTGCACCTCTTGCATTTTATGTTGGCTTAAGTGGAAGAAAGTGGGCAAAAACATTTGAATTCCATGATTTATTTGGTGTTAAATACTTAGTAGAATTTTCCATCAGAGTGTGTCCCACCTTTCATTGCCCATTTTTGAACCTCCTCTTCTTAAAAGCCTTAACTTTCTGGCCCTGGATCAAGACAACACTCAAGCACATACTTCCATCCTATTAACTTCAGTACCATTAAGCTTCTCTATGTCCATGCATGTGCATTGTAAACAAAGGACTTATTGCAAAAGTTATGTGAACCAGTTGCCTAAAGGTGAAAATCTGTTTCCAAGATGCGCTGCCAAATCTTTATACTTAAAACGTCACAGAGTGGGCTGCTGTATGCCAGCAACTAGAGCTGAGGGGGCTCTTGGCAGAAGATTCATGTCACTGCAGGGTGAAATGTGAGCAATATTTGCATTTTTTATTCAGAATAACCTAATATATTTTGTACTACTAAACTTTAATGTGTGTGTTTGTTGAGTTTTATTGTTTGTTTTGTTTGCTGGGGTTTTTCCTATTGAGAGGGATGTTGTGATTTAAGAATAATTAAAGCTAATGTAAACAGTACAATAAAAGAAGCATGGATACTAATTTATGAGTGGAAAGATTATGAGGAATCTCTCTTCACATTAAGGCCCATTCACACTCCATTTGTGTATTATCATTATTCCCATTAGGACTGCTGATTACTGTGTGGATTTTGGGTTGAAAGTCTGATCTCGCCATCTCTTTCAGCTCTGAACACAGGCTCCACTTTTTGAGTTTTCAAGACCTTTCTCTTTTTTCATGCCACTCTGGCTTAAATGAGTTCAGCAAAAGTAGGCTGTTGCAAAGGAATGGCCTGATCTGCTAGGCCTGTAATGGTGACAGTGGCATTTCAAATAACCCATTGTGGTGAACTTAGATTATGGCCGCAAGCGCAGAGTTCTTTGTCCCAGGATAATTACTCTGCAAGAGGAGTTCCTGAAGAACTTGGAAGCAAGTTTTACACCAGAAAAAAAAACACTAAATTTATTCTGCCATTCTTCATTAAGCAGGCTATAATATTTCACCAAATGGTTACTTCCTGGCAGTAACACAATTCTGATTAGCTTTAGATCAAGTTTTGATTTCATTAGCTAAAAATCCTATTTTTAAGCACTTAAACTTGCTAGCATCCATTTTTATGTTATTCTGCTTGTTCAGAGTTGAATTTGATCTCATTTTCAGTCTGAATGTGTCTAGACTTGTCCAAACTGTGTCAGCTTGCTGTGCCTTAAATATAAATATTTGCAGTCATGGCATTGGGGACGGAAGATGTGTACTGCCTAAGAAAATTTTCACTATGTAAATTTACTCTTGTGTGGAAGACTACTCCCATCTTTTTAAGACAATAAGAAAAAAAGAAATCATTCTTTATGTCAGTTTTGTATAGTTCTGCCACCTATGAGACTAACTGACTAGAGTTCAGATTTTTCAAACTACCTTTGCACTTTATTATGAAACTTCTAAAGAAGATGTGACACAAGGTCACATAGCCCTGTTATGCCTGTGTGATGTTTATGTTGCTCTCTACAACTACCTGAAGGGAGGTTGTGGACAGGTGGAGGTTGGTCTCTTCTCCCAGGCAGCCAGCACCAGCACAAGAGGACACAGTCTCAAGCTGTGCCAGGGGAGGTTTAGACTGGATGTTAGGAAGAAGTTCTATACAGAGAGAGTGATTGCCCATTGGAATGGGCTGTCTGTAGAGGTGGTGGAGTCACCATCATTGGAGGTGTTCAGGAGGAGACTTGATGGGGTGCTTGGTGCCATGATCTAGTTGTTTGGGTGGGTTGGATTGGTTGATAGGTTGGACACGATGATCTTGAAGGTCTCTTCCAACCTGGTTTATTGTATTGTATTGTATTGTATCCCAGGATGATTTCCAGACTCAGAACAGCTTATGATCTGCTGATGGGAATCATGGTCACAACACAGCTGCTTTGCTAAAAGTACATATTTTGCTTTGCATGTTGGACCCACCAGTGAGGATTGTTGTTACAAACAGAATTGTCCCCTTACCACTTTTCTGGGTGTGTCCTTTTTAATCTGGGGGAGCGGTGGAATTAGATATGTTCCCGCTGATAAAAGGTGATCTTTATCTCCTGTATTCCATCTGCTAAAGCATGTTGTGTTCCCTTCCAACTTCTGCTGCCCTTTGTCCTTCCTGCTGCAGAGGACAAAGTCTCACATAAAACTTTGGAAGTGCAGACCCTTGTGATGCATGCTTACGAGTCCCTAGAAACCTGAATTTCTCTGGAACAGTGGTGGATCTACAAGTGTTCAAGCCATGGGCTCTAAAGAGTAGAGTAGAATAGAATAGAATAGAATAGAATAGAATAGAATAGAATAGAATAGATTGGAAAAGACCTGTGAGATCATCAAGTCCAACCTGTCATCCAACACTATCTAATCAACTAAATCCTGGCACCAAGTGCCCCATCCAGTCTCCTCTTAAACACCTCCAGTGACAGTGACTCCACCACCTCCCTGGGCAGCACATTCCAATGGCCAATCACTCTTTCTGTGAAGAACTTCTTCCTAACATCCAGCCTAAACTTCCCCTGGCACAGCTTGAGACTGTGTCCTCTCGTTCTGGTGCTGGTTGTCTGGGAGAAGAGACCAACCCCCATGGAGCTCTGTGGGTTGGGGAGTATTTGCATAGAAACTCCCTTTTCAGCATGGTCATCCTTCAGATTTGGTGTGGTATCATGAGTAATGGTTAGCCCCATGTATAATCATTCTGTGAGCTGTTAGCTCTTGCTTAGCAGAAGCTTGAGGCTGTGGTAGAGTAGGATGTCAGTCTGGAATTAAGAATTTGTGAACTTAACTGGTATTTGAAAAATTGTTTAATGAAGCATTCAGAGATCAAGGTAATGCTCAGAAAGCTCAGGACAGCTACAGATTCTGGGAAGAGTGACTGTCAAATAGTTTCTCAAAAAGAAAAAAAAAAGAGCAGATTGTGGAAGTGGTGAGCTTTCAGATAAGAGAATGTTTCCAGTGTTGCCTAACATGCCAGTGACACAGTGAAACTTGGCAGAGATCTCTCTCTGTGCAGCGTTAAATATTATGCTGGAAAATGCTAGCATGTGTTGTCAGTTAGTGATTACAGGAGAAATGCTGATGAAATAGTGTGCCAGAAAGGATAAAGAATAGAAAGTGATATCATCTTGTTTACAGGGAGATTCAGCAGTAGAACACAGTCTTGCAGAGGGTTCAAAGGCACATTCATGTGCAGATGTTCCCCGAAGCCTCCTTACAGCTCTTTGAAGAATGTCTTGTTCAAATGCAGTAGATCTGGTGACACTTTTGGATTCATCTTACTCAGTGATTTAAGCAGTGTGTGAAGCTGGTCATCTGGGTTCTGTCTGAAGGGAATGAACAATGACAGGCTCATCCTGAGAAAGCTTTACCCCACCTTAGACTGATGTTAACGCAAGGTGATATTAATCCCCGCTGCTTTCCTGGGAGTTTTTTGGCTAACTTTCTGACTGTCCTGCGGGACTGGTTTTGTGCAGCTGGTCTGCATCCCCCTAACTATTAGCATTTCAGACCACACTACATGTTTCTTAATTCCTGTTCAATGAAGAATATTGGTTAGGGCATTTCTTCAATCGATGACCTGGCTTGTACCTTCTTTTACTTCTTTTATTTGCCCTAGTCCCTAAGGAGAATGTATTAGTTTGCAATAATTTCTTGACCTCATTTCTGTCTCTGTAATTAATATGCTAGGTCATGTGTCGTTCTGAAGATCTTGTAGCACATGCTCAGCATTGCACAACTGGGACCAAAAATGGATTAAATGGAGGACAGCATGGAAAAGCTGAAAGCTTTCATAAGCTGCCAATTTTTGTGTTTGTGTCTTGTTGCTAGAGAGAAGTTAATGTATTGAGCACATGACAGAAAATCTGTGAAAGGACAGAAAGCAGGGTATGCATGGGAAATGAAAAAGAAATGAAAATGCAAAATATTTACCCAATAATTATAATATCCTTGATTAAATTGGTCTTTGCTTGTAATTTAACAGAAGGGCTGCCTGGGAAGATGGTTGAGTCGCCATCACTTGAGGTGTTTAGGAGGAGACTTGATGGGGTGCTTAGTGCCATGGTTTAGTTGATTAGATGGTACTGGATGGGTTGGACATGATGATCTCGAGGTCTCTTCCAACTTGGTCCTATTCTATTCTATTCTATTCTATTCTATCCTATTCTATTCTATTCTACTTCAGTGCCTTAGCGCTTGCACAGTACAGGCCAGAGAAAATCATGTACCAAAGCTGGATTGATGCCAGCACTAGTAGGGGCTATACAGTGGAATGAAGGGACTCAGGTAGGTGTGATCATGAGTGACCTCACCATATTTTTCCTTTAAAGATTCTTCCTCCTGGTTGTGAACTCTTGTGGCTGCTTCAGAGAGCTGATAATTTTTGTGTGGCAATAGATAGGAATATGGGAAGATGGGTATTGTCAAATAAAATTTATCTGAATTTGATGTAGTGCTTCTTATTAAACAAAAAGCAAAGCCATCCTGCAGAACTGTTTTCTTTCTCTCATAGCATTAAACATTTCTGTATGTGGTGTGTGTAATTTAGAAATATTTTGAGATAATTAGAAAAAGTCCAGTGTCATATTTTATATATACTTGTTAAAACAACAGCATTAAGCTGAATGAATAATGAAATGGGGGGAAAAAAACAAAGCCTAACCACCATCATTAGTGTAATTTCATTAATCAGATGCATCAGTTGAAAAACACTTAACTGGCCAGTTCTTGCCTTTTCTAATGTTGTTATGTAGATACTAAAATATAAGATAGGAGCAAAGTAATGGACAAAGCACAGTGCAGTTCTGGGCCCCTCAATTTAAGAAGGACATTGAGTCTCTTGAACGTGTCCAGAGAAGGGCAATGAGGCTGGGGAGAGGCCTTGAACACAAGCCCTATGAGGAGAGGCTGAGGGAGCTGGGATTGTTTAGCCTGGAGAAGAGGAGGCTCAGGGGAGACCTTCTTGCTGTCTACAACTACATGAAAGGTGGTTGTAGCCAGGTGGGGGTTGGTCTCTTCTCCCAGGCAACCAGCACCAGAACAAGAGGATGCAGTCTCAAACTGCACCAGGGGAGGTTTAGGCTTGAGGTGAGGAGAAAGTTCTTCACAGAAAGAGTGACTGGCCGTTGGAATGTGCTGCCCAGGGAGGTGATGGAGTCACCATTCCTGGAGGTGTTCAAAAAGGGATTGGACGTGGCATTTGAAGCCGTGTTTAGTTAGTCATGAGGTGTTGGGTGACAGGTTGGACTTGATCTCTGAAGTCTTTTCCAACCTTATTGAATCTATGTTTCTATGAATGTAATCCTTAGACTCCAACATTACAGATTTTATTTTATATTACATATTTATGCAAAAGCTAGATTGGACTAATTTATGAGTCATAGCAAATAAATTAATGAACCTATTCATTGATAAAACATAAAGAAAACGCACTAATAATAACTAAGTAAATGTAAACAGAAGTAGGTTTGGAGATCAGATGACAAGAAGTAAGAACAGCCTTCATATCTGGAGGTTCAGCAAATGGAGGCTGCTTTTTTACCTGACAGCATCATCATCACGATTTTGTTTTGTTTCTTTTTCTTCCAGTTCTCTCTAATTTAGGTCTTCATTCAATTTATCTCTGTGCTTGTCGTCATATCCTCACCCATTCATTTCTTGTGTCCATTTCTCACCCAGTCCTGAACTTTTCTTTGCCTCTCTTCCTTGCAAGAGCTGCATAGCAATGTTGCTGGATGCGACTACTGCACAAAAGTCATTCTTAGTATCTCTTTTTCCCCAAGGAGAATGATCTGACCTTTCATTTAGAGGTGTCTGTCTTAGTTATTGGTCTACTAGCATTCTGATGCACAGATATATTTCTTTCCAAGTACTAATGATAATTGCAAGTGGCAACATTCAGCAGAAGGTCCTGGAGGTCAGGAGGCAATGAGCTGGGAGCGGGGGGAACAGCCTGTGTCGCAGCTAGGCTTGGCAAGAGAAAAGCAGTGTTGGGAACAGAACAGAAATTGAGGGGAGCTCTTTTATGTGCAGTTACATGGGAGATCTATGTTAGACCTATCTATTGACAGCTCGAGACACCAGCTCCAGTCAGCATTATGACAGACCGGGGGATTTCTGCTGGACAGAGGATTTGCTTTGAAGCCCCCTTTCCTGCAGTCTGGTATTTGTGTGCTAGGAAATTCACTGGAGGTAGACTGGGTTTAAAATACTAAAAGTTCACTAACTAGCTGCTGCAGCAACACTTGTTCTGCGAGCAACAGACATGCATGTGGGCATCATTCAGTGATGCTGCCGCCATTCAATTCACTTCTTTCCTTTTGCATAAATGAGGGGAGATTTCAGTGCCTGGAGGATGAATGTGAACATTTATCTGTCTTACCCTTATTGATTTCCTGTTATAACTTGTAGCATAATAGTGATAATAGCTTGAGCACACTGTTTTTCTCAGCAATAAACCATGTGATAAACTACTGGGCCTTTTGTCTCTTAATTTGCCTTGTTGGCAGCCACATTTAGGCTTTTACATAGCACAGTGATAGTTTTATTACTTTATTCAATTAAAACAGCAGACACCCTGAATGAAGGATGGAGGTACAAATACAGTTCACATCTGATGCTCAGAAAATCTGGTGTCTGGGACTGGTTATTGATTCTTGCACAGAGCATCAGCATTGAGCCTGTGCTTGGGCATTCCAGCTCTTGTGACTACAGAGGAAACACAGACTTTGCTTTAGACTGGGTAGGTAGCTTCAGATAGCTTATTCCAGCTAGTGACCCCATTTCTCCTTGAAAAGAATTGCACAGTGTATGGGTTACCTTGATTACCAGTGAGTGGTGAAATACTGGAACAGGTTGTACAGGGATGTTGTTGAGGCCCTATCCCTGGGGACATTAAAAATCAGGCTTGGTGTGGCCCTCGGCAGCCTAGTGGAACTAGAGATCAAGGATGATCAGGTTGAGTGGCTAGGGAGGTTGTAGCCAGGTGGGGGAAGGTCTCTTCTCCCAGGCAACAATGACAGAACAAGAGGACACAGCCTCAAACTATGCCAGAGGAGGTTCAGGCTGGAAGTTAGGAAGAAATACTTCACAGAAAGAGTGATTGGCCATTGGAATGGGCTGCCCAGGGAGGTGGTGGAATCACCATCCCCAGAAGTGTTTAAGAAGAGACTGGATGAGGGCACTCAGTGGCATGGTTTAGTTGATTAGATGGTGTTGGGTGATAGATTGGACTCCATTTCGAAGGTCTTTTCCAACCTGGTTAATTCTGTGTTTCTGTATGAAGGATGGGGATTCACTTGTCACAATGTCCCTGTCTCAGGGATTCTTTCTGTACGGAAGTGTGAGTGAGATTTCCAAGCCAGCTTGAACATTTCTTCCCCTCTGCATTTACCACCATGAAACATAACAACAATGGAGGAGAAGCAGTCTTCTCCTGTCTGTTCTTTATGACATTTGTCTCATAAAAAGTGATTCTCACTTTCCACCCTACCCCCTTCCTGAAGGCTTCCTGTTCAGAGCTGATTGATAAGTGAATGCATTTGCCAGAACTGCCTTATTTCTTTTTTCCCCCTCCTTTCCTTCCTTTTTTCTGAACAGCAGCAGTGAGGGGAAAGAAATGGCCTGTAAATGAGGCACAAAAGCAGAGATTTATTGAATGAGGAGAGCAGACTCCAGCGGCCTCCAGGTAAAAATAGTGTAATTAGCATAACATCATCTGACTGAACAGCTCCTGCTCCACCACCACCATTCCTGCACCCAGGCCAGGGGCAAGGCTCTCACCAGCCAAGACACCACTCAGAGGAGCTTACCCCACATAAGGAGGCCCAGCCAGCACCTGTGGATGATATTAGAGGAGTAATGGATCATTGCCCTAACAACCGGGGGGCCACCAGGCCCCCCGGCCTTTGTTGTCACCACCACCATCACCCAGTGTGCACCCCAGGCACTCACCAGTGATGATAGGAGGATCCTCAGCCCAGATGGGCTCAGCTTGGGGCTTCTGCCTTTCCTGGAGGGGATTAAATAGGGGAGTGGGTGGGGAGGGCCAAGTGGCCACACCTGGGGTGGAAGGAGACACACACCCCCCCCAACAGTGCCCAGGTGCTCTGGGATTTGAGGGAAAAAAGGAGGAAATGGGGCAGGTGAGGGACTTTAGGGTGTCAGGTGATGATAGGACTAGGGGGAATGGAAAAAAAAAAGTAAAGGGTAGATTCAGATTGGATGTTGGGAAGAAATTCTTCCCCATGAGGGTGGTGAGATACTGGCACAGGTTGCCCAGGGAGGTGGTGGAAACCTCATCCCTGGAGGTTTTTAAGGCCAGGCTGGATGGGGCTTTGGGCAACCTGATCTAATGTGAGGTGTCCCTGCCCATGGTAGGGGGTTTGGAACTGGATGACCCTTGAGGTTTGCTCCAACCCTGACAATTCTATGATTCTAAACCAATTTTGCAGTTCAGGCTGGATGTGAGGAAGAAATTCTTCACAGAGAGAGTGATTTGCCATTGGAATGTGCTGCCCAGGGAGGTGGTAGAGTCACCACCACTGGAAGTGTTCAAAAAGAGTCTGGATGAGGCACTTAGTGCCATGGTTTAGTTGATTAGATGATGTTGGGTGATAGGTTGGACTCAATGATCTTGAAGGTCTTTTCCAACCTGGTTAATCCTATTCTATTCTATTCTATTCTATTCTATTCTATTCTATTCTATTCTATTCTATTCTATTCTATTCTAATTCTGTGATTCTGTAATCTAGTTGGAGCTGTCCCTGCTCACTGCAGAAGGGTTGAACAAGATGCCCTTTCAGGGTCCCTTCCAGCAAATTTAAACCATTAGTCTCATCTGTATCCTGTAACAGTGAGCTGTACAAAGTAATTACATTGATGGAAACTGATTTTGCTGTTTGGAAACATGGTGCTTGTATTCCACCATACCAGTTATATTTACTGTGATTCAGCTTCCCTGTGCAGAGGTTAGGAGGTGTAACACACAACTGGAGTGACTGGCCTCTACTTGAGATTCCCTGGCTATAGGAAAGTAAAGGAATATCCTTTTCATTTTAACCTCAACCCAACCATTTGTTGTCTGCCTTTGTCTTGGCAGAAAAAGCTGTCAGTTACACATTTGTGGACTGTAATACAATAGAATACAATAAACCAGGTTGGAAGAGACTTTCAAGATCATCACGTCCAACCCATCAACCAATCCAACCCACCTAAACAACTAAACCATGGCACCAAGCACCCCATCAAGTCTCTTCCTGAACACCTCCAATGAAGGTGACTCCACCACCTCCCCAGGCAGCCCATTCCAATGGGCAATCACTCTCTCTGTATAGAACCTCTTCCTAACATCCAGCCTAAACCTCCCCTGGTGCAGCCTGAGACTGTGTCTTCTTGTTCTGGTACTGGCTGCCTGGGAGAAGAGACCAACCTCCGCCTGGCTACAACCTCCCTTCAGGTAGTTGTAGAGAGCAAGAAGGTCACCCCTGAGTCTCCTTGTCTCCAGGCTAAGCAATCCCAGATCCCTCAGCCTCTCCTCATAGGGCTTGTGTTCCAAACCCCTCACCAACTTCGTTGCCCTTCTCTGGACACGTTCCAGCAAGTCAACATCCTCCCTAAACTGAGGGGTCCAGAACTGGACACAGGACTCAAGGTGTGGCCTAACCAGTGCAGTGTACAGGGGCAGAATGACCTCCCTGCTCCTGCTGGCCACACTGTTCCTGAGGCAGGCCAGGATGCCATTGGCCTTCTTGGCTGCCTGGGCACACTGCAGGCTCATGTTCAGCCTACCATCGACCAGCACCCCCAGGTCCCTCTCTGCCTGGCCGCTCTCCAGCCACTCTGACCCCAGCCTGTAGCACTGCATGGGGTTGCTGTGGCCAGTGTGCAGAACCCGGCATTGGATGTGTTCAATCTCATGCCGTTGGATTCTGCCCATCTGTCCAGCCTGTCGAGGTCCCTCTGCAAAGCCTCTCTGCCCTCCAGCAGATCAACTCTGCCCCAGCTTGGTGTCGTCCGCAAATTTACTGATGATGGACTCAATGCCCTCATCCAGATCATCAATAAAGATGTTGAAGAGCATGGGGCCCAGCACTGATCCCTGGGGCACACCACTAGTGACTGGCCGCCAGCCGCATGTGGCACCATTCACCACCACTCTCTGGGCTCGGCCCTCCAGCCAGTTCCTAACCCAACGCAGTGTGCTCCCATCCAAGCCATGGGCTGCCAGCTTGGCCAGGAGTTTGCTGTGGGGGACGGTGTCAAAGGTGTGTCAAAGGCCTGTATTCAGTGAAGGGTCTGACCTTGCCCACAATCTCTGTGTTCCAAACGTGCTGTACCCTTTTCAGACCAGGAATTGAAAAGCATTTTGTTTGTAAAACCATCAGACATTTATTTCAGTTAGTTTTAATTAAGTCCCCTGAACCTAGTTATTCCTGCTAATTAAAAAAGAGAAAATTAGTCACATATAAACAAATCTTTAATACACAACCAGTTGTGATTTTTATGGTGGATGGTGATAGTACACAGGGTGAGGATTAGTATCCACTGAGATCTGAATGGTTTCTGTTGTTTCTTTCTTAATACCAGTTGATGTTGTGTGTGTCTGGTCTTGTCATTTAATGCTGGACTGATTTCTTTCCCTTAGCCTCTATGAGAGAAAGAAGCGGAGAGGAGGCTGTATTCTTTGTTAAACCCTCAGTGTCTGTGGTGTGTCCCACTCAGCTGGTGCATGTCCTTGTGTGTAACAGTCCCTCCAGAAGAAGAGGGACCTGGCATGTACAGCAACATCCTTTCTGCAGGACTGTCTTCACAGGGCTGCCAGTATTCTCTGAATTCCTCAAGAGTACTAAAAGCAAAATTTCAAGATCTTTCCTTGTTCACTTTCTCTTTTGTGATAATGGCTCTTTTCCTGATTCCTCTTGATTATTCATTGGAGACCTTCTCCCCATGCCTTCCCGCAGCAGCTACACACAATAGCATGTCTATGCAGCTCAGTCTGTGCTTTTCAGGATAAAAAATTTGCCTTTTCTCTCCTCCTTACAGAAATAAGCAGGGAGGTGGCAGGCGCTTCATCTCTTTGCTGTGCTGGGCAGCTCGCCAGCTATTTGCGGAGAACGGTTCACCTTTTGAAAGGATCTAACAGTGGAGGGAAAAATGTCATTGTGAGACCTTTCAAGTGTTTTTGGACCACCACTGGGCTAACAGAGGAGGATCTCAAATAAATTCTCTAGGCATAAAACGCCTGCTGAAAGCTCCTGTAACTTTTAATAGAAGATGAGAAAAAAGTGCGTGTCGTATTTGGAACGTGTTCTACACTAGAAGGCGGCACACCTGTTGTATTTTATATGTGGTAGGTCAAAATGCTACCAGAAAGTTTAGCACTTTCTAGTAAATCCTATGGCTTTCTAGAGTAATTCCTCTTGAACTCCTCACATTTCTATAAATCCTGTTCTGTAGGACTGGTCTGCTACAGCTTGGCTTGCTTTGTAGTGTTTTCATTATTGCGCACTGATTATCCGTGGTGCTCTCTGATGGCACACGCACACCTCCACCTCTCCCTCCCCCAGTGACTTTTTCCCTACTCAAAGACTAAATTCTGCCTTAAAATTATGATTCTTAATTAGATAATTATGATCTTGTCATGGGGGCAGAGCTTGGCCTCGGGAGATACAGCTTTGTCAAGCTCCCAGCTGTGAAAAGCAGCTTGGGTGTTGGCAAGGGATGGCTCCACGCCTACCAGCAACAGCAGCAAAAGGCCCAGGAATGTTGTTTGTGTCTGTAAAACTCCTTCTGATCAAGGCACACAGGGCCACCCTGGAAGAAGCAAACAAGATAAACAAAACAGCTAACTCCTGCTTTGCCTTCCTCACTGATGGCCTGAGCATTAAATGGGGTTCCTTGAATTCAGACCTCTTGCAGCATGTGGGTAGTGCTGCAGCCATTGTGATGCACAAGAGCACTGCTCACAAGAGCAGTGAGCAGGTCTGTGTCAGGTACCCCACACTGCTGGCTACTGCTACTCTGTAGAGGCAGCATGAGGAGGCAGGAAAGGGTTGGGACTGCCCAAGGTGCCCAGTTTTGGAGGTGTGATCATCTGTCTGCACTGGAAGCTGAGGGGATGCAATGAACCATCCATCCTCCTCCTGACCACCAAAGGCAGGTATCCCAGTGCATGTGGAATGGTTTGGTGCATGGGCACCACTTCTCTACTATCTAACATCTCGGGAATAGCAAAGTCTTGCTGTGGAAGTATGCTGTGGGGTAAAACCTTTTATTTTACTTTTTCACCACGAAACATTGAAGTACAGAAGGTTGCTTATGCAGGTAAGGCCCTGAATATTTTATGGGTTTTGGTAGTGGAAATGAATTACACCACCATTGCGTGAGCATTCTTGTCCCACCGTTGACAGAAACAACTCTCACTGCTGTTTCTTTCCCTGCAGTATGGAAAGCGGTCAGGATTTTCTAGTGCCAAAGCATGCAATTCAGGCAGACTTTCTATCTGTCACAACAATAGTCTTTTTCTTATGCCTGAACAGTATTTGACATGACCCAAGTTCATTTATATATTAAAGTTTTTGTAAAGTGCCATCTTTGAAGAAAACTATTTAGAGTATCTCCAGACACAGAATCACTGCAGCTAGCAGCCAGGCGCTCCAGTGAGGGAGTCTGCCAGCCCTTTGTTTCCAGCACAACGTTCCGAGAAAAGCTGGTGCAGCGATTGAAATGCAGCTCTGTTCGAGGAGGTGCACCCAGGAATTGCAGCATTCAAAGCTTCCCCAGTGAGGGTGCTTTATCTCTCTGGTGCAGTAGTACAGCAGAGCTAAAAAAACAACTGCACAACTGAGCGCCAGAGGAATCTGCCTTTTTTCCTTTTGCCTTTTTTTTTCCTTGTGGATACAAATTAAGCAGTGTAAATTTGTCTTCTCAAGAGCAACAAAGGACCTGTGATATTCTAAATTTACAGCTTGAAGAATTTTAACAGAAAGCAAATACTGCAGAAATCTGATCTCTAAAATAGGAGCACGCTGGCTTTCCTAATGTTCTTCTATTTTATCTAGGTGGGGTTATTTTTTCTTAGTCATAATAGTCACTTACAGATTTGAATTTGCTTTTAAGAGAGCATGAAGTAGTCTTGAATGCCTCCTCCTGACTCCTTTTCTTGTTGATATTGGAACTCTTCAGTTAAATTCATTTATGTCTATGTCATTTTCTGTAGTCAGACATGCCCCTCCCCCCCCCCCCAACTTCCACTTGATCACTTTTGTTGCGTGGCTGCAGGGAAGGGAGGGAAACATTGCTGCCATCATTTCAGAAAGAAAAATCGAAGTGAAAAGTCTCTTGGCCAATGTTCAGGTTTTAGAAAGCATGTGACTTTGCTAGAGTTTGGGTAGTTAGCAGAGCAGGGTTTTGATGTGAGGAGCACCAGAACAAGAGGACACAGTCTCAAGCTGTGCCAGGGGAAGTTTAGGCTCGAGGTGAGGAGAAAGTTCTTCACTGAGAGAGTCGTTAGCCATTGGGATGTGCTGCCCAGGGAGGTGGTGGAGTCACCATCCCTGGAGGTGTTCAAGAGGGGATTGGATGTGGCGCTTGGTGCCATGATTTAGTCATGAGGTCTGTGGTGACAGGTTGGATTTGATGATCTTTGAGGTCTCTTCCAACCTTGGTGATTCTGTGTGTGATTCTGTGAGTACTACAGCCCTTTACTGAGCATGAGGTGTACACAGCTGACTCTTGGCCTACACTTAGCAATAGCTGAACCCACTCCTCATGTATTTGCAGTGCAGAGATGCTGCCTTTCTCCCTTGCTAGAATTCTATTGTTCAGATGCAGTTGGTTCTGTGGTCTCTGCACCTAGCTCTCCCTTTTTGAGGATTAAGGAGCAAGGCTGTAGGGTCATGCAGCAGTTATCTTCTCTTTGTACAAGGCACCTTCCCCAGCAGCATGATCCATGAGCAAACACCTCGCCTTCTACAAACTGTCCAGTAAACTTGCAGTTAGCATCTCTTTTGCAACCCAGAAACACTGGGTTCACTCAGATCACTGATCTATGTGTTTTAACAAACAACAAGAAAAAAGAAGGCATACATAGCAAGGCAGGTCCCCCAGGATAATAGCCATTTTCTCCTACTCACCGAAGGCCCAACTTGCATAAGGACAAAACATCAGATTTCCTGAAAAACATTAAAAAGCAGCATTTGTACAATGTTGTTAAAGAGTCAGAACTACCTTATGTAAGTGGAATGTATTTTGCCTTTTGATGTTATTTTCTGTGACTTCCATCGTTTAGAGCAAAGTGATTCATCAAATGAAAGAACTTTGCAATTAATAGCTTGGTCTGTTTATTTCTGATAACTGCCTTCAAGGTTTTAGAATTACAGCACTCATACTGTCACCCTGTGCTTTTATTCACAAGCTGAAATTAGCAAGCAAGCTGTCTCTGAAGCTTTTTGGTTTGTTGTGTGCTTTTTGGTTGTTTCCCCCACCCCCCCTGCCCCGACACCTCTTAGTTTCAACTTGGAATTAATTATTCAGTGAACCAAAACTATTTAAATAAACTGTCAAGAAAGATACATTATCTTTATTTGCAGAAGAGACTAGTGCTGTCAGAATCTGTTTCAGAACTTCTTACTCTAGATGCTTAACAAGTATCTTCCATTTAACTTGTTCCTAATAAACCACTTCAGATATTTGACTTGTTTGAAAGCTCTGACAAGCATGTACTGGTTCAATTATTCAGACTAAGTAAAGAAGTATTAACATTTTATGCTTTAATAGATATAATTGGTTTTAGTTGGACTTTAAATATGCGTTCCAATGCAGTAGCATAATTTAAACAAAGAGTGATTAGCTTCTATTTGGTCTTTTCTTAAGTTAGCCTTACTCAATAGGCAATCTGGAGAGACAAAGTCCATCACTTTCAGGTTAGAATAGAATAGAATAGAATTAACCAGGTTGGAAAAGACCTTTGAGATCATTGAGTCCAACCTATCATCCAACACT
This sequence comes from Colaptes auratus, assembly GCA_015227895.2. Classification (NCBI taxonomy): domain Eukaryota; kingdom Metazoa; phylum Chordata; class Aves; order Piciformes; family Picidae; genus Colaptes; species Colaptes auratus. Next base: position 18,121,999 of record CM037631.1, read on the forward strand.
ATCTAATCAACCAAACCATGGCACCAAGTGCCCCATCCAGTCTCTTCCTGAACACCTCCAGTGATGGTGACTCCACCACCTCCCTGGGCAGCCCCATTCCAATGGCCAATCACTCTGTGATGAACTTCCTAACATCCAGCCTGAAACTCCCCTGGCACAGCTTGAGACTGTGTCCTCTTGTTCTGTTGCTGGTTGCCTGGGAGAAGAGACCAACCCCCTCTTTGGCTACAACCTCCCTTCAGGTAGTTGTAGACAGCAATAGGGTTTCCTCTTCTCCAGGCTAAGCAACCCCAGCTCCCTCAGCCTCTCCTCATAGGGCTTGTGCCCCAAACCCCTCCCCAGCTTTGTTGCCCTTCTCTGGACACGTTCCAACAAGTCAACATTTTCCTAATCTGAGGGGCCCTGAGTACAGGGGCACAATGACTTCCCTGCTCCTGCTGGCCACACCATTCCTGATGCAGTCCAGGATGCCATTGGCCTTCTTGGCCAGCTGGGCACACTGCAGGCTCATGTTCAGCCTACTGTCAACCAGTACCCCCAGGTCCCTGTCTGCCTGGCTGCTCACCAGCCACTCTGTCCCCAGCCTGTAGCACTGCATGGGGTTGGGGTGCCCAGTTTGTAGAACCTGGCACTTAGACCACAAACAGCTGAAGCTTGTGCAGAGGCATGAGACCCCTAAGCACCCATTCAGTTGCCCATGTGTTATATTTTTTAATCAGTTAATATTTTCGTTTAGATCTGGTCTTCATTGGAGACTCTTTGGGATGAGATTAAGAGGGCAATAGATAGAATCATGTGTTCTTGGCTGTTTGCCCCTTGCGTGTCCACATTGCCATCTCCTGCCTTATTTCCAATATTTACAAATACAGCCAACCTTTGTGAGGCTTTAAATTGTTTCAGCAAACCCCACCTCACTTTTTCTTATGGTGCATGAATACTACTCCTCTGAAACAATACACATTCTTCAAAGCATTCTGCAGAATAGTGCTCATTCAAGTCAGCTTTTTAGCTTTTCTTCATTTGTAGGCATGAAAAAGAGAGGTTCCACATCTTGTGATCTACAGTCTACATGTCCTCATGTCTTCCCTCATTTCTTCCTCTTTTGTTCTATACTTTGTGGTATTTTTTTTCCCCACAATATAATGTTGGGGATTCCAGATGTTCATCAGAAATGGTTGTGTCGTCAGAGTCCCTGCGAAACAGCTGATCTGGGAGAACAATAGCTGAGTAAATTTGATGGATTGAGCAAACATTTAATGAGAAGCAAGGGAGCAGAGGAGTAGAGGCTGTATGGAGCTCCTAAAGTACTGCATTTTCCCTCTGGCACTCATCTCCGCTGCCTTGCTTGGTACAAAAGAGCTGAAACCAGCTGCCTTCCAGCATTTGAACACAGCGAGTTATAGCAGCTGATTTTCATCCCTGACACAGTCTGCATATGCTCTTCTGTCAGGCTCAATGTGCCACAAACATGCTTCAGTGGGGCAAGGAGAGCAGTTCCCTGACACAGGAACAACACAGGCTAGGAATTCAGTAGCTTTGTCACATGCCACATGTCACAGCAGGTCAAAAGAGGTGATCCTCACCCTCTACTCTGCTCTGGTGAGACCCCACCTGGAGTACTGCCTCCAGTTCTGGAGCCCCTATTACAAGAGGGATCTGGAGGTGCTGGAAGGTGTCCAGAGAAGGGCCACGAGGATGATCAGAGGGCTAGAGCACCTCTCCTATGAGGACAGACTGAAGGAGTTGGGGCTGTTCAGTCTGGAGAAGAGAAGGCTCCGAGGTGACCTCATTGTGGCCTTCCAGTATCTGAAGGGGGCCTACAAGAAGGCTGGGGAGGGATTTTTCAGGCTATCAGGTAGTGATAGGACTAGGGGAAATGGAATGAAGCTGGAGGTGGGGAGATTCAGGCTAGATGTGAGGAGGAAGTTCTTCCCCATGAGAGTGGTGAAGGCCTGGAATGGGTTATCCAGGGAGGTGGTTGAGGCCCCGTCCCTGGAGGCGTTTAAGCCCAGGCTGGATGAGACTCTGGCCAGCCTGATCTAGTGTGGGGTGTCCCTGCCCATGGCAGGGGGGTGCAACTAGATGATGCTTGTGGTCCCTTCCAACCCTGACTGATACTATGAAACTATGCCCACCACAGACCCCACCACAAAATTCAGAGGATGACCTCTCATTCACTGCTGCAGGAATTCCAGACCTTACCAGAAGCCAGGGATGGCCTTAAACTGATGCAGACCATTGTTATTGTAGTGTTGTTTTGACAGATATTTTACTTCTTGCAATTTTCCTGAACTTGCATAAGAAAAAAAAGATACCTAAAAAATCACAGAATCACAGAATCACCAAGGTTGGAAGAGACCTCAAAGATCATCAAGTCCAACCTGTCACCACAGACCCCATGACTAAACCATGGCACCAAGTGTCATGTCCAATCCCCTCTTGAACACCTCCAGGGTTGGTGACTCCACCACCTCCCTGGGCAGCACATTCCAATGGCTAACAACTCTTTCTGTGAAGAACTTTCTCCTCGCCTCGAGCCTAAACTTCCCCTGGCACAGCTTGAGACTGTGTCCTCTTGTTCTGGTGCTGGTTGCTTGAGAGAAGAGACCAACCCCCACCTGGCTGCAACTTCCCTTCAGGTAGTCGTAGACAGCAAGAAGGTCTCCCCTGAGCCTCCTCTTCTCCAGGCCAAACAACCCCAGCTCCCTCAGCCTCTCCTTGTAGGGCTTGTGCTCGAGGCCTCTCTCCAGCCTCATTGCCCTTCTCTGGACACATTCAAGAGTCTCAATGTCCTTCTTAAACTGTGGGGCCCAGAACTGGACACAGGACTCAAGGTGTGGCCTAACCAGTGCAGAGTACAGGGGCAGAATGACTTCCCTGCTCCTGCTGGCCACACTATTCTTGATGCAGGCCAGGGTGCCATTGGCCTTCTTGGCCACCTGGACACACTTTCTTCTGGAGCAGAGTGATCTTTGTCTTCACTGCGAATATGAGGCAATATGTATGAAGGCAGAGTAGGCCAAAATTCTTGGACTATGCTCCTGTCCTTTACCCAATCAAATAGAAAACCTTGGCCACCTGGGCACACTGCTGGCTCATGTTTAGGAATGGCACACTCAGGTGGAAATTTACACCATCCTACTTAGTTTATCTAAAAGTTAACACATCCCATTGTAAGATGTATGGAGGATGAGCTCTCTAGGGCAGCCTGTCTATGCTGGCTACCAAAAAAGCCTTAAGATGACAGAGATACCTCTGCTTTAGGTTGGAACACATATTTATTTTCTGCTTCATCAGAGGACAGGAAATTCTCTGTGTCTGTTCAAACTGGCACCTGTTTTGTACTCAAGAGTTGCATGATGGGATCGGGGTGGTCTCATTGGCTCAGGGAGAGTTTGTGGTCAGGGGTAGTTGCCTGACATATTAGGAGGAAGTTCTATACAGAAAGAGTGATTGCCCATTGGAATGGTCTGCCCAGGGAGGTGGTGGAGTCACCATCACTGGAGGTGTTCAGGAGGAGACTTGATGGGGTACTGGGTGCCATGATCTAGTTGTTTAGGTGGGTTGGATTGGTTGATGGGTTGGACACGATGATCTTGAAGGTCTCTTCCAACCTGGATTTATTGTATTGTATTGTATTGTATTTCTAATCAGAAAGCACCACCAACCAAGTGTCACCTTTACCTTTTTCTTCAATTTGTTGCTTAGAAATCCTGGGTCTTTGCAAGAGTCTGCATTCCTCTCCATCACTATGTTGATTTCACTGTGGCTTTTCATGTGGAGAAATTGTATTAGTGATCTCTCTGTTTCCAAAACTGTGAGCCAACGGTGGTCAAAATATCTGTGTCAAATCTTGTGTAGCCACAGAACTGCCAGCTTTCTCATTCTGCTTGCTCTGAAAGTTCCAACTTTTCCACCTCTGTCATAAGTCCCAGCCATCACGCCTGCTGCTGAGGTCTCTTCTGGGCTCTCTGCCAGACTTGAGCCTCACTGAGGGCTGGCAGCTTCTACTTTGACACATGGAGCCAATCTCTGCCTCCAGACTCAAGCCCAGAGAGACCACGAATGAGGAAAGCTCAGCTCAAGGGCAGAGGGTGAATTTCCTTTGGCCTGAAGGAGGCTTTTGGGGATTTTTTTTACAAGCAGCATACCACTTGCTCATTTCAGTCCCTGGATGATATCAGATAGTTGCAGTGAGTGAAACTACAGGAGTGGCCAGAGTTAGGAGAAGCATGTCTAAAGCAAAACAGTATTGAGTTGTGGTGCTGTGCCAAAATGTGTTAGGCACAGATTTTATAAAGCTGCCTTGTCTGCTAAGCCAATATAAAAGATGAAAGTCAGGGTGAGCACAAGGTCAGGCACCAGGCTGGAGGTTCACTCCAGCTGAGAGGCAGCAATTACAGCCTGTTTGTAGGCAGAAAGGACTGCCAGACCATTCAAAACCATGGCTTGTGCTCCGAAGAATATGTGTTATGACTCCTGTTTATTTTTCATTGCATTCATGAGGTGTGAGATTCTTCATGTCTCAGTGAATAGTTGGACTAAGTTGGAGTGTCTTTAGTTTTTCTTCTTCTTAACTCTATAAAGCAAAATATGTGTATATTCAGATATAAGGAAGTTGGTGCTGATGCAAGGCACTTTCAGGTCTTCTAATTTAGTTTAGGAAGGATGTTGAGTTGCTGGAACGTGTCTAGAGAAGGGCAACAAAGCTGGGGAGGGGTTTGGAGCAAAGCCCTATGAGGAGAGGCTGAGGGAGCTGGGGTTGCTTATCCTGGAGAGGAGGAGGCTCAGGGGAGACCTTATTGCTCTCTACAATACAATACAATACAATACACCAGGTTGGAAGAGACTTTCAAGATCATCGTGTCCAACCTATCAACCAATCCAACCCACCCAAACAACTAGATCATGGCACCAAGCACCCCATCAAGTCTCCTCCTGAGCACCTCCAATGATGGTGACTCCACCACCTCCCTGGGCAGTCCATTCCAATGGGCACTCTCTACTCTCTACCTGTTGGGAGGTTGTAGCCAGGTGGGGGTTGCTCTCTTCTCCCAGGCAACCACCAACTGAACAAGAGGACACAGTCTCAAGCTGTGCCAGGGGAGGTTTAGGCTGGATGTGAGGAAGAAATTCCTCACAGAAAGAGTGATTGGCCATTGGAATGTGCTGCCCAGGGATGTGGTGGAGTCACCATCCCTGGAAGCATTTAAGAGGAGACTGGATGGGGTGCTTGGTGCTGTGGTTTAGTGTTGTGTCATAGGTTGGACTTGATGATCTCGAAGGTCTTTTCCAACTTGGTTAATACTATTCTATTCTAGTCTAGTCTAGTCTAGGCTAGGCTAGGCTAGTCTAGTCTAGGCTAGGCTAGTCTAATTCTATTCTGTTCTCTTCTATTCTTTTCTAATAAGGTGATAGGGTTCTCCTAGGGTTCTCACAGCCTGAGATGGCACAAATAGCTGTGCCAGTCTCACAGGGCTATTCTCCTGCATTTGAAGTCAAGTAAGTGACCTTTATTCATATGAACAGCTCCTACTGTAAGAGAATGGCCTCCCTCACATGACATGGTTAAGGTTATGTGGAAGAAACAACAGATGAAACTGCAGGATTGTATTGGTGTCACTGACATCCATTACCTACACTACAAAATGCTGGTGTTGGTAGCAAAATGGATCAGGTGGGTCACAGTTTGCTGTTTAGACATCTTTCACATTAGCAGCTGGGAAGGAGATTGAAGAGAGGAGACATAGTAAAGTGATTTTAGGTAAGCAAGGAAGGATTAAAACCAAGGAAGGATGAATGTCCCTTGAGGTGTGAGGACCATGCACACCCTTTTTATTAGCATGTCTATTGTACCCCACCTCCCTCCATAGCTTCCCTTAATTAGTTATGGAGATGTTGCTAAACTGCTTCTAAGAGGTCAGAGCTATAAATGCTTTTTTGGGGCTGTTTCATTCCATGTGAAATGGTAAAGAAGGCAAAGGCAGGGCCAAGAGAGCTAATGGCTGCAGTATCCTCCTTTTTATAGCCTTGCTGGGCAGGGAGGGGGAGTGAAACAGACTAATTTAGTTTCCAAGGGGAAAACCCCTTCCAGGGAGGGCAAAAGCTCTCACAAGCCCTCCCCCCCTGCATCCAGGATGGGCATAGCCCATCACACTTGCACAGAGAGAAAACAAAGCATGGCCATATTTGAGATGCTGGTTACAGAGGTAGATAAGCAGGTTTCCTTTGCATTTCATGAGGTACTGAGTGAGCTAATGTTAAATAATTCAGGTGGGTTTTCCCTTTTAAAACTTTGATAGCGTTTTCATTGTGTAAGGAATGAAATGCTTAAACAATTTCATTTGTAATTTAGACTGTAATGAGACATGTTATCAGCATGTTTTGTTTGCTTCAAGATTTTTTTTGTCCCATTTTTTCCATAGAAAATGGTCCTAAATGCCTTAAATATTTTTCTAGCAAAAGTTGATGTTAATTTAATGGTTAGCTGTTCTTGACAAGAAATTGCACCTACTGTGTAAAATTGTTGTTCTGAAGCAAAAATCCAGGGTACAGAGTACCTAATTTATGGAATTTACACAATTAGAGGGTAGTTTATTTACAGGAGATTTTCTAAAAAAGAAGTATTTCTTATTAGGGAAAAAAAAAGCTTAACTTAGAATAGAATTTTTGTGGCTCTGTGCTGGACGCTTTCAAGCAGTTCCCTATCTTTCTTGAACTGAGAAGCCCAGAACTGACACAATATTCCAGATGCAGCCTCACCAGGGCAGAGCAGAAGGGGAGAACTTCTCTTGATCTACTAACTACAACCCTTCTAATACAACCACAAGAGCACACTGCTGTCTCATGGTCAACCTTCCATCCACTAGGACCTTCAGGTCCTACAAAGTTACTTCAATAAGGTTGGAAAAGACCTCAGAGATCATCAAGTCCAACCTGGCACCCAAGACCTCATGACTACTAAACCATGGCTTCAAGTGCCACATGCAATCCCTTTTTGAACACCTCCAGGGATGGTGACTCCAGCACCTCCCTGGGCAGCATATTCCTATGCCCAACAATTTTTTCAGTGAAGAACTTCCTCCTCACCTCAAGCCTAAACTTTCCTTGGCACAGCTTGAGACTGTGTCCTCTTGTTCTGTCACAGGTTGCCTAGGAGAAGAGACCAACCCCCACCTGGCCTGGCTACAACCTCCCTTCAGGTAGTTGCAGAGAGCAATAAGGTCTCTCCTGAGCCTCCTCTTCTCCAGGCTAGACAATCCCAGCTCTTTCAGCCCCTCCTCAATCAGTGATAGCCAGGATGCCATTGGCCTTCTTGGCCACCTGGGCACACTTTCTTCTGGAGCAGAGTGATCTTTGTCTTCACTGAGAATATGAGGCAATATGTATGAAGGCAGAGTAGGCCAAAATTCTTGGACTATGCTCCTGTCCTTTACCCAATCAAATAGAAAACCTTATCAGAGATAAATTTCTTAGGATTGAATGAATAGTAAATATCAGCCACTTTGGCTTGTGGGAAGCCTTAGATGAAGCAAATGTTTTCTGCCCTGTGTCTATTTTATCCTGCCAAAATATCTAGCAAATCCACCAAAATCTGGACCTTTACAAAGCCTCCATGCTTTTGTTTGATGTCATATCTTCTAAAGAGAAAGCTAAGGTTTATTTTCCCTGAAGTTTTCTATAATGACCTGACTGCAGCAGTAATTTAAAAACAAATACTGTGTTTGGAGTCAAGAGTTAATGTACATTTTGATTGATATGATATCAGTACCTGACCTATAATATATATTGTTGCTGTGTGACAGAATGCATTCCAGACCAGCTTTATGCTACCAAAGTAACTTGACTGATACATTTATCTGAAAGCTTTTGGTGTGAACTAAGCAGGTTGTAATAGAAGATCATGAAACTTAATAGAACTAAATTAGGGTTTTGCTTGAAGCTTGAGAGCAGATGAAGCAGTTCAAGCAATCAAAAGAGTTCCTGTGTTGTAGTTTGTTATGCCACTGGTCTTAGTTTAGTTGGTAATTGCTTTTAATGCACTGGAGATGCCCTCATTTTTTTTCTTCCATCTCATAATGTTCAATAGTACAGTGTTCATGACCAAAACTATCACTGATATTCTTGTGGGATATTGTTGCTGAGTATCATATTAAACTACTATATCATTCCCTCATTGGTATTTTACAATGGTGAAGCTGTTATGTGAAGCTGAAATGTGAAACCGTGCCCCTCAGTTTAGGAAAGATGTTGAGTTGCTGGAACGTGTCCAGAGAAGGGCAACAAAGTTGGTGAGGGGTTTGGTACACATGCCCTGTAAGGGAAGGCTGAGGGAGCTGGGGTTGCTTAGCTTGGAGATGAGGAGGCTCAGGGGAGACCTTATTGCTGTCTACAACTACCTGAAAGGAGGTTGTAGCCAGGTGGGGGTTGGTCTCTTCTCCCAGGCAATCAGCAACAGAACAAGAACAAGTTGTGCCAGGGGAGGTTTAGACTGGATGATAGGAAGAAGTTCTTCACAGAGAGAGTGATTGGCCATTGGAATGTGCTGCCTGGGTAGGTGGTGGAGTCACCATCATTGGAGGTGTTTAGGAGGAGACTTGATAGGGTGCTTGGTTGCATGGTTTAGTTGATTAAATGGTGTTGGATGATAGGTTGGACGTGATGATCTTGAAGGTCTTTTCCAACCTGGTTTAGTCTATTCTATTCTATTCTATTCTATTCTATTCTATTCTATTCTATTCTATTCTATCCTATTCTAAGATTTCAGTATTCTACAACCACAGAACATTTAGAAATTTTGATAATGTCTTGAAACCAATAGTTATTATACCTTTTATTTCAGAGAAACCTTTTACAATGTTACTGGGACAATGCCAGCTTAAAGTTTGTGCTGCACTAAGGTGGTTCACCTTTTACTGCTGGTATTAATAGACATTTTGATCCTGTTGGATGCATTTTGCAAATGCATTGAGTCTGAATGGGTCAAAGAAAAGGATCAGTCCCTGGTCACAGGTCTGATCTCTGGTTCCTGCACAGTAGAGTAATGTTTCTGTGCTTGTGTTCCTGATACAATAGGGAGAAGGTTAATAGGGTGCAAAATTTCTCAATGCAAAAAAGTAAAAGCTCTTTTGCTCAAGTGTGTGAAACAAGCTGATGTTAAAATGTATCAAGGTTTTATTAGATCTCAATAAACAGACCTTATAGTTTTACTATGGCAAGTAAGTGCTTCCAAGCTCAGATTTGTCATACTACATGACATGTCTGGAGGAGTTACAAGCTCTTGAAATGTGAATGGTTTGATCTTTGATATGTGTGTATGTATTGAGGGGTGGAGGTAATGAAATTGCAGGTTGACCTTTTTATATAGCAGCAATAGCAATTGCCGCTATAATAATCATCCTCCTTTCAATTCCATCAGAGAATGGAAATTGCAGTTCTACAGATTGCTTCTAATTTATGCATGAGCTGTTTAGAGCCATCTATCAACTGAAGAGCTTGTTGTCCCACCATTGTGGCTTTTCAACAGGCTGCAGCATGCCCACTGTATTTGTTGGCATATGATGCTGAGTGCAGGCTGATCAGATCAAGCCATTGTCACATGTGCCTGCTTGCATCAGCCAAATAGAGCTGCTTTACTCCTCTGCTCATGAGGAGAAGTGGTGGTGAATACTGCTACTTTTCCCTGTGAGGATGAGCTATGACCCTGCTCCAAGTGTTTGCCAGGGATGGAATGGAGCTGCCTTATGTAAGTATTGTTCTCTGAAATTAATTAGCTGCTGCTAATACGGTGCAGCTCTGTGTTGCTCAAAGGCGTGATGTTACCTCTAGGAGCACAAGTGTCTTTGAAAATGGTTTCAGATCTATCATAGTATTGGTTTGGCTTATTTTTGCTGTGTGTAGTTGGGCTTGGTTGTGTGGGGTTTTTTGGGTTTTGTGTTTGGAGTCAGGAGAGAGCATGCGCTGGTGAAAAGAGAAGTCAGTGTCCCTCTGGGACTCTAATTCAATAAATACCTTTTAGCTACAGGTATAGGATACCTATTAGCTATAGGATAGGATAGAATAGAATAGAATAGAATAGAATAGAATAGAATAGAATAGAATAGAATAGAATAGAATAGAATAGACCAGGTTGGAAGAGACCTTCAAGATCATCAAGTCCAACCTATCACCCAACACTAACTAATCAACTAAACCATGGCATCAAGTGCCCCATCCAGTCTCTTCCTAAACACTTAATAAGTCCAAGTGCCGGGTGCTGCACTTTGGCCACGGCAACCCCATGCAGAGCTACAGGCTGGGGTCAGAGTGGCTGGAGAGCTGCCAAACGGAGAGGGACCTGGGGGTGCTGATTGACACCCACCTGAACATGAGCCAACAGTGTGCCCAGGTGGCCAAGAAGGCCAATGGCATCCTGGCCTGTATTGGGAATAGTGTGGCCAGCAGGAGCAGGGAGGTCATTCTGCCCCTGTACTCTGCATTGGTTAGGCCACACCTTGAGTACTGTGTCCAGTTCTGGGCCCCTCAGTTTAAGAAGGACATCGAGCTACTTGAGCGTGTCCAGAAAAGGGCAACAAGGCTGGTGAGAGGCCTTGAGCACAAGCCCTATGAGGAGAGGCTGAGGGAGCTGGGATTGTTTAGCCTGGAGAAGAGAAGGATCAGAGGTGACCTCATTGCTCTCTACAACTACCTGAAAGGTGGTTGTAGACAGGAGGGGGTTCGTCTCTTCTCCCAGGCAACCAGCACCAGAACAAGAGGACACAGTCTCAAGCTGTGCCAGGGGAGGTTTAGACTCGAGGTGAGGAGGAAGTTCTTCACTGAGCGAGTCATTCGTCATTGGAATGGGCTGCCCAGGGAGGTGGTGGAGTCGCCGTCCCTGGAGGTGTTCAAGGGGAGATTGGACGTGGCGCTTGGTGCCATGGTCTAGTTGTGAGGTCTGTTAGGACAGGTTGGACTTGATGATCCTTGGGGTCTCTTCCAACCTTGGTTATACTGTGATACTGTGATACTGTGATACTTCCAGGGATGGTGCCTCCACCCTTTCCCTGGGCAGCACATTCCAATGGTCAATCACTTATTCTGTGAAGAACTTCTTCCTAACATCCAGCCTAAACCTCCTTGAGGCTGTGTCCTCTTGTTCTGGTGCTGGTTGCCTGGGAGAAGAAACCAACCTCCTCCTGGCTACAACCTCCCTTCAGGTAGCTGTAGACAGCAATAAGGTCTCCTCTGAGCCTCCTGTTCTCCAGGCTAAGCAACCCCAGCTCCCTCAGCCTCTCCTCACAGGGCTTGTGCTCCAAACCCCTCCCCAGCTTTGTTGCCCTTCTCTGGACACATTCCAGCAAGTCAACATCTTTCCTAAACTGAGGGGCCCAGAGGTGGACACAGGACTCAAGGTGTGGCCTAACCAGTGCTGAGTCCAGGGCCACAATGACCTCCCTGCTCCTGCTGGCCACACTATTCCTGATCCAGACCAGGGTGCCATTGGCCTTCTTGTCTACCTGGGCACACTGCTGGCTCATGTTCAGCCAGCTGTCAACCAGTACCCCCAGGTCCCTTTCTGCCTTCCTGCTCTCCAGCCACTCTGCCCCCAGCCTGTAGCACTGCATGGGGTTGTTGTGGCCAAAGTGCAGAACTGGTTTCCTTCAGATATGTATAATGTCAGTGAGCCAAATCCAGGGCTTTTTGCAGAACCCTTACTCAAGCAATAGTCCTACAACCCTTCTGTCAATATTTTGCCAGAATGAAGTTGTGATAAACCAACATAATGACACCAGGATCAAAGTGCTACTGGACAGACATACGAGTCCCCAGGGCTGAAGGAGGGCTTGGGGCTGTGCCCTGACTAGGCCTGCACTATATGGAAATGATGGGGTCAGGAACTGTGGGATAATATTGAGAGGGGTCAAAGACAATGTCAGAGAGTCAGATGTGTAAGAGGACTTCCAGCAGAAGTTTGTGGTAATGGAGAAAAAAGTGTGATAAGTATTATATAAGACTGAAAATAACAGGAGTGGTCCTGCTCAAGGCATAAAGATGCAGACGTTACCATGTGTTTCACCTCAGAGGCCTCAACCTGAGTGATTGTGGGCACTACATTATTTTTGTGCTCCTGGAATCAACCCCAGTGGATCCAGGAGACAGTGTGTTCAGAGGATATCATGGAGAAATGCTGTCTTATTACTCATAGAATCATAGAATCAGTCAAGGTTGGAAGGGACCACAAGGATAGGATAGAATATAGGATAGAATATAGAATAGAATAGAATAGAATAGAATAGAATAGAATAGAATAGAATAGAATAGAATAGAATAGACCAGGTTGGAAGAGACCTTCAAGATCATCGTGTCCAACCTATCATTCAACACCACCTAATCAACTAAACCATGCATCATCTAGTTCAACCCTGCCATGGGCAGGGACACCTCACACTAGATCAGGCTGGCCAGAGCCTCGTCCAGCCTGGACTTAAACACCTCCAGGGATGGGGCCTCAACCACCTCCCTGGACAACCCATTCCAGGACTTCACCACTCTCATGGTGAAGAACTTCCTCCTCACATCCAGCCTGAATCTCCACACTCAGCTTCATTCCATTCCCCCTAGTCCTATCACTACCTGATAGCCTGAGAAGTCCCTCCCAGGCCCTTCTTGTAGGCCCCCTTCAGATACTGGAAGGCCACAATGAGGTCACCTCAGAGCCTTCTCTTCTCCAGACTGAACAGCCCTAACTGTTTCAGTCTATCCCCCTAGAGAGTTGCTCCAGCCCTCTGATCATCCTCGTGGCCCTACTCATGCATGTTACCAGTTAAGCAAAAGTAGTTAATCATTTTTTGCAGGTTATTGTTTTACATTTCAGTTTACTTTTATTCCCTCAGCTTCTCACGTGTTCATATTTCTCTATATCTACCTTGAAACTCCTGAATTCAGAAGTGCACAAGTGGTCTTTGTTTCCCTGTGGGCGTTGCTAAAAGGAATCCTAGGGAATAATTCTTCCCACGTCCTGAAAAATACCCAAAGCAAATTTATACAAAAGAAAAATGGGGGGAGCGGGGGGGGGGGGGGGATAAAAGACTGAAAGGAATGCACAGAATGTTTAAGTGAAATTTGGATTCAGTTGCATTAGTGTAAAATGTCTTGGATTACCATGGAGCCAGGTTTGCAGCTCAGGATTTTATTTCCATTACTGCCATTAGAGTGCTGCCAGTTTCCCCCACGTAAGATGAAACTATGGCACTTTCCCATCATTGGCAGCACTGCAGGGGTCACTGGAAGGAAAGGCCACACTAAATCCAGGTACTAACTTGGTTTACAAAGCATTGGTTTATTGCAGGCTTATCATGGCATAAAAAGTGTGGGGAGGTTTTCCAGCTGTTTCCAGACATGTCTTGCATGGACTCTCCCCTTCCTGACAGCTGGGGCCACATCACTGTCTGCCATACCAGTTGTTCTGTAGAACAGAACAGATAGCCACCAAAAGCTCAGTGTCTTTACTGTGTGGCCTTAATTCCCTGTGCGTCTAGCATCTCATCTTTTAGACGTGGATAATATCCTGTGGGGTAGGAAGTATTCCCTGGTGCTGTGGGTCTTAGGACATTAGGGGCGCTAATATGGGGCCACTAACTGGAGAGAGTCTTTACATCTGAGGTGGGCCTTGCACCTGGGAAAACATAACTAAGGAGTGCAGCTCAGACTGGGATCCACCTTGCTGGAGAGCAGCCCTGTGCAAAGGGACATGGGGGTCTTGGTGGGCAACAGGCTCAACATGAGTGAACAGTGTGCTGCGGCAGCAAAGAATGTCAACAGGATGCTGGGCTGCATCAACAAGGGCATTATCAGCAGAGACAAAGAAGTCATTGTCCCATTCTACTCAGTGCTTGTCATGCCACACCTGGAGTGCTGCATGCAGTTTTGGTCCCCCGCTGTATAAAAAAAGGTGTGGGCAGACTGGAAGTTACCCAGACAAGGGCCACAAGAGTGATGGAAGACCTTGCATATAAGCAAAGGCTGAGAGAACTGGGTTTGTTCAGCCTGGAGAAGAGAAGGCTTAGGGGGGATCTTATTACCATATACCAGTACATAAAGGGTGGCTACCAGGATGGTGAAAACTCCCTTTTTACAAGGAGTCACGTGGAAAAGACAAGGACTAAGGGGTGCAAGTTACTACTGGGGTGCAAGTTACTGCTGGGGAGATTCCCATTAGTGTTCAGAAGAAAAATTTTCACAATGAGAACAGTTAGACCTTGGAATAGTCTCCCAAGAGGAGTAGTGGATTCCCCTAGATTTCTAAGTTTTAAGACTCGGCTTAAGAGGGTACTGGGTCATCTCATTTAACCTGCAAATTTGACTTGTGAGGACCAGAGACTGCTAGTAAAAGTTGTAACAGTCTACCAGTAGGCAAAAGTTAATGCCACCTTTACTATTTATAGGGATTGTGTCTCTTTACAAGATTCAGGTAAAGCATGGTGGTAGTTAAATAATAATCTCAAAGAACAGAGTATGCAGTGTTGGAAGAGGCTTGCCAGATGGTAGTCCCATCCTGCAGCATCCCTACATGTGTGACTACACTGCAGGGTAGCTGCAGCTGTGCGCATAGCAGAGGTGCTGGGCATCGTGCCTGGGTAGGAAGGTTGTGTGCTTACACATGGAGGGGTAAAGGTGGGGAACTGGGTAGCATAGGACAGTGATACTAGACGTAAAGTATCTCACCACTAGTACAGTTAGAAAGGATTTGTAGAGATGCACGTTTGCAGGGTGATCTGGGCAGCTGGATCCATTCTGTGTGATCCCAGAGTGTTACACTCCATCCCTCCATCTCAAACACCATCTGCTTTTCTAACAGCATTTGTCTATCTTCACCCTCCCAACACAAGCCTTCCCCTTCACCCCAGAACAGCAGCAACCCACACACACCTTTTCCCTCCTTTGGCAGGCTTCTTACAGCACTGGCAACCAAAGGTTATTCCTTCTCTCTCCGAGAAATAGCAGCCTCTTCCCATCTGCTCCCTCAGAGCCAGCCAGCAGAGCTCCTGAGGTCTGTGAGCCAGCATGAGAGGATGTGTTTGGCTGCTCAGCCAGCCATCTTTGTGCTTCCCAGGGAAAGGCAGCAGGCTGAATGGAGGCACTGGGTTTGACTCACTGGCTGCCAGTTGGGCTGTGCTGCTTTAGCACATTCCAGCCATGAACAGTGTAAAATGATATTCCAGGACTACAGATGTGGTTTGCTCACTGGCACTTTGCTTCCCAGCATTCTTGATCCATGCAGCATGCCCATCACTCTTTTATTCTTTTGCTTTGACTGAAAAATGATGAGTAAGGGATAACTGATTTCTGCTGTGTAGGACTTGGGTCAGTTCTCTTGCTTGGCCAAAGAACGAGGTTGTGAAACAGCTTCCACGCAGTCAAAAATGCAGTATTTCATGCCTATAAAGGAATCTGCTACTCTACTTGTGTATATGCAAGCATGTAAGTGTTTTTTTGCTCTTCTGCTCTTAGAATACTGTGTACTTCCATGCTGTAGGAAGCCAAATATCAGGATACTAGGAAAAACAGAATCATAGATTCACAGAATCACAGAATAGTTGAAGTTAGAAGGTACTCTGGAGATTGTCTAGTCCAAACTGCCTGCTCAAAGTGGGATCAACTAGAGCAGGTCTCTGTAAACAAGCCTTTCTAGCTTTTGACTTTCCTCAAGAATAAACAAATGTTTGTTATTGATTTTTAATTAAATTCCCTGTGTTTTGGTTTATGCCCATTGCTTCCTTTCTCTGACTATGAATGACTGAGAAGACTCTATCTCCATCTTCTTTATACTCTCATCAGGATTTATATATATTGATGACATCCCCTAGAGCTGTCTCTTCTCCAGGCTGAGCAGTCCCAGCTCTCACAGCCTCTTCTCATATGACAGATGCTTCAAGACCTTAATCAACTTTGTGGCCCTTTGCTGGACTGTCTCCAGTATGTCCATGTCTCCCGTGCACTATGGAGAACTGGACAAAGCACTCCAGGTGTGGCTTCACCAGGGCTGAGCAGAAGGGATTGATCACCTCCCATGACCTGCTGGCAATGCTCTGCTTAATGCAGCCCAGGAAGTTGTTTGCCTTCTTTTCCACAAGGACCCATTACTGTTTGATCCCAGCCTGTCCTGGTGCTTGGGGTATTTCCTTCCCAGATGCAGACATACCATTTTCTGTTGTTGAACTGCAGGAGGTCCTTGTCAGACCATTTCTCCATCTCCTCGAGGTCCCCCTCAATGTCAGCACATCCATCTAATGTATCAGCCATTCCTCACAGTTTTGTATCATTTGTGGAGTCGCTGGTATCATCTGCAGAGTTACTGAGGGCTCACTCTGTCCCAGCATCCAGGTAACTGATGGGGATGTTAAACAGTATTTAGTAGGTCCCAGTGCACCACTAGTGACTGGACTTCTAAATGGAGTGCCCAGGCAGCCAAGAGGGCCAATGGCATCCTGGCCTGGATCAGGAACAGTGTGGCCAGCAGGAGCAGGGAGGTCATTCTGCCCCTGTACACTGCACTGGTTAGGCCACACCTCGAGTCCTGTGTCCAGTTCTGGGCCCCTCAGTTTAGGAAGGATGTTGACTTGCTGGAACGTGTCCAGAGAAGGTGACAAAGTTGGTGAGGGGTTTGGAAACAAGCCCTATGAGGAGAGCTGAGGGAGCTGGGGTGCTTATCCTGGAGAGGAGGAGACTCAGGGGAGACCTTATTGCTCTCTACAACTACCTGAAGGGAGATTGTAGACAGGCAGAGGTTGGTCTCTTCTCCCAGGCGGGCAGCACCAGAACAAGAGGACACAGTCTCAAGCTGTGCCAGGGGAGGTTTAGACTGGATGTTAGGAGGAAGTTCTATACAGAGAGAGTGATTGCCCATTGGATTGGTCTGCCCGGGGAGGTGGTGGAGTCACCATCATTGGAGGTGTTCAGGAGGAGACTTGATGGGGTGCTTGGTGCCGATCTTTTGTTTAGGTGGGTTGGATGGTTGATAGGTTGGACACGATGATCTTGAGGGTCTCTTCCAACCTGGATTTATTGTATTGTATTGTATTGTATTTCATGCCACTGAGCACAGTCTGTTCTGAAGTTCAGAGCTGTGATCCTACAATTTGCCTTGTTCCTTCCTCTGAGGACACTGACCTCCATTGTTAGGCAGCTAAGGCTGCCCCCAGCCTTTGCATTTTTAATCAGTCCTTTCTCGTTGATGAATAATTGGTCCAGCAGAGCTGGGCATTACTAAAACACTCTCAAACACAGCAGTTTTTTGAAGTTTACCTGTGAAATGAGTTCGATATTCTTGAGCCATTTGTAGCTTTTGTTTATCACTTTTTTGTTTTCCCCTGCAGTTTTGGTCCAGAAGGTTTTTGCTGTGACCTGCTCTGCTTTTGTAGGTGCCATTGCGTGAGCTAAGTATTATCCTATCATTCTGTGCTGTTTCAACTACAGCAGAGTTACTACTCCTGGCAATAACCTCCTTTGAAGATAATGTTGCTTTTAAGGTGGAGCATGCAGTCACCTCTCCTTCTGAAAAGACATTTTAAAGATAGAACAAAATTAAGGGCATAATGAAAGCAATATTTTTGTTCTCTGATATTGCAGGGAAGTTAGGTTTGTTCCGTGGAACTTTGTGTGTGTTTGGCATGTTGACCTCATTGATACACCAAAATTAAGGACATAATGGAAGCAATATTTGTGTTCCCTTATATTGCAGGGAGGTTAGGTTGGTTCAGTTGACTTTTGTGTGTGCTTAGCATGTTGATCTCATTCTGGCCTATCACCTGTACCAGTATGGGCACGTGTCTTCCTGAAACTGAGCTGTGGGAAGAGACATCAGCACAGAAATGCCCCAGGTCTCGCATCTGATACTGCTTTTACCAGGTTTAGTTCCACTTTCCTAGAGCTGCATTTTTTGCCCAAGGATGAGCCAGTGCTTGACTCTTCGCTTTTTCAGTATCACTGGTTATGATACAATCAGTTCCTTACTCTAAGTGTGTCAATTCTCAGTTGGCTAGCACAGCAATAGATTAAAAACTTAAGTGGGTGGAAACCAGCTTTAATTAATTAAGATGGCTCATAATTATTTCTAATGTTACTGTTCTCTGAGGACATATATAGTCACCATGAATTTGCTGCCTCAGTTTGAAAAAGTCTAATTTCTCCAAAAGGGAAAGATAATTTAATATCAAAAGTTAACCAGTAACAGCCTCTTTAGATATTTCCCTCTATGTCTTTTATTGCAAGTGGGTATTGTTACTGTGTTTCATAAACCATGGATTACACTAAACAACATAATCTTGCCTTTTTCTTCATCTGGCTGAGCTCGTGGACCTCAATTGAGTGACCTTGGTGGGGAAGCTGGGGACAATATTTTCCCCAGGTTGTATTCAAGAATAATAAGAATGATGAGAATGATAAGAAGCTATGCAGACCATAGCCAACACTAAACATTTGTATTCTTCAGTATCATCCCTTTCCTTCAGAGTATTTTTATGACTATCCAAGCTTTTGATTACTTTTTTTGTTCATGTTCAAATTCGCTTTCTGTCTCTAGAGGCTACGGATACCAAAATCTGATATCTCTTAGAAAATCAGCTTCAGCATTTATCTTTAGTATCTCTTTCTAGCTGTGGCACTCCCTCTGGTGAGTACTTGCCAGGAATGCTTTTCATGGAATTTATAGCACATTTCTTTTGTAAACTAAATCTTTTTTTTGATAGACTTTGGCTTTTGGGCATTTTTATTCTGTTTCTCTACTGGGTGTCCAAGACTCTGACATGCTTAACCACTAGGAAGAAGGTTCAGTTTACTCTAGCTTTACCAGTTCTGGACTTTATAAGTTTTGGGATATAATTCAAACAACTTTTTCAGTATCATTATTGTTCAAGATCATTCATACTAAGTTCTGGTAATTCTGGCTTTCATGTATGATCATATAAACCATCTGGGGAAATGAACATGAGGTCATTGAAAATACATCTGTGGTCCTTTAAGCTTAGGAATAGTGTGGCCAGCCAGGGAGTCATTGTGCTGTACTCTGCTTTGGTTAGGCCACACCTTGTCCTGTTGTCCAGTTTGGGCCCCTCAGTTAACAAGACATGGCTTGAATGAGAAGGGCAACAAGGCTGGTGAGAGGTCTCGAGCACAAGCCCTATGAGGAGAGGCTGAGGGAGCTGGGGTTGTTTAGCCTAGAGGAGGCTCAGGGGGACCTCATTGCTCTCTCACTACTGAAGGGTGGTTGTAGCCAGGAGGGGTGCCTCTTTCCCTAGCAACCAGCACCAGAACAAGGGGAAACAGACTCAAGCTGACCAGGGAAGTTTAGGGTCGAGTGAGGAGAAATTCTTCACCGAGAGAGTGATTCGCCTTGATGGCTGCCCAGGGAGGTGGTGGAGTCACCGTCCCTGGAGGTGTTCAAGAGAGGATTGGACGGGCACTTGGTGCCATGGTCTAGTCATGGGGTCTGTGGCGACAGGTTGGACTCGATGATCTTCGAGGTCTCTTCCAACCTTAGCGATACTGTGATGCTGTGATACTGTAATAGATAGATATAAGTCTCAAAACAGGAGGAGAAAGAGCTGACTGACAGCTCATTATCCATATGTACTTCCTTGAGTGAAGGTCTCTGATCCAGAACATGGTGTTGCTCAGATGATGGTTTCAGTCAACCAAGGCTGACCAGTAACAGAGTTCAAAGTTCATAAGTCATGTTGTCCTTTTACTGATCTTTCTGTTGTGTACCTGATGTCTGATGTGACTTCAAAAATGTGGGCTAATACCCAGCACTAATTACTTTGAAATATCCCTATCTTGAAGAAAGAAATAGGAAAGTTAGATGTTCCTTGTGCATCATGTTTCAGAATTTAGCCCTGCACATCCATCCTACTGACCAGGACTCTGTCCCTCTCTCACCCAAAAGAAAGGCTATGTTTATTCACTTTCCAGTGAGAAAATGTCACCAAATATGTAAAAGTCCATTACACAACTGCAAATTTAGCTTCCTTCAGGGTCCTAAGCTTTAGTAAAAGTAATGACTTCCAAAGTTTATAGTGTTTGTCATCATAGTTCTATGTAGCTTTAAGCCCCAGGGAAGTCTCTTTAGCTGGTAGCCTCATCCTATTAATTTTACTTTTTCTTTCTTTTTTTTTTTCTTCATTTTTAATCCCTTGGCTTCAATTTGAGCAGACCTAGGCCAAAAAAAAAAAAATTGTTTTTGTGTTACATGCTAATCTGGTAAATAATGTTACTTAATAAGCTGAATGATTTAAGGCATCAAGAATAGAATAGAGTAGAATAGAATAGAATAGAATAGAATAGAATAGACAATAGAATAAACCAGGTTGGAAGAGACCTTCAAGATCATCGCATCCAACCCATCAACCAATCCAACCCACCTAAACAACTAAACCATGGCACCAAGCACCCCATCAAGTCTCCTCCTGAACACCTCCAATGATGGTGACTCCACCACCTCCATGGGCAGCCATTCCAATGGCTAATCACTCTCTCTGTATAGAACTTCTTCCTAACATCCAGCCTAAACCTCCCCTGGTGCAGCCTGAGACTGTGTCCTCTTGTTCTGGTGCTGGCTGCCTGGGAGAAGAGACCAACCTCTGCCTGGCTACAACCTCCCTTCAGGTAGTTGTAGAGAGCAATAAGGTCACCCCTGAGTCTCCTCCTCTCCAGGCTAAGCAACCCCAGCTCCCTCAGCCTCTCCTCATAGGGCTTGTCTTCCAAACCCCTCACCAACTTCGTTGCCCTTCTCTGGACACGTTCCAGCAAGTAGGTGAGCTTGTTTAGTTTTTTTCTTCCTTCAACTGAGTCATGTTGCTTTTCATCCCTCCTTCTCTTTCTGTATTTTGTTATCCTCCCTTCTTCATTTCTGAACTTGTGATAGCTCCAATAAATACACAAAAAAACCCACCCCAAACAAAAATAAAGAGCCCCTCATTGCAAATGCTGCTGAGATTGCAGCTCACTTAGAAATAGCTGTGGTAACTCTCAAGCAGCTGCAATACTCAGCATGCTGTGCTGTGTGTTATGATAGCTATCCTCCTATCACTACTGAGATAGCTAATTTAAAGATAGCTCGAAAATGTTCCCTTGAGCTCTAGTGACTGGAGTGTTGACTGTGAATAAGTACTCTGATTGCATGGTGAGGAAGTATTCTATATAATATATAGGGTATACTCTACAAGATAATGGAAAATGGAAAAGGAAGACTGCTTTTCTTCATTTGCAGATACTCAGTTTGACTGCATGAAATGAAAAAGGTGAGGAAAATGATGGGAGGGAGGGGCAGGACATCATCATGATGATAAGGATGTGTTTCTTTCTTCTTGTGATAGAGCAGCATTAAAATTCCGAGCATCACAGCAGCACGCGCGGCATCAGTACCTTCCAGGAGCAAGCAAATACAATTCAACAGCGCCTACATTTGTCAGCAGATCGTGCTGTTGGGAAGGAAGGGGGAGTCCACATGAATGCTTTTAGCATTTCTGCATTGACAGGGTTCCAGAATAGCATATTGTCTCCCAATTATTTCCTTTAGAGTTGATCCAGTGAACTTTCCTCTACTTCTGCCATCCCACATCTGTTTTGTTAGACAGCTGTAACTGGTTTAGAGTCATCATAATACTAAAGAAACCTTTTTCCTTTCAAAGCACTCTGTAGTTTGGCAGGGAGTAAAATAGCCACTTCAGCATTGGTGACAGAAAAATCTGCCTTTAACTGACAAAACCAGCTTTTTCCAGACTTGTTTAGGCACAATATCTGAGAATATGCATACCCTGAAATATCCTGGGGGTTAGCATGTGGCATAGAAACACAGTTTAATCTTTTATATTTTGTAGTCTTCCTTGCTGTGTTTCCCTGTGAATTCCTCTCTCTCTTCTGCTTCATTCAACTGTGTGCATTTCTGTGCTGCAATTCTGTATTTCAATTTCTCTTTCTCTCCTTTGTCTTTTGCCATAAATACAATGCAGGAAATTCTAGATGCTCAGAGCTGACCCGGAGCAACTTCAGGTATACTGAAATAACTTTGGGGAGCAACATAGTATTGGGTGAACTAAAGAAAGTTTGATCAGCACAACCTCTGAATGCTCTCATCATACTCTCTAACTACTGCAGAAACCAGGGACAAAAGACATTTCACCATTTTTGTCCTGCATTGTGAAATACTTTTTTTAACCTCTAGTGCCTGCTGAAGCTGTAGGCTCAGCCTTTAGAAAGAGAGAGTGTGAAGTTCTCCTCTGGACAGCAGATTTCTGCAGCAATCTTCCTCTACAGCCATTCTGCCTCCCTCTGTTTTCCACAATTCAGCAGAGAATTTACAAGCCATAAAACTGCATTATTCAGTGATGAAGTAACAGCCTCATCACCATGACTTCAGCAAAGGCTCATAAAAGCCAGCATCAGATTTATAAGCACAGGAATTGCCAGCTGCAACCAACATATGGTTTGCAGTGACAGGCTTGCTGGTTTCTGTCACCTGATAAGGTAAAATTCTGATTAGGTGTATTGTAGATAGTTGTTGTAAATGATTAAATGGGTTAAAGCCCAAGCCAAGCATTTCACATGGCGCACTTTCCTTGAGGAGACAGTATTGTCTGCTGGGATGGGGTTTTCTTCATTGCAAATGAGCCTTCAAGTTCTTTGTTGTTTTTCCTGAAAGCAGTTGTTGTGCAGAAAGCTGCTGTTCCCATGTCACAGTTTTGTCACTGTCCCATGGGTAATTAACAAGTTTCCCTTCTTTTGATGCTCCTTCAACATACCCAAGTGGAATGTTCACCCTGTGGGTAAAGTAGAGAGGCCAAGCGACTCAACTGGCCTGCCGTGGAAGAGCCAGAGGCACATTGCTTTGCTTTTTGGGTAACTGTTGTGTCTACTTTTTTGAAAGACAGAGGCCATATTTTCCTTTTTTCAGTTTCTTCAGGAGCTCACTAAATCCATATGATCTTTCAAACCTAACTGCCAGTGACTCAGAAAGTTTATTTATTCTTTTCTCACTTGAGGCTCTATTTCATAGCACGGTATTAGTGGCCTGCAAAATACTAATGAAGACATCAAGCCTGTTTTTCCTCACAGGAGTATGAAAAAGGGTGAAAGACACTAAGACCCATATATCAACCACACATATATATCTGGAGGGCAATCACATTGGTTATTTCAAATACTTCACAAACTGCTCTGAGGCAAAAAAATTGTTAGTGTACTCTGGAGCTTGTTATTATGAACAAACTGAAACTGAGATGTTGAAAGGTCTTTTTACATTACTTCAGAGTAGCTGTTGCCCATTAACTGTGCTCTAATATTGCAGAAATTGTAAAGGGCATTTGAAAATCATTAAAAGATGGGACATTTAAAGATCATTTAGAAGGCATTGAAAGTGACCTGCATGGCCCTGGATATTCTGCTATGTCCATGGTTGCCTGTGTGGACGCTTCTTCTGTTTTACAAATTAGCCCTGCGCTAGTTCAGTAGTCAAGAAATTAATGAAGTTTTTTATTTGAAACATTTAGACTTGGTGTTAATATTGCCATAATTCCTACCATTTTATCTAGTTACATAAAATACTGTGGTTCGTGGAAGAGCAGACTGTTGTCTCTGTTTTTGCTCAAGCAGTGATCTGGTGACACAAGTCAGCAACAGAATGACAGAGTCACCAAGATTGGAAGAGACCTCAATGATCATCAAGTCCAACCTGTCACAACAGACCTCTGTTTGTTGTGATTGACCATCTGGTTTTTTCTGTATTGTTGACAAATATTTGTCTCAAAATGAAGGAAATATAAAGATGGCTGTTCTGATTTTGTAATAATATTTGAGGTCTGATTCCATACCACTATGAAAATTACATATTATACATATACATATTATACATATTATACATAAATGTATTAGATATATTATACATATACACATTATAGTTTCATAGTTTCATAGTTTCAGTTAGGGTTGGAAGGGACCACAAGGATCATCTAGTTCCAACCCCCCTGCCATGGGCAGGGACACCCTACACTAGATCAGGCTGGCCAGAGCCTCATCCAGCCTGGGCTTAAACACCTCAAGGGATGGGGCCTCAACCACCTCCCTGGATAACCCATTCCAGGGCCTCACCACCCTCACGGTGAAGAACTTCCTCCTCACATCTAGCCTGAATCTCCCCACCTCCAGCTTCATTCCATTCCCCTAGTCCTATCACTCCCTGATAGCCTGAAAAGTCCCTCCCCAGCCTTCTTGTAGGCCCCCTTCAGATCCTGGAAGGCCACAATGAGGTCACCTCAGAGCCTTCTCTTGTGTATACAACACAAGATTACAAATGACAATACTTCCAAGAAAAACAATACAGGATGAATTTACAAAAAGTTAATAACTCCTGACATCAATGTTTGCCTGAAAGTCAGAATGACATAAGCCTGGTTTGAGTGAGAGGTGTTTTGTGGTTCACCCGATGCCTCACATATGCATCAGTGCTGCCAGTGTGTTTGTATACTGCAAATGATGTATTTCTGAGGTTCCACAGAGCATTGCAGCCTGTGAGGGATGCTGAATTATGTTTCAAATGAAAGAAAATGTGAAACATAAAAGGGAGAGTGGAAGCCACTCTTCAGGCAGAGTCAGAAGTGTGAGCTGCTAGACAAGGAGAGGGCAGTGCTTGGTACTTCTCAGGAGAAGTGTGAGCCTCTTCTCCCAGGCAACCTGTGACAGAACAAGAGGACACAGTCTCAAGCTGTGCCAGGGGAGGTTTAGGCTGGATGTTAGGAAGAAGTTCTTCACAGAAAGAGTGATTGGCCATTGGAGTGTGCTGCCCAGGGAGGTGGTGGAGCCACCATCCCTGGAAGTGTTTAGGAAGAAACTGGATGGGGCGCTTGGTGCTATGGTTTAGTTGATTAGATGATGTTGGATGATAGGTTGGACTCAATGATCTCAAAGGTCTTTTCCAACCTGGTTAATTCTATTCTATTCTATTCTATTCTATTCTTGCCCATCATTCCTTGGAAGCAGTGTGATATTTGCTTTGTTCTGCTTTTGAGGGATCTCAGGAAAAAAATGGCACAATGTTCTCTTTTTCTAACTGCTTCTAACATTCCCTCTAATGGATGCCTTTTGAATAGCAATTTCAGAAAGATGCTTTAAGACATAAATTTTTGTACTAAAAAAAAAAAAAAGGAAAAGAAAGAAGGAAAAAGAACAACTGTGTGAAAATGTATTAAGGCAGTGACATGCATAAAAATATCATGTTAAGTCAGAAACATTTCGAACCAATGTGACATGAAAATGTGGTGATATTTGAATCAGCTAAAACATTGCTTCAATGCTTATGAGTATTCCATGAGTGCTCTGATGTCCCTGGAAACAGAAGATGTTGCTGAATATCTGAAGAGAATGGTGAGCTGTACACCTTCCATTGCATGTAGTAATGTAGACATTTTTATTTGAGAAAGGATGACAACAGCTTTTGCAACCCTGTTAGGTAATACTGTCATTTGGCGGGCCCTAATTACTCTAATAGTCTTTATGGGCTTTGAAATTATTAATCCTTGGTTAGGATTAACCTCAATTATGCAATTCCATCGATGTCATTAGCACTCCAGTAATAAGAATAAGCTGACTGTGTTGTGGGCAGTTCTTATTTCTTACCACCATCTTTGTATTCAATTTTCCAAGTAAAGTATATCACAAAGCAATTTGCAGCAAGTAGAATAGAATAGAAAGAAGAGGATAGGATATAGAAGAATAGAATAGAATAGAATAGAATAGAATAGAATAGAATAGAATAGAGACCAGGTCAGAAGAGACCTTCAAGATCATCGTGTCCAACCTATCATCCAACACCACCTCATCAACTAAACCATGCAACCAAGCGCCCTATCAAGTCTCCTCCTGAACACCTCCAATGATGGTGATTCCACCACCTCCCTGGGCAGCCCATTCCAATGGCAAATCACTCCCTCTGTGTAGAACTTCCTCCTAACATCCAGTCTGAATCTCCCCTGGTGCAGCTTGAGACTGTGTCCTCTGTTCTGGTGCTGGTTGCCTGGGAGAAGAGACCAACCTCTGTAAATAAATACATAAAGAAGTCCTGGGGTAAAGTAGGTTTGAGGCAGGTACCTGGTGTGCATTTGCTGAAGCTTCTTGCCTTTTGTACAGGTTGATGAATGCAGCATGGGCATGGACTCCACTGGGTTTTAGTGCAATAAAGGATAATGATGCATAGAGTTAAAAACTGTAATCAGTTAAGCCCAGACAGACATCTATGTCTGCTGTAGCAGACTGCTGTGGTCTTGGGTGTGCCTTCTCCTCTGGGAAGTGTGTCAGCTTCCTGAGCCACACTGACCTCAGTGGGATTGCAGGGGAGGCTGCAGGCACTACCAGCAGACTTCTTCAGCTCGCTTTTCAAGAAAATGGGCAGGATTCTGGGAACTGGGATCTCAAATTCCTCGTCCCTTCATCCAAAATTCCAGGTAGATGTTGAATATATACCTCTCTGATTTCAAGCTTTTGGCTCTGTCATTAATTTAAAAAAATATGTTTACTGGACTTGTTTGTTTTTATTTGCCCCTCAAGGCCTATGTCTAAAAGATTATCTAAATTCTCTATTGATTTTATCATATCCTCCATTTCAAATTAGACAATTCCTACTTACTCCTTTCTGCAAAAATTGCTCAGAAGTCACTTTTATGCTGGCACATCAGAAAATGAGACCAGTTGTACTTCAGAACAACACTTCAAAGATTTTATTGATTTTTTTTTTGGCCTTTTTTTCCAGAGGAATGTTTCATCAAGGGCTTTCAGTGAAGTTCTTTTGTCAACGCTTCTTGTGATATATAGTGCCCTAAAAAGGCAAAATGTTGTCTTTTTAGATTATTGACCTTCTAGGGCAGAGGACTCAGTGACTCAATATTTCAAAAACCAGAATCATTTGAAATTGCAGTATATTGGTGATGCAGATTTTTCTGCTCAGAACATTTAGAGACATATCCTTGCAGGAAGCAAAATGTGAAGGCAGTTTTCGGTTCGAGATGTCTTCTCTGACAGTAATGTGCATTTGCCTCCTCTTTGTGTACATGTATAATCAGTTTAAAAATCAGAGAAATCTGATTTACATAATGTGGTAAACATTTCATTTGGGGCTTCTTTCTTTTAAATGTAACTCAGGTTATGAATTTTGTCTGATTGGTTTTTTTTAGATGTAACTAACAGAATGTCTGTATTTTATACAAGGTTACACTCGTCTGTGTAGAAATGGTCTCACAGTTATATGTGTTTATGGGTACAGAGGAGGATGAGAGGGAGTAACAGAGTTGAGGGGAAGAAACAGTGTACTGTGAGACATGAGATAAGGGGGTTTATTGTGAGTCTTTCAGGATCTGGCTGTATTACTGGAGATGAGCCATGACGCAGTTATGCAGTTTTCCTGGATGAGTGCTGATAAACCCGTATGGCACACCAAAGCAGAGGGGGTCCATGTTAGAGATGGATCAGGGGAGATCCTTGAGAACCTTTTATAGTGCTCTGAAAAAAATAATAATCTGTAGGATTATTAATTATATCCATCTGCTTTTAAAGCTAAAATCAATTCACTGCCATGGCCTGAAGTGAGAGCTTACATCCTAACCACACAGAATCATAGAATCAGTAAGGTTGGAAAAGACCTCAAAGATTATCAAGTCCAACCTGGCACCCAAGACCTCATGACTACTAGACCATGGCACCAAGTGCCATGTCTAATCCCCTCTTGAACACCTCCAGGGATGGTGACTCCACCACCTCGCTGCGCAGCCCATCCCAGTGGCTAACAACTCTTTCTGTGAAGAACTTTATCCTCACCTCAAGCCTAAACTTCCCTTGGTGCAGCTTGAGACTGTGTCCTCTTGTTCTGGTGCTGGTTGCCTGGGAGAAGAGACCAACCTCCGCCTGGCTACAACCTCCCTTCAGGTAGCTCTGGACAGCAATAAGGTCTCCTCTGAGCCTCCTCTTCTCCAGGCTAAACAGTCCCAGCTCCCTCAGCGTCTCCTTGTAGGGCTTGTGCTTGAGGCCTCTCCCCAGCCTCGTTGCCCTTCTCTGAACATGTTCAAGAGTCTCAATGTCCTTCTTAAACTGAGGAACCCAGAACTGGACACAGTACCCCCAAAGACAAGTGGTAGCAGATGCCACTGAGCACACTCTGGGACTGATCTGAAACTGTACGGTGGGACCTGTTTTGGGAGGAAGGATTGGTTCAGATGAGCTCTTCTCACAGTCCCATGAAACAGGAATGACATCTCTTATGAAGTTCTCATTAATTTCCTCCTTTTTTTTTTCTTTCCCTTTTTTTTTTTTGAGATTAATAACTATGCTACACTTTGACAGTTGTAATGAGTTTTTCCAAGATGGAGATCTGCCTTAGGCCATATTATTTTAATTATTTTCTTTGGGAAAATGGTGACCATAAAGTGCTAGGCATTTGGGGGAATAAAACAGAGAAAGAAAATGTTGGTTGGTTTTTTTTCTGATGCTGATAAGTTTTGTGGCTTTCAATGAGCAGCTGTTTTGATGGAGACCTGAAATGTGTCGAGACATGGTTGGTGGTAGGGATGAGGGGCTGAATTTCTGTTAAGAAAGTCTTTTTGATGTGCTCTTCCAATACTTACCAGAAAGAAAAGCAGTGTGTTTGTCTGTTCTCAGTGAATACTCCTCAGATCTCCTTTGCAGCCATGCAGAACACCTCCTGGTTGAGGCTGAAGAAGGCTCTGCCTCATGGTGGCAGGGCTTCCATGGGGAATACTGGGCTGCATGTGCTATCCATGATATCCCCACTCACAGAGTGACCTAGGGAACCACTCATTTGTGTAAGGCACCATATTTACCAGCATGCACCAGGAGGAAGGGACTGCTCAGGAGTGACTGCTCTGATCCTCCATCCCAGGCAGCCAGTACCAGAACAAGAGGGTTGTTTAGAACAAGGGGTTGCTTAGCCTGGAGAAGAGGAGACTCAGGGGTGACCTTATTGCTCTCTACAACTAGCTGAAGGGAGGTTGTAGCCAGGCAGAGGTTGGTCTCTTCTTCCAGGCAGCCAGTACCAGAACAAGAGGACACAGTCTCAGGCGGTGCCAGGGCAGGTTTAGGCTGGATGTTAGGAAGAAGTTCTATACAGAGAGAGTGATTGCCCATTGGAATTGGCTACCCGTGGAGGTGGTGGAGTCACCTTCATTGGAGGTGTTCAGGCAGGAGGAGACTTGATGGGGTGCTTGGTTGCATGGTTTAGTTGTTTAGGTGCGTTGGATTGGTTGATGGGTTGGACGTGATGATCTTGAAAGTCTCTTCCAACCTGGTGTATTGTATTGTATTGTATTGTATTGTATTGTATTGTATTGTATTGTATTGTATTGCATTGAATCCTTTCAATACAGGCAAGAGGTGAGAAGACACAGTCTCAGGCTGCACCAGGGGAGGTTTGGACTGGATGTTAGAAGGAAGTTCTATACAGAGAGTGTGATTGCCCATTGGAATGGGCTGCCCGTGGAGGTGGTGGAGTCACCTTCATTGGAGGTGTTCAAGAGGAGACTTGATGGGGTGCTTGGTGCCATGGTTTAGTTGTTTAGGTGGGTTGGATTGGTTGATGGGTTGGATGCGATGATCTTGAAGGTCTCTTCCAACCTGGTTTATTCTATTGTATTGTATTACTGTATACAATTGAAAATAATTAAGAAAATAAAGCAGTGTGTGATGTGCAGCCTCACATCACATATATTGTCTCCCACATGTGAACTGAAGTGTCCACCCATGCAGCATTGGCTGCTACAGCATTTGAGTTTTGTGGTTCACTCACAGATTCCTGACTCCTGTTTCACAGTGCTTGGAATACCCAAAATGGGCAGCATGAAGTTGGAAATCACACTCCTGTCATTAAACGCAGCCAGCAGTGGTCACTAACAGTCAGGGGCTTCTTTTTGTGCATGTGTGCTTTGTTTAGGTCTGTTTCTAATGTGTTTAAGTGTTCAGTGACTTTATCTATAGCTGTGCAATCGAGGGTGAGGTATATCTGATGCACACCCCTGGAGAGACTTTAGATGAGCTAGGCACTTTGTCTCATGAAATGTAAATGTATGCAGATGGCGTTTTTTCTTATATAAAAGATGATCATGTGGTGTGGGGGCTGGCAGTCACATTTATCCTTATTAAAAAAGGGCCAGAGAGCCAAGGTTTGTTTGGTCCCACAGCAGCACCAAATGATGGCAGGGGAAAAAAGAAATTAAATCAAGTCCTACTCTAACCTTTTTGTTCCTTTTAAGCTGTGCTAGCTTGGAGAGGCCTTGGGTAAGGAACAAGGAGAAACAAATACCTACAAGTGAGGTATGAACATCAGTCAAACCTTTCAGTTTTTGAAAAGGAGGCAGAAACAACACATGCCTACAAAATCAGGTAAAGTTGTCAGTGTTGTCAAGTCTTGCAGCCTGTAGCAACTGATGTCAAGTCTGTGGGAGGCACAAGACTTCTGTGTCTCTGATTTTGAGTTAGCAAACAGAAAGATAAAAAGCAAAACATACAGTCTTGTCCACAAATAAAAGAAAAATAGTAAATATGGGATTTTTTATTCCCTGCCTCCACCACCATCAGTTAGGAGGGACCAAAGTAGTTCCAGGCTGTTTTAGTTGTGTGCTTCTCGCTAAAACTTAATATAAACCATATGTATGAGAAGTTCCTGGTACTCCAGTGAGGGCAGCATATTGACAGCAGGGCAGACAGACCAGGAGGCCAAGCTGGTTTTCCACGAATCTTAGATGCTCTTGTTAGAGAGCTGATGTTAAATTCCAGTAGCTGGTTAAGACTTAGCAGCACCAGTCCCTGAGATCCTCATCCCTCTCAGTGAGACCAGATGCTGTCACAATCTTGGTGAAAGTACCTGGCTGTGGTGATGAGGATTGACACTAGGAAGTTACTGCAGGTTGCTGAGCTGCAGGTCTGAGCAGATCCTCAGTGAATAGGGGCAGGTGATCCCCAGGGTCCTCCGAGAGGAGCTGGAGAAACTCACAGGCCAGAGCCTTTGCCTGCTGCTTCTACAACGATGTCATCACTACCATACCAAATGATGGCCATCCTAATTTGAGACAATTCAGCTGTTCCTGCCAGCAGATAAACATCTTGACTGATTCTGAATCTGCTGAATGTAAATGGAGCCTATGTGGCAGGGTTAGTAAGGTGCCATACCTTCAGCCAGCTAATAATTAAAGACATGACCCTGTTCAGCATGTTCACATCCTAGGTTTAAATTTTTTTAGGTCACATTTTAGTCGTATTCTCTGCCATCAATACAGTTTGATATCTTCTTTGTCCTGAGTGCTGCATGAATGAAAATGAAGAGCAGTTTACTTTGACTATGGAGAGTCCAAAGCAAACAATGGCAGGCTAAGTTACAGTATCACAGTATCACAGTATAACCAAGGTCGGAAGAGACCCCAAGGATCATCAAGTCCAACCTGTCCCAACAGACCTCACAACTAGACCATGGCACCAAGTGCCACGTCCAATCTCCCCTTGAACACCTCCAGGGACGGTGACTCCACCACCTCCCTGGGCAGCCCATTCCAAGTTCACAAACAGTTGAGAGCAGCCCTGCAGAGAAGAACTTGAAGATACTGGTGGATGAAAAATTGGACATGAGCTGGCAATGTGCACTCACAGCCCAGAAGACTGACTGTATCCTGGGCTGCATCGAAAGAAGTGTGGCCAGCCAGCAGGTCAAGGTGATTCTGCTGCTCTGCTCTGTTCTAGTGAGACCTCACCTGGAGTAATGAGTTTACCTCTGGATTCCTCAATACAGTGAATACATGAGAGCAGGTCCAGAGGAGAGCCACAAAAACTACCAGAAACATGAAACACCTCTCCTGTGAAGAAAGCCTGAGAGGGCTCCAGAGGGACCTTACTGTGACTTTTCAGTATATAAAAAAGTTTATTAGAATGACAGAGACTTCTTACCACGGTCTGTAGTGACAGATCAGGGGTAATGGCTTTAAAAGGTTCAGCTTAATTAAGAAATTTCCTGTAAGGGTGGTGAGATGCTGGAACTGGCTGCCCAGAAAAGTTATGAATGTCCCCTCATTGGAAGTGTTAGAGGTCATGCTGTATGGGGCTTTGAGGTCCATGAAAGATGTCCATGCCGATGGCAGGGGTGTCAGACTAGATGGTCTTTAAAGGCCAACCCAAACTATTCTATGATTTTGTGACTCTAAAACAAATTAGCATAATAACCAGCAGCTGGACTGACTTGATTCATATAACATCTTCATAGGTATTATGTACAGGAGAACGTAAGAAAGCATAAGTAAGTTCCTCAGGGGCTGATGAGTCTTTGAAAGGTAGTGGCAGACTAACAATGGTTACCATGAACTGCACAGAAGTTAGGAGTGAGCCATAATAAATTCTACAGGCTTTGAAAGTCAGGACAGGTACCTTACATTTGATAGAGCAGAGCAGAGTGGGTTAGTGACACACAGATGAGATTATATGGTCAAAGGCCTGATCCTGAGAAATGATGTCTGCATGAGGTTTCAGGATGGGCGTGAATAGTACACAAGCCCATGTGATTCAAGTAGAAATGACAGTTTAAGATACATTTCATCTGTTCAGATGTCTGTGAAAGTATATCCAGTTATCCAGAGAGAATCAATACCTCATATGCATGGCATAACAAATACAGGATCTGGAATGAGAAAATGCTGCCAAAACTATAGACCAGAAATATGGTAATGGGACTCCAATAAATGAGGTGGAAGGGACTACCCATTTCTTTTTCTTCATATCAGTACTTCTTTTGACATAGATATCTGACTTCCCTGGATACAGCGAGGCTCAGCATTTACCAGCTATTAATTGCAATTAATTATCCCAGGTTTTGAGTATTCAGTACATGTTTGATGCCTTTCTGCCTGACAGTGACTGTCTCTTAATGACTGCTGTCAGGTTGTGTGAAGAAGTATGCAGAGAAGTATGTGAACATTGTGACAAGGTCTGGTTTGGTGATATACTCCTGTTTAATACTGCACAAGGTTTTCAGTCTTCAGAAGTACAGCACTTTTACAGGGTTTGTGGCTGTTGCATCAGTAAGGAGCTTGGCACACTATTGACTCTGCAACTTACTCTTGAACAAGGGAAAGCAGGCAAACAAGGAATTTCAGACTCTTGCCCCTGAAAACCATGAGCGTGGCCTTTCAGAATAAATGGTTGTCATGTGTTTAGTTTTATGGTACCTTACAGGACTTACATGAGTAATAAAACTTAAAGTCATTTTTATTAGAGTTCTACCTTAGGAACAAAGGAAGGCTTCCATAAAGGTCATATTTGTTCCTGAAATCATAAAAATGGATCCTCTTCTTTTGGGTATTTCTTACCTGGAAAAATCTTGTCCTCGTATCTCTGAACAGCTCTTCAGAAGCGGCTTTTTGATTTTCTTTTTTCTTTTTTCTTTTTCCTTTTTCTTTTTTTCCCCCCTAAATATAGCATATCTGAGCTCCTTGACTCAAAGCCAGCACTGTGTTTAGTTTCACTCTGAAATGTTGTTTGCTTTCTGTGCATATGGACATGGGTGTGCAGGACTGCAGTCTTCCACAAAGACAGCCTTTCCGGGTTAACGTGCTGACCTGCACTCTGGACCTCTCAGGCCCAGAGTAAACCGAATGAGTAGATGGCAGAGTGCTGCCATCCCTTGGTCCATTGCAGGGCTGGCAAGGTTACACGTAGCCCTTCCACAGGGCACAAGCTGCAATTACAGTATAGCCTGCTACCTTGCTTTTGACAATCAAAGAAGCTGCAACCTTATCTCTGCTATGCCTGATAACGCTGAGAGAGGAGGGAGTGGTTTTTGCATATATTATTCATACTTACTAGAAAACAAAGAGAATACAGTGATGCTTGTCTTCTTCCAGGCATTTAGATCCACATCAGAGTCATGAGCAATTGCACCAAGTGCTGTTGAAGGACTTCAGAACTCTTTTGCAAATGGCAGGATCTCTCTTCACCTCAGTCTCTGCCAGAGGGTAGATGAAGCCCTATGAATAGCTGCCTCTCAAGGTCAAAAATGCTGCTTTGTTGAATACAAACTAATGAAATAGTCTATTTAAAATAAAAACATCTTCTATGCTGTATTCCTGACTAAGTATGATCTGAATGCCTTCAGAATCTCAAGGAGCAGCTGTTAGGTCCCATAGCAGTTTTCTCTGGCTTACATTATAAAGCCAAGTTGCTGCTGCTGCAAATGTAAAATCCTGCAAGGTCCTTGGAATTCTTTTATAGGGTAACACAAAACTGTCTCCCCTATAATCTGCTTTCTGAACTGGCAATTTCTTCTTTACTTACATAAAACTGAGGATTTGGAGGGAAAAAAACACCTCAAAACCCCCACAAAACCTCCTTCCTCCCTGTGTGGTAATGGATGTCCTTATTTCATGTCTGCTGCTACTATTGCTGCTTTAATAAATCTTCTAGATTGCACAAACCATTTTAGTGTTGCCACCAAAACGGATAGATTATTTGCTCTAATCCTCCTTTCTTCCCTAATACTGTAATTATTATGCTCAGGTGACCCAGTTTTCTAAATGTGGACTTCATGTGAAGGGTACATTAAAATTAGAAAGATTATATTATATTATATTATATTATATTATATTATATTATATTATATATAGTATATCTTTATTATAATATATTTATTTTATAGGTTAAATTACATATATATTTTAAGATTATATTATATTATATTATATTATATTATATCATATTATATTATATTATATTATATTATATTATATTATATTAGTAACTCTTTCTTCTACACTGTGCTGGGTTATACCACCCTGGGGTGGGGAGGATTGAGAGAGCCCTGCTTCTCCCAGGGGACAGAAGAAACCTGATCCAGGTGGATGTTTTTTCTCCCTTCTGGGAGGAGGGGTCCCCCAAGTCGAAGTTGGTCTGTTCTGCTACCCCTTCCTGTCCAGCAAAGCTATAAAGGGGAGGGCAGGGCAGCCATTCTTTTTTCTTTGCTCCTGCCTTGCCTGTTCAAAAGGACCCTCCTGGTTCTGCCCCGTGGTCAGGCCTGATCTTCTCCCTGCCGCTTCTCTAATGGACTTTGCCAGGTGGCCAAGGTGGCCAATGGCATCCTGGCCTGCATCAGAAATAGTGTGGCCAGCAGGAGCAGGGAAGTCATTCTGCCCCTGTACTCAGCACTGGTTAGGCCACATCTTGAGTACTGTGTCAAGTTCTGGGCCCCTCAGTTTAAGAAGGACATTGAGACTCTTGAATGTGTCCAGAGAAGGGCAACGAGGCTGGGGAGAGGGCCCAAGCACAGCCTTATGAGGAGAGGCTGAGGGAGGTGGGGTTGTTTAGCCTGGAGAAGAGGAGGCTCAGGGGAGACCTTCTTGCTGTCTACAACTACATGAAGGGAAGTTGTAGCCAGGAGGGGGTTGGTCTCTTCTCCCAGGCACCCAGCACCAGAACAAGAGGACACAGTCTCAAATTGTGCCAGGGGATGTTTAGGCTCGAGGTGAGGAGAAAGTTCTTCACAGAGAGAGTTGTTGGCTGTTGGAATGTGCTGCCCAGGGAGGTGGTGGAGTCACCATCCCTTGAAGTGTTCAAGAGGAGATTGGACGTGGCACTTGGTACCATGGTTTAGTAGTCATGAGGCCTTGGGTGACAGGTTGGACTTGATGATCTTTGAGGTCTTTTCCAACCTTATTGATTCCATGATTCTATGAAACCCACATACATTGAGGGAGATACAAGGCCATCCAAATTTGGGTTTGTATATTTATCCTATTCATCCTTGTTCCTTACCCTTGTAAACCCTCCCTGTTATTGATATATTTATTTATTTATTTATTTATTTTTAAAAGTTTACTTCTTCTACTTCCAAACCAACTCCAGATTAATTTTTTGGTAGATTAAACTCCAGTAAAGGCTTAAACCACCACATACACACATTGACCTTTTCCATCAACTGAATGAGCATTGACAAACACGTTCCTTTCCAATGCTTAGGAATCAGAGTGGAATAAATTTATATAATTGCTCATCTATTTATCTGCTTTTTCAATATGTAGGTACTTTCAAAGCAGAGTGTGGGAAATGTGGTTGGGATCCATAATGAATGATGACAAGTAATGATCCTCCTATCTGTCAGGCACATGAATACGCTATCACCCTGGCTGAACCTGAAGGAAAGATGTTGACTGCTTTGCTGTATAATAATTTTGGGAAAAGACAAGGCCAGACATTAATGCAGCTGGGAAATCCTTCTCCACATTCCTTTTCCATTCACTGTTTTGCTGATTTGAAAGACTGCTAATTTAAATACCTTGTACAATCCCTGACATCAGGTTGCATCCTCTGCAGCCAACAGGAGCTAGTAGTCCTCAGCAGCTTTGACTGAGCATTTGAAGAATTAAGCTCATGCCTGAATTTAGTGGGGAAAGTATGCCATTACTTTTTTCATGGCAGCTTCAGTTAGTTGTGCTCGTTGTCCCTGGAAGCATCTAGAAGAAATCTGATCCATGAACATATACTCCATATTGCTGCTGGAGTCAAGCAGGGAGACATCCCTAGTTATTAGCATTTCCCTGTAAGGATCCAAGGAGCTATACCTCTTTCCCATATGTGGGTATTGATTGCCACAATATGTGTGTACACATTTTATCAACCATCACCTTAGCTCTGATCTTCACATTTAAGGTTTAAAAAAGGCAATTTTGGCATCATCTGATTCCCACAGATGATCTCATTCACTCAATTTGAAACTGAGCATAGGATTGGCCTTGAAAAATTCCCACCATGAGCTCTTGTCCTGGATGGAGGTCAGGTACTTGCTGTTCATGTTAGATTGTTCTACCCATCATTCTACCCATTCTACCACTGTCTTACTGCATGATCTTGAACTTGACAGTTAAATGCTGCAGCCATAACATCTTCAAGACCTGTTGGCTGGAGTGGTCTACGGGATAAGATTTGTAAGGAGAAATATAAAGACAACAGAATATCTCAGAAGCTGAGCAAGTATGAAACCACTTTTCATTTGTTCTGCTCTTCCCAGAACCCTTGTTTCTTGTGCAATACATTTTTACTTTGGGCTGTAGCCTGTATTCTGTTGCAATTTATAATGCATGTTCATGATGCTCCCTTCTAATTTTATCATTTATTAAATGTTTGCCATAATATATTTGTTGATTCTTGAATAGATATCAGTACCTGTCCCTTGTCCTCATTTATTTTCCTTTCTGTTTTTGTTTTGTGACATTGTGAGTGTGACCTGTTTTTCATCGATTTCAACAATTATTTGTGTTTGTCATGATTAGCTTATTGATTAATTTATTTATTAGAGACCTGACAGCTGCTCTGAGCAGCCCTGTGGAGAAGGACCTAGGAATCCTGGTGGATAACAAGTTATTGATGGGCCAGCAATGTGTCCTTGTGGCCAAGAAGGCCAATGCAATCCTGGGGTGCGTTAAGAAGAGAGTGTCCAGCTCAAGGGAAGTTCTCTTCCCCTGAGACCTCACCTGGAATATTGTGTCCAGTTTTTAGGTTCCCCAGTTCAAGAGGGACAAGGATCTGCTGGAGAGAGTCCAGCGGAGAGCTACCAGGATGATTAAGGGGCTGGAGCATGTGCTCTGTGAGGAGAGACTGAGAGACCTGGGGCTGTTTAGGCTGGAGAAGAAGTATGAGAGGAGATTTAGTAAATGTTTATAAGTATCTGAGGGCTGGGTGTCAAGAGAGAGGGAACAGACTCTACTCCATTGCATGGTTTAGTTGATTAGATAGTGTTGGATGACAGGTTGGACTCGATGATCTCAAAGGTCTCTTCCAACATGGTTAATTCTATTCTATTCTATTCTATTCTATTCTATTCTATTCTATTCTATTCTATTCTATTCTATCCTGTGATAGGACAAGGTGTAATGGATATAAGCTACAGCACAGGAGGTTCCACCTCAACATGAGGAGGAACTTCTTCACTGTGAGGGTCATAGAGAAATGGAACAGGCTGCCCAGGAAGGTTGAGGAGTGTCCTCTGGAGACTTTCAAGACCCATGAGGATGTGTTCCTGTGTGACCTGTGCTATATTCTATGGTCCTTCTCTGGCAGGGGGGTTGGACTTGATGATCTTCAAAGGTCTTTTCCAGCCCTTAACAACCTATGATCCTGAAAACACCCCTTTGGTGACATTTCAGAAGAGAGAATCCCAAACTTTACTGATTTTTCTCAAGCTATTGTATTCCATCTTTATCCATGGAGTTTCTGAACAGGATAGACCTGTGTACCCTTGAGGCCTCTCTCAGTGTAGTGTGTGTGTGCACCTTTAAGAACAACTGAGAGACCTGAAGAGGGAGTCTGATTCTCTGTCCATCCCTTATCCAGCTTTCTTTCCATGATTGTTTTCACTAGCTTTTGCTTTAGTGATGCATATAAAATGCAGTTTAAAAAATCAATACTGGTCTAGGTGTTGCTTGCTACTAGTTTATTCTCTTTGGAAAATTATGTATCTGTATACTCCATAAAGCTAGTCAATTGTTATAAACAACCCAATAATTCTTAAATCCATATTTGTTTGCTTTATGGAAATTTGGTATTATACAAAGACCTCACTGAAGTAAACTAAGTGCCTCTTAATGCATCTTAAGTGTCTCTTAAGTGCATCTAAGTGTGCATTCTACACATTGGCCACAACAACCCCATGCAGTGCTACAGGCTGGGGTCAGAGTGGCTGGAGAGCAGCCAGGCAGAGAGGAACCTGGGGGTACAGGTTGATAGTAGGCTGAACATGAGCCAGCAGTATGCACAGGTTTCCAAGAAGGCAAATGGCATCCTGGCCTGGATCAGGAATAGTGTGGCCAGCAGGAGCAGGGAGGTCATTCTGCCCCTGTACTCAGCACTGGTTAGGCCACACTTTGAGTCCGCTGTCCAGTTCTGGACCCCTCAATTCAAGAAAGATGTTGAGTTGCTGGATGGTGTCCAGAGAAGGGCAACAAAGCTGGAGAGGGCTTTGGAGCACAGCCCTATGAGGAGAGGCTGAGAGAACTGGGGTTGCTTAGCCTAGAGAAGAGGAGGCTCAGAGGAGACTTTATTGCTGTCTACAACTACCTGAAGGGAGGTTGTAGCCAGCTGGGGGTTGGTCTCTTCTCCCAGGCAACCAGCACCAGAACGATAGGACACAGTCTCAAGCTGTGCCGGGGAGGTTTAGGCTGGAAGTTATGAAGAAGTTCTTCATAGAAAGAGTGATTTTCCATTGCAATGTGCTGCCCAGGGAAATGGTGGAGTCACCATCCGTGGAAGTGTTTAGGAAGTGACTGGTCGGCGCGCTTGGTGCCGTGGTTTAATTGATTAGATGGTGTTGGGTGATAGGTTGGACTCGATGATCTTGAAGATCTTTTCTGACCTGGTTAATTCTATTATATTCTAAACCCCATGGGAGAGAGTGCATTGGAGTTTGGATCTTGAGTCCCAGGTCAGTTCTGAGTCTCTTTTTCTTACTATAATTGCAACATCCAGACATGGAAGTAATCATCAAAAAAGTTGCAAAAGACCATGATTGTTATCAGAAGAATGTTCGGAATCATTTGATCCCAGTCGCAGAACGCAAGTAAACTTAAGGCAATGCTACACATATGATTTTCACATTTTGGTCATGGAGCTAAGTCCAAAATAGCACTGTCTTTGACTTCTTCCTAGCAGAAATTAATGAGCATTACACAGAACATTTTGTCCTGATGAGAAGCAAGGTCATGCTCTTAGATTGTGTATAACGCTCACATGTCAGTGATTTGTCATAATATAAGGATGGCATCCTTGCCTGCATCAAGAATAGTGTGGCCAGCAGGAGCAGGGGAAGTCATTCTGCCCCTGGACTCAGCACTAGTTAGGCCACATCATGAGTCCTCTGTCCAGTTCTGGGCCCCTCAGTTTAAGAAGGACATTGAGAAACGTGAATGTGTCCAGAGAAGGGCAATGAGGCTGGGGAGAGGCCCCGAGCACAGCCTTATGAGGAGAGGCTGAGGGAGCTGGGGTTGTTTAGCCTGGAGAAGAGGAGGCTCAGCGGAGACCTAATTGCTGTCTACAGCTAACTGAACGGTGGTTGTAGCCAGGAGGGGGTTGGTCTCTTCTCCCAGGCAACCAGCACCAGAACAAGAGGATGCAGTCTCAAAATTGTGCCAGGGGAAGCTTAGGCTCGAGGTGAGGAGAAAGTTCTTCACAGAAAGAGTTATTGGCCACTGGAATGTGCTGCCCAGGGAGGTGGTGGATTCACCATCCCCGGAGGTGTTCAAGAGAGGATTGGACGTGGCACTTGGTGCCATGGTCTAGTCATGAGGTCTGTGCTGCCAGGTTGGACTCGATGATCTTTGAGGTCTCTTTCAACCTGGCGTATTGTATTGTATTGTATAATGCAGAGAAATCTTCAGTGTATTGAAAATACTGTTTCTTCTCCCTTTAAAGATGTACTGGTTTGCTGGGTTATGCTCAACTCCTTTGATGTTTAAATAGTAGATGCTATAGTTCTCTCAGACATTAAACAGAAGTGATAGTTCAAATCTTGATGGCTCACACAATGATCTCACTAAAATGCGTGCATTCTGAAAGGACCTTGTGTGCCTTTCTCTGATTCTCACAGAGACTATGAGGTGTATGTTGCTTGCATTTAAATGTGCTTCATGTTCAAGGGTCTCATTTTGTATTTGATTAGTTTTGGGGAGGTGTGTGTCTGTGGGGGTGTTTCCATCTTGTTTGATTCTATCAAGACCCCAAGGGAGTTTTTGCATTGACTTCAGTCGCATTTGCAATGGCCACACGAGTCTGAAAAACACACGTCCTTTGCCAAGGAGTTGTTTTCCTTGATCCATTTGGCAAAACATGGATTTTGCTCCTCCATGTGCTCTGAATGAAATTTGAAATTAATGTCTGCTTTTATTAGACAGCAGCTCGTGAGGCAGGGAATGATCGAGTCGCGTCTTTCCTACGCGCTTTTGCAGAGCAGCAGCAGCACAGCTGCGAGAGGAGCTTTGCAATCTGTGTGTGCTAATGGCTGCTAAAAAGTTCCTGGAATAAAGTAGATGTGATTCTGTGTGGGGTTCCTTAAAAAAATTGAAGTCCAGCTGCAAAGTCTTGTTTGCATGCAGGAAGTAAGCCCATTGTCAGGAGTGATTTGGCCCTTCTCCATTTTCCTCAAGGTGTTCACTTCCAGGAGACCAGCTCTGGTCCCAGTAGTCTGGACAGTATATTTCATCTGCACTTTCTGTACTGAGGAGACCTTTCTGTACTGAGGAGACCTTATTGCTGTCTACAACTATCCGAAGGGAGGCTGTAGCCAGGTGGGGGTTGGTCTCTTCTCCCAGACAAGCTGTGATAGAACAAGCACCAGAACGATAGGACACAGTCTCAAACTGCACCAGGGGAGGTTTAGGCTGGAAGTTAGGAAGAAGTTCTTGACAGAAAGAGTGATTGGCCATTGGAATGTGCTGCCCAGGGAGGTGGTGGAGTCACCATCACTGGAGGTGTTTAAGAGGAGATTGGACGAGGCACTTGGCGCCATGGTTTAGTTGATTAGATAGTGTTGGGCAATAGGTTGGACTTGATGATCTTGAAGGTCTTTTCCAACCTGGTTAATTCTATTCTATTCTATTCTATTCTATTCTATTCTATTCTATTCTATTCTATTCTACTTACAAGTCTCTTGTAAGAATGAAGGAAGTCTTGAAAAATCCAGTTCTAAACCTCAACAACAGAAATAAGCCACCAAGAGAGGACCAATGAAAATACTTTGTGCCCAAAGGAGTTTTGTTTTTTTAAAGCCATTTCAGAGAGTCCAGTTAAAAACTTTTACCTTTTCTTGCAAACTTCCTTTTCCACCCTCAGGCCATGTAATGTTTTTCTATTGGCAAACAGTAGGCATATAATGAGTAATATATGTGAATGTGCTGTGACTGTTGCTTTTTGTTTATTATTCTATGGCTTATCATTGCTGCAGTGATTTGGGTGTTTTGTGCTCCTTCTCCATTTCTTTTCCTATCCTGTCCATTGTCACTGCTGAAGCTTTTGCAGAAGGATTTTGCATAACCATATGGTGCCTAGCTCAGGAAACGCTTTGAATCTTCAGGACTAAAAGTCTCTGACATAATAAATTAAGAGCAACAGCCATGTTATGAAGAGACATCCCATCACTGAAGGTGTCCTGAGATGGTTGTGATGTGGATCTTTGCCAGCCCCAGAGGAAGACTTCCAAGAAGCTGTGGGCAAGTACGTCCCGGTTCTTATGCCACACAGCAGAAGTTGGCACCAGGGGGTTTTGTGAGCATTATGTACCCACGGTTAAGTTAGGTGCAAAGATCTTGTGTAGACCTTTATATGTTTTAAGTGGAGAGCAAGGTGGGAAATGTGTTGCCTATCATTGGAATCAAGGATATACAAACAGTCTGGTGATTTTCTTTGTGTGTTTGTGGAAGGAGGGGAGGGAAGGCAAGGATGGCTCACACAGCAGATGATGTGACTGATCAACATGTTAACTAGTGTGGCAAAATCCCATCTGTTTATGTGGTTAACGTCTTTCTCAGACATGAAAAAGGGATGGGCGAAAAGAAACACAGAAACAAAATCCAGTATGAATTAAAAGCTGGAGCCTAAGCCTGTTACTGATGAAACTAGCACAGCTTCAAGGAGAATAAGATAATGCCTTAAGAGAAAGGCAACATGAACAGCCATAAATACCATCCTCCCCTAATTCTACTTGGCAAAAACAGTAGGGGCTTTTCTCTCCAGATTTCTACTTTTCATGCAGAATGTGCTTAAGCCCCTAGCTGCCTTCTGTAATAATAATAATAATCAATTCCCTTTTTAATGACAAGCAGGGTCTAGAAGAAAGGATATTTTAACAAAGGAGTCTTTCATAATAATTAATTGCAACTTGATCGTGGTTTGAGCTTTTTTTTTCTCCAGTTTCTGTCTGCTTGGTTTCTTTTATTCAATCTGGAAATGGCAGTGAGGGGGGATAATAAAACATACTGAGATCCAGGCCTAGTCTACTTCCTGTGAAAATATGAGGACACTTAAAAATACTCCTGCCACAAACGGTTTCTGTGCCATAGCAGCACCCTGTCTGTGTTGCTTCTTTCTGTAGTTGCTACAAAAGTAGCTGAAGTGGCTTAATTCTGACTGAAGCAATGTTTATGCTTTCTTTAATCACTATTTACTTTCAGTAAGAGAGCTTTTTCAAGTGGAGTAAAATATATTCTATCAATCAGTCTAAACAGTAAGAAAGCCATGTAGAAAACTATTATAATTTAATCATAGACTTGCTCATTTAGGGGGAAAAAAATTACCAGAGGCATGCATGCAGAAATGTCTTAGCTGTGTGTGCAGATTCTCAAAAAATGGCTGTGAATACATTATTGTGCATGTAGAGAAATTCAAACTATCAACATTTTGACTTCATCACGGTACACAGTGCTCCATGAAGTGCCTGATAAAAGCTGTTGCAATTTGCTCTTACAACACAGGA
The DNA here is from genome assembly GCA_015227895.2 of Colaptes auratus. Taxonomy (NCBI): domain Eukaryota; kingdom Metazoa; phylum Chordata; class Aves; order Piciformes; family Picidae; genus Colaptes; species Colaptes auratus. The sequence goes on from CM037631.1 coordinate 18,165,512, forward strand.
TCAGGAGTAGTTTGTACTCAGCTAGTAGGTGTTTGGGACCTCCTGGATGTGGGGTATGGCAGAACATGGAGGGTGAAGTCTTGCTGAAGATTCAATGCTCCCGGGCACCTAAGAAGAGAGACAGAAGTGTTATGTTAAGTGTTGATGGAGTTCAGAAATCCAGTTCTGCCAGAATTGTAGTACAAGTATGATGGCCAAGAGGTATTATTTGATCCAGCCACAACTGCAGTTATGAAGAATATGAGTAATGACAAATGTATTGATTCTCATGACAAAGCAATCCAGTGTTCATTCCCTCTGAATTGTAAATTTTGTCTGAATCCCAAGCTAATTTAGATTCCCTTGGTGATATGTATTCAATACATAGCCTATTAGGGCTAGAGTCTGTTTCCCTTTATATTCATCACCTGCCATAACAGAGCTTTGGTCTTAGCTTGCTGGAAGTTGCTGCATACAAATAATATTGCTCCACTATGATGATGCCAATGTCTTTTATCTTTTCCAACAGCCAAGAAAATTCCTTTCTCTTATCTGCCACTACTGCATTTGGAGAGTAGTGCCTTTAATGTCCTTCCACTAACCTTAGATATTTACGGTAACATCAAACGCTTTGACAGTCTTTACCTCTTGCTCCTTTAGTGTCTGAGAGAAAATACGTCTGCAGGCTTCCTCGTAACCAGCTGTCCATTAGGTTCTGGTAGAAACTCATTCTCTGCAAACTTTTTTCCCTCCATCCCCGCTGTTCAACCTCAACTAAGAAGAAATCCTCAAATTTTAAATTTCTCTTTTCATTGTTTGTCTAATTTGGGTGCTTGGGTGCATGGTTTAGTTGATTAGGTGGTGTTGGATGATGGGTTGGACGTGATGATCTTGAAGGTCTCTTCCAAGCTGGATTATTCTATTTCATTCTACTCTACTTCTATTCTATTCTATTCTATTCTATTCTATTCTATTCTATTCTATTCTATTCTATTCTATTCTATTCTATTCTATTCTACTCTACTTCTATTCTATTCTATTCTATTCTATTCTATTCTATTCTACTCTATCCTATTCTATCCTATTCTATTTCAAACCTGCAGCTGACTTGATCTTTTGTCCTGTTACTATTCCTTATATCAAAGTGCTGTTGCCAATGTCATATTTTTGGAGTCATGTCATCCAAACCTTTGTTTTCTTTCCCCTTTTGAGCTGTCTCCTTCTTCCCTTGGATTTCTTGACTAACTGTTATTTGACTAACTGATAATTTTGCATCTTGATGCAAGCAGCAGCGTGTATTTGGAGGATGTGAAGAACTCAACACATATTGAATTGATTCCTAGGCTTTTAATGACTAGTTGGCATTACTTTCATGACTTGCTTCTCAAAAGTAGTCCTTTCAGTACTGTATGGAAATATTTCAGACGAAACAAGGAGAAAACAAACAAAACATAACAACAAGGAAGTCAAATGTGATGCCTAAGAATCTACTATTTGCAAGATTATAGGTGAATTTTTAATTAAGGACCTGAAACTATCTACCTGTTTGTCAGTAACAGAATGTTCAATAGATTACACTAATTTTTAAAAATTGACAGCACAGGCTGGGGTCAGAGTGGCTGGAGAGTAGCCTGGCAGAGAGGGACCTGGTGGTACTGGCTGACAGCAGCTGAGCATGAGCCAGCAGTGTGCCCAGATGGCCAAGAAAGCCAATGGCATCCTGACCTGGATCAGGAACAGTGTGGCCAGCAGGAGCAGGGAAGTCATTGTGCCCCTGTATTCAGCACTGGTTAGGCCACACCTTGAGTCCTCTGTCCAGTTCTGGGCCCCTCAGTTTAGGAAAGATGTTCAGTTGCTGGAACGTGTCCAGAGAAGGGCATCAAAGCTGGTGAGGGCTTGGAGCACAAGCCCTATGAGGAGAGGCTTAGGGAGCTGGGGTTGCTTAGCCTGGAGAAGAGGAGGCTCAGAGGAGATCTTATTGCCATCTACAACTACTGAAGGGAGGTTGTAACCTCCCATCTACTGAAGGGAGGTTGTAACCAGGTGGGGGTTGGTTTTCTCTCCCAGACAGGCTGTGACAGAACAAGAGGACACAGTCTCAAGCTGTGCCAGGGGAGATTTAGGCTAGATGTTAGGAAGAAGTGATTGGCCATTGGAATGGGCTCCCCAGGGAGGTGGTGGAGTCACCATCACTGGAGGTGTTTAGGAAGAGACTGGTTGGGGCACTTAGTGCCATGGTTTAGTTGACTAGATAGTGTTGAACGATAGGTTGCACTCTATGATCTCAAAGGCGATTTCCAACCTGGTTAATTGTGTTCTATTCTAGTATGTATAGCAGCTGAGTAATTTTATCAATGCTGCACTATACAGCTTAATGTCAAATCTTACTTCAAGATCTGTGTGGTACCTTTCTGTGCAGTAGTGGAAATTTTGTCTAAAAGGTGTGACCAGGAAATAAAAAAAAGCATAACAGGAATTATGTTGTGTGGATGAAGGCAGTGATCACTGCATCTTGATAAAGGGCTGTTTTCCTTTGCTCTCTCCTGACAAAGAACAGCTGGCTTTGCTGCGTGTTTATTGTTCAGCCCCAGCTCCAGGACAATAAATCAGGTCAGGTCCATTTTATTCATCTGAACAGTACTGATTTGCAGTGGTTGATGATTGGTTTTCTCTTGGGTCATATGAAAGTCCCCAGTGCAGCTCTGTGAGACTTTCAAGGGTGCTTTCCTGACCTCACCAAATTATAACCCCACTAAAAATGTGACAAGTAGTGCATGAATTCACAGAACTGGCTGCATTCGGCCCTTACTTTTATGTCCAGAAGATAATTCAGCAATGACAAAAAAAAATTGGTGTCTTGCAATAGAATCATAGAATTATTAGGGTTGGAAGGGACCTCAAGGATCATCTGGTTCCAACCTCTCTGCCACGGGCAGGAACACCTGACACTAGATCAGGTTGCTCAGAGCCACATCCAGCCTGGCCTTGAAAACATCTAGGGATGGGGCTTCTACCACCTTCCTGGGCAACCTGTTCCAGTGTCTCACCACCCTCATGGGAGGAACTTGTTCCTGACATCCAATCTGAATCTACCCATTTCTACTTTGTTCCATTCCCTCTAGTCCTGTCACTCCCTGATACCCTAAAAAGTCCTTCCCCGACTTTCTAGTAGGCCCCCTTCAGATACTGGAAGGCCAAAATAAGATCTCTTCGGAGCCTTTTCTTCTCCAGACTGAACAGCCCCAACTCCCTCAGCCTGTCTCCATAGGAGAGGTGCTCCAGCCCTCTGATCATCCTCGTGGCCCTTCTCTGGACATGCTCCAGCACCTCCAGATTAGAAATACGTGAAAATGAAATGCTTTCCTTTGGATCAAAGAACTCATACCATTTTGATATAAATAGGAATCTTCCCCTCCCCGTCTAAGCCTTTGAATGAATAGCATCTCTTATCTCTTCAATTCTAATTAATAGCTTGGAGAGGCACACCTTGCATTTTCCCTGATATCTCTATGAGACGGTTTAGTTCACTTTCTCATGAGTTTAATGTATTACTGCACTGGGCATTTACTTCTTCTCACATTCTACATCCTGCTTTTAAAGTTTGGGGTTGGTGTTTTTTTTTCTCCTTTCCCTTTTCATCTGCTACTCTGGTCAGATCCTCAGCTGATATAAACAGCTTTAATCACTGTAAGGATGCTGATGATTTATGCAAGCGAGTGATCTGTTTCTAGGCTGTCTTAATGCTTTATGAAAATAAATTTGGTGAGTGAGCTTCATTTGTAAGTGTCTGATAGGAGTTTATTAGCATCCTAATATGCCTTGGAAAGTGGCTTTTAAGGGTGTTTTCGTTTTATTTCTTAGGAGAATTTTATGTTTATTCTTTCTTTATTACTTAAATGCTGCACTGAAGAAATAAATTGTCCATTGAGATGGGTTTACTGGAGCATTTGTTTCTTTCTTGACAGAATGCTTCTCTGCATCCACTGAAAAGTAGGAACAACAACAACAAAAAGGCATTTTATTTTAGTCTTTATGCATTAAATAACCAAATAAATGTGTATATGGGGGACTTGAATTGGCAGGTGGGGGATTACCAGTCCCTTAATTAAAGTGAATGAATCAGGAAAATTCACTGCCTTTACCTTGCAGCTGTGTATCAGACAAACCCTTGGCAGGCTGTGACCTGTGGGTCTGCTGGGATTTTAGGTTTTCCTGCACTGCTTTCTGCCAGTGAGTGCCAGCCCTGACCCTGCTGCACACAGCCAGAGAGAGAGGGAGGGTGCCTTCTCTTGCCAGATATTTGCTGCAAAGATCTCAGTAGTGTTTGCTCTAGTCAGTGTGGATTTTTAAAGTATATACTGACCTGGAATTCAGAGAGGGAGTGTGGATGTGAGCAGTCGGTGCCATAGCATGCTCCATCCCATTTGTTGCCATGACGCTTTTGAGGAGCACAGTGAGGGTAGTGGCTCCAAAATGCTGACCCCGGTCTTGTGCACTGAAAGGGCAAGGAGTGGTTTGGCAAATTTGGTTATGTGGGAAGGAGATGGGGTGAAATGTCTCAGTGTGGTTCCTTTCATGCTCCTACAGCTTCCATAAGCTGATCTCTGCTCCCCTTCCACCATAGTTGAGTCCAGCATTTCATTAGTCTTTGCAGCTGACCAGCTTCAGCTGTAAGCGGAGGACAGATCTGAGCTGAGCATGGAGCAAATCAGTGTTCATGACATCTCGTAAGGTTTACAATCTTGGAAGTTGGTTTTAGTGACAAATCAGAAGTTAAGGTCTGAGAAATGTGGAGCTGTTGTGAGACAACAAACACCCTGAGAATACAAAAATTAATGACTTTAGATCAAGTAAATCAACAGAGGCTGGCAGCTGATAGGACAGTAGTGCAGAGCTGTCTAAATAACACACTAACACTATTCACAACTGATTTTAGTAACACACCATGCAGCTGTTATTTACCAAAGATATCACTTATTTAATTATAGTTTATACTAGAAGATGTTCAAGGTCATAGTTGTGGTATTTTCTTAATTACACTCTGAGCTATAAAGAAAACCATGAGCTTTCACCCTAGGGAGCCTGAAAATAGTTGTTGCCATTCCATCTTACTCTTCAGTACCCTTGAGTGTCTTCTGTAAAGCAGGACCTCTGAACTCCTGAAACCAGGAAAGGGTTAAAATGTTATGCTTTGGGGGACTATTCTTCCATGGTTTCCATGGAAAAGTCTGAGATAAACTCACCAGAATGGCTGAAGTAGCTTGGAAGTACAAAAAAACAATGAGGGGGAAAAAAAGGTCTCTGGAATTCTTTCCAAAAAAATAGAAAGCATAAAAATACAATTTGACACCAAATCTGCCATTAATCCTCTTTTCAGATCTGTTCTGCCAAGCTGAAGTTTTTGCTTTTCTTTCTCGTTTCAAACATGTGAACTTTAACATTTTTCCTCTTTCGGGCAAGGGTTCAACCTGGAAAGAGTGAAGGGGCCTGTGACTGTTATTTTTGAGCTTCAAAAGCAATAAAGGATCATTTACTGTTTCTCTTATTTATTTATTTATTATTATTTATTTTATGGTGAAAACTGACCAGAGCACAGTTTTAGGCAGATCTATGGTGAATTTAATTTTTTTCCGTGGTGCCATATCTGATAACATCTGGCTCAAAGTTGCTTGTATCTAATAAAAATTAAACCCTGGCATCATATATTCTGGTTTTGATATATGTAGAGATGGACTGATGGCCAGCAGGAGCAGGGAAGTCATTGTGCCCCTATGCTCCGCACTGGTTAGGGCCCACCTTGAGTACCGTGTCTAGTTCTGGGCCCTTCAATTTAAGAAGGACATTGAGACTCTTGAACATGTCCAGAGAAGAGCAACGAGGCTGGGGAGAGGCCTCAAGCACAAGCCCTATGAGGAGAGGCTGAGGGAGCTGGGGTTGTTCAGCCTGGAGAAGAGGAGGCTCAGAGGAGACCTTATTGTTGTCTACAACTCCCTGAAGGGAGTTGGTGAGAGGTTTGGAACACAAGCCCTATGAGGAAAAGCTGAGGGAGCTGGGGTTGCTTAGCCTGGAGAAGAGGAGACTCAGGGGTGACCTTCTTGCTCTCTACAACTACCTGAAGGGAGGTTGTAGCCAGGCAGAGGTTGGTCTCTTCTCCCAGGCAGCCAGTACCAGAACAAGAGGACACAGTCTCAGGCTGTGCCAGGGGAGGTTTAGGCTGGATGTTAGGAAGAAGTTCTATACAGAGAGAGTGATTGCCCATTGGAATCAGCTACCTGGGCAGGTGGTGGAGTCACCATCATTGGAGGTGTTCGGGAGGAGACTTGATGGGGTGCTTGGTGCCATGGTCTAGTTGTTTAGGTGGGTTGGATTGGTTGATGGGTTGGACGTGATGATCTTGAAGGTCTCTTTCAACCTGGGTGTATTGTTGTATTGTATGTATAGCCAGGAGGGTGTTGGTCTCTTCTTCCAGGCAACCGCACCAGAACAAGAGGTCACAGTCTCAAGCTGTGCCAGGGGTAGTTTAGGCTCGAGGTGAGGAGAAAGTTCTTCCCAGAGAGAGTTGTTAGCCATTGTAATGTGTGCCGAGGGAAGTGGTGGAGTCACCATCCCTGGACGTGTTCAAGAGGGGACTGGATGTGGCACTTGGTGCCATGGTTTAGTCATGAGGTCTGTGGTGACAGGTTGGACTTGGTGATCTTTGAGGTCTCTTCCAACCTTGGGATTCTGTGATTCTGTGCTGTTCATTTTTTTTCCTCCCTGAACTGTAATCCTAGATGCCGTGAAAATATGCAAAGGTAACTGAGTAAAAGCAATTTTGTTTGGGTGGTCCATAGAGTGCCAAGTAGCCTTTTGCATTTCAAGCATCAGTGTGGGAAAAAGTTTTCCTAGGAAATGGTGCAGTATGTCTCTGTCTCTATTCAATAGCTCTGCTATAGGGTGCTAACAAATTTAATGATGTGAGAGGACTGCATTTATGGGCTTTCTCACTCTTTTTATCTCAGTCACATAAGCCTCTTATCAGATGCTTCTCCACCAAGCAGCTGCTCAAAGATGTGTTAAGTAGCAACATACAGCTGGACCTTTCTAGTGGTCAAGAACCTCAGTGCATGGTGTTCACATATGTGTGCAACATCAATACAATAATAGAGTGGGGGGAGACAGCAGTGAAATAGTTCCTTGATATCCCAGCCAACACAGATGGAGGGTGGATCTTCTCACCTCGGGGCTGCTTTCAGGCTGCAAGCCTTGGTGGCCTGGCATTGGTCTCCATGTTCTGGGGCCCACATGCTCCCAGACATCTACTGTGTTCATACCTGAGGCAAGCACAGAAGTCCTGTTGGTGCCCAGCCACCTGCTATACAACCATTGTGGCTTCTTTACTTTTCGATATGCAGTATAGATCAAGGGTGAGTAAGGCAGAGCCTGAGATTTCTCCTTTAAATCCTCTGTCCTGACACCTGCAGGCATTTCTCCACAGCAGTAAGCTTTCAGCATGTAGGGGCAATTGGTTGATTCGCCATGTATCTCTGACAGCTTTGATGTGATAATGGTGCTGGTGGTGTCTGCTATTTAATGTTACATCATCTCATGTGTCTTCTGAAAGTTAGAGGAGTGTAATGTGCTCCTTCGTGTTCCTTCTGGCAAGATCTGGAGCTGAAGATGGCTGAATTTATCATTGTAACTGCTCAATTCTTCTCCTGTCAAACGTTTCACTGAATCACCAGTCAAAGGACAACTTTGAAGTTTGGCTTTGCCTACAGTGTGCTACCCAGGGGACTCCAGTTCCCTGTTGAAAGTGAGAGTGCATTGAAGGGCCATGAAGTGAAGAATTATTTAATTACTTTTGATTTGCCAACAGTATACTCATCCCTGTTCAGGACATAAATATACATAATGTCTGCTCCCATGGAGTCTTAGCAGGGTCATGAATATCGTTCCTCCACAAAGGTTTAAGGTATTTTCATCTGTTCATGAAGTATCTGTTGTGGCTCTATCTTATACAATACAATACAATACAATAACCATACAATACCAATACAATACAATACAATAAAATCCAGGTTGGCAGAGACCTTCAAGATCATCGTGTCCAACCTATCAACCACCCAACC